>CM035783.1:48807275-48884775 GCA_020466265.1 Siphamia tubifer
TCACCCCAGAGAAAAAGGCCAAGCTGAAGTGTAACCCTATCAAAGTGCGTTTTGCTGAGGAGGTGGAAGTCAATGGACAGTGTCAGGTGAGTACACTGGCATGTCATACACTTATTATCAGTCTCTACTCTAGTCTGTTACACTCCTAAACATTAAATCCTTACAAGTGTATTTTTTTTTATTTCTATTCCAAATATCTCACTGCACATATATTTAATTTAATTGCATTTTTTTACATAAATGATAACTTTTTATATAAACAAGAACTTTTCAGTGAGATATAACAATTTATTTTTAGACAATATAATCTTGAAAATAGTTTTTAAAGAAATATTAAGATAACTTTCACTTGTTACATTAGCAGATGCTTTTTATGCTTCACATTTTTTATTTTTTATTCATTCAAACAAAAAATAGATAGGACACTACATGTCGGCTCCAAAATGGCTTGACCTATGACTTTGAATGAAGTGTCACATATTAAGAATTAGATGTCCATTCAGAGCTAATATATTTGCGAGGGGGCGGGGCTTGTTGTTCCTGGCATCACTTG
Organism: Siphamia tubifer; assembly: GCA_020466265.1. Taxonomy (NCBI): domain Eukaryota; kingdom Metazoa; phylum Chordata; class Actinopteri; order Kurtiformes; family Apogonidae; genus Siphamia; species Siphamia tubifer. The sequence continues at coordinate 48,807,829 of CM035783.1, forward strand.
TTTTAAGTGTGATGAGATATTTGGACTATAAATGAGACAACTACACATGGTAGGGTTCAGACCTCTCCTATAATGTGTCCAGCTCAGTGATGGTTTGAACAGGGTGAGTATGTCTGTGTGATGGATTACATTTATATATGATTTAGTGCACAGGTGTCAAACATAAGGCCCAGGGGCCAAATCCAGCACTCCAAAGGGTCCAATCTGACCTGTAGGATGAATAGCAATGAAGATATTAACGGTGTAAATATGATTTGAATTCAGCTTCTACATTACATCTACATTGGGTCAGAGCAGTAAAATATGATCATAATTACCTATAAATAATGAAAAAAAGGCAAAATTACATGAAAATGTATACATTGACAAACCATCCTTTTACAAATACCTGAACAAATATGAAGCAGCTGAAATATGTGAAGAGAAGTAAGAGTCATTTTACAAAGAATCTGCCTGTTACTAACTGTTTAGTGTATTTGGAATGGAAATGTCTGTTGTTCTGCACATGTGCAAATGACAAACTGATAGACTGAGGCAGAAAATGGGTCAAATGTCACTTGTTTTTCTGAACACGTGTCCAGTTGTTGATGTTCTTCACGTTTTGAGGGAAACATTATAGATGTAAATATTATCAGAATGTCATGTGACTGTTATTATTTGACTGGTCTAGTCCTTTGGAGGTCATGTTTGGCTGAATGTGGAACTAAAATGACTTTGACAGTTCTGTTGTAGTGTTTCCTAATACCTTAGTATAAGGCTCAAGATGACAGGCAAGTACATCAGTGTATAGGTCACTTCTATCAGGTCACAAACACTTTTGGTGCATTTTTGGGCAGTGAGTCCATGGTTAGGGTTAGGGTTAGTTCATGCATGCAGCAGATTTGGGTGGTGGCAACAGCAGTTATGCTATGCCATGACTCGTTCCAGTTCACAGCAGTGTAGATATGAATTTGACATCACTGTCTACATTTGCATGAACATTCATATTCCACTTATACTCAAAAAATAAACAGTTTCTGAGTGTGGCAAGTTTCATGCAAACAGCATATCCCAGTTTAATATACATCAGCACGCTGGCTGAACAGTGAGCGCTCTTGCCTCACAGCGAAAGACCCGGGTATGATTCCCAGACCATGTGGGCCTTTCTGTGTGGAGTGTGTATGGGTTTGCTCCGGGTGTTCCGGTTTCCCCCAAAAACATGTTTGTTTGGGTCAAATCCTCCAGCCAGGTGATTCTGACCATTAGCCTGGCTCTACAGCTGGGTCCCCTCCAGTGGCATCAAGGATGGGTTAAATATGGACGACACATTTTGTTGTCCAGTGTATAATGACAAATACTTAAAAAAAGAATGAGGTATTTTATGAAATGAACCAATTCCTAGAGTTATATAGGAAGTGGATCATTTGTATAGAGACAAAAGAATCTGTCAAATAAAGATGAAATGTTCACTGCAGGAAGAAACCTACAGGTGTGAACAGGTATTTGGATATTTTACATTATGAAGGTCAGATGTTTTCACACAGTGAGTTATCTGCCACTAGTGGAAACACTTACCCTTCATTTGTTTGTCATTAGTGAATGTCTGTAACATGTAGTCATTCCATTATAAGGCACTGTTTACACCAGGACGATTGTAAGTGAAAACAACAAAATATTTGATCAGAAGAGCCTTTTGTTTCCACAGCAACCGTGCTGTCAGGGTCTGAAAATGCAAAAATCTTCAGACTCCTTCCAGAGTGGGGTGTTTTGAAGATGAGCCAGGTTGTGGCTCTGTCTAAATGTCAAGAAATGCAGAACATGTTCACATTGGGTACACTTTTACATCACATTCAATGCACCGAGCTGCTAAAACTACAAACATGCCAGACTACCTACAGAAAAGGACAATGTTGGACATGCTGGTGGACATGCCGGTGGACACGCTGGTGCTCTATCACAGTACCACCTACAGTGGCCTGGTAGGACTATCCAATCAAATTTCACCCAATGTTGCATCTTCATATAAACAAATATTTCCTTCTGAAAACACTCGTCTAAACGCAGATGAAAAATTTAAGACAAGACGCCACTTTTGTGTCTTGTGTTTTCATCGCCATTATATAAACGTACCTTAAGAGGACTATTAATCTTCTTTAGCCATGTAAATATTAGGAATTCTGTCTGTTTTCAAAATAAAAGATAAAGTATTTGTTAATATTTGAGTTGTTTTGTGTATAGAACCATAGTTACCATAGAATAAATGTTTCTCATCACACACCTGTGGTCTTCATTGATCCGTTCATCAGTCTATTATTGGAATTTCCTAGATGAGATAATCATGGACAGAAGGTTATGTTTCGTGGACAGGCTGAACTTCAGACTAAAATTTTCATTATCAGCCATGGTCAGTTTTGTCCTAACGCTGGACGCACCTTTTTGTAAAGACCTGACACAGGTTGGTTAAAGTTTGCTTCCTGGCAACAGAAGTGAAATGAGCTCTAAGAGGAAAAGCACAGAACACCACAGAGCAAAGTGCCCATTACTAATGACCGATCGATCTGTGCCTCATCCGCCTGTCCTAATGTGTGTGATTACAGTAGAATAAGCCTCATATTAGTGAGGACAGACAGGGAGGGGCGGAAGGACAGACAGAGAGGGGTGGAAGGACAGACAGGGAGGGGTGGAAGGACAGACAAGGAGGGGTGGAGGGACAGACAAGGAGGGGTGGAAGGACAGACAGGGAGGGGCGGAAGGACAGACAAGGAGGGGCGGAAGGACAGACAGGGAGGGGCGGAAGGACAGACAGGGAGGGGCGGAAGGACAGACAGGGAGGGGCGGAAGGACAGACAAGGAAGGGTGGAAGGACAGACAGGGAGGGGTGGAAGGACAGACAAGGAGGGGTGGAAGGACAGACAGGGAGGGGTGGAATGACAGACAAGGAGGGGTGGAAGGACAGACAGGGAGGGGCGGAAGGACAGACAGGGAGGGGCGGAAGGACAGACAGGGAGGGGCGGAAGGACAGACAAGGAGGGGTGGAAGGACAGACAGGGAGGGGCGGAATGACAGACAGAGAGGGGTGGATGGACAGACAAGGAGGGGTGGAAGGACAGACAAGGAAGGGTGGAAGGACAGACAGGGAGGGGTGGAAGAACAGACAGGGAAGGATGAAAGGACAGGGAGGGAGGGGTGGAAGGACAGACAGGGAGGGGCAGAAGGACAGACAGGGAGGGGCGGAAGGACAGACAGAGAGGGGCGGAAGGACAGGCAGAGAGGGGTGGAAGGACAGACAGGGAAGGATGGAAGGACAGACAGGGAGGGGGTGGAAGGACAGAAGAGGGGTGTTAGCTGTTGTTAAAGAGGGACAAAAACAAGATAGTGCAGTGGATGAGACAAAAAATGATAAAAGCAAGAGAGTTTTCACAGTGATTCTTCATCCAGCAGGAATGAAATTTAGACATGGAGGCATTTGGGGAAAAAAAGCATATTTTCAAAATGGCAGGCAAACAAAGATGGCGGCTAGGCAAAAATTTAGATTTCTTCACAGAACATTAATTACCTCCACAAAGGAGGTTGTGTTTTACTGTGCGTTTGTTTGTCTGTCTGTCTGTCAGCAAGATAACTCCTACTGAATGATGTAAGACGTCAGTACATCTGAGTGGCACGTGATTGCAATGGAGAATAGTCCATAAGATATGGAGCTGTTGAGATGTTCAGATATTGAGATGTTCAGTTTGGAGCCTTTAAGACACTTGCATTTTTAATTTTAATTTAGAATAACTTTTATACATATATATATATATATATATATATATATATATATATATATATATATATATATATATATATATATATATATATATATATATATATATATATATATATATATATATATATATATATATACAGAGAGAGAGAGAGAGAGAGAGAGAGAGAGAGAGAGAGAGAGAGAGAGGGACAGAGATGTTTTAAGTTGATATTTCAGCTCAATGAAACACTTTAGGCAATAGCACTTTTCAGTCAGTTTTAATCTTTCTTGTAGAGCTGTAAAGAACTTTATGCTGTCTAAGTTGTTGATTAATCTAATCAAATCAAGTCAATATTGTCTATATGGACAATTATTTAAGAAAATACAAAGAAAAAACATGTAAAACTGTGGTGTTAAATATAATGCGGTTTAAAAATCTGGGTGCACCTAACTTTTGTGTAGGTGCACCTAAGAAAAAACGTTCGGCGCACCATTGTAACCAGTTCAAAAAGTTAGTCTAGAGCCCTGTATATACATCTGTCCCTGCAAAGTTCTCAAATCCAAGCAACATCTACATACGCCAAACGCTATACTTAGACCCACTGCAATGGACCAATACCTTATATATCAATAACATTTGCAACACTGTACATTCAGTTGGAACAATCACCTGCACATTTGCAGAGATCAGAGCATTTGAGAAGAGCACATTTGTATCAACCATGACAACCCATTGTGCAACTGCAACACAGCAGTTCCATCTACGTTTTCCAAGCTGGTCCAGTGAACTTATGAAAGCTTGTGTCATCACTTACAGTCTTCCATTTCTTCTCAGCTCTTTCCACAACTTATTTATTACACTTTAGGAAACACCATTTGTGCCACTTTGCAGATTTGTCTCTAAAGTTGGCCTCTAGGCTTTTCCGTTGGTCAGTTCTGGCAGGGTCAAGGGAAAATGGAAAGGAATTGCATTTCTGTAAGTGATTCAGGTTGTTGGCAAGTGTTGTCCAACCAGCCCCACCTTTCCCTTTGTTGGCAGGACATTGTAGTTGCTCAGATGTATCATTTTGACAGAGAATACACCGGTTCCAATCAGTTGGATTGTGACTCTTGTTGCTAGTTGACAGTTGAACTGGTTCATTCATTGTTGTAACGAGCCAATTACACACACACACACACACACACACATATACCTGACATTGAAAGTTCATGTGCTCCACAGAACAGATAGGTGTTATTCAGTCACTATTTTATACAACAAGACGCTCAAAACCATAATTACATGCAACTAAAGCTGACAGGACCACCACCACAAACAGCATCAGCCAGAAGAACCTTCAACCTGAAAGAAAAGCATAGGATGCATCATCTCAACCTGCGCAAATGTATGCATTTAATGCTGAGTTGGTAGTTTAGACATATGTAGTATGTATGTAGAGGTTGTTTATTGGAAGTTGTGAGAAATGTATTCTTTTCCTTTATGTAAAAAGTATAAAGTCTTCATGGTATAAGTAATAAAAGAAAGGATTATTCTATATCAGAATGACAATCATAAGATACATTTTAAAACCCCAACAAGAGACCACAGTAAAAAAAAAAAAAAAAAAAAAAAGATTATTAATACATTTGGGTCAGCCATATTTGATTTTATGGCCATTTTAAAATTATTTTGAGATTTTTCTTCATACTATTATGACAGTATTGGTATTTGTGCACAAAATGGCATGCTATTTATACAGTGAAATATGATGTGATGTGAACACTAATTATAATGACAGTACATGACCACTTTACACCCCACATCAGCCATATTTGATTGGCAGTTATTTTCAAAAATGTATATAATTTTTACAGAGGTAAATTTTCTAGTATTACACGATGCTCCTGTGCAATTTTTAGGATTTAATTTTTTTAATAGGTTGATTTCACGTGACGTTGCATTGGTATATAGTCAGTGTGCGATGTTCAGATGGAGCACAGGAAGTGAGTTTTACTTTGGCAAAATACTCGTGGAGATCAGGCTTTTAGTGTGACGGCGCCTAAACTCTGGAACGAGCTGCCAGTTTCACTTGGGTTTACGTCCTCTGAGCAAACATTTAAAAAACAAAAGGAAGACTTTCCTGTTTAGACAACTGTTTGGTTAGTTGCCTGTGTTGCCTGGTTTGTTGCACAATCTATATATTTGTTTTATATGTTCAGTTTTATTATGTCTGCCTGTTAGTTAACAAGATAATTAAAAAACGTATGGATGGATTTTGATGACATTTTCAGGACAGGTTGGTAATGAGGAGATCTAGAAATGATTAGATTTTGGTGGTGATCTGGGTGAGGGGGGGGGGGGTCTACCTTGGCGGAGGTCTGTGCTCTCAGAGTGCTTTTCTAGTTGTATGTATTTTCGTGTATTTTATGTGAAGCACTTTGTGACTGGTGTCTGTGAAAATAAATAAAGTTTACTGAATTACTTACTTACTGTGTTTGAAGTTGAAAACACACAGACATCAGTGTTGCTTTATATTAGTGTCACTACAGTGAAACATCCTCCAAAATTATCTGAGAACAAGCTAGACACAGATGACTCATGAAGCTGACAGAAACAGGCCAGAGGATTTGATGTGAAGGAAAAGTCAAAATAAGACAGAGCTCATGTCTCTGTTTCCCTTCATACACAGACAACTGTCCAACTGTCCACTGCACCAGGACATGGAACACTTCAGTGTTTATATTATCTGACATATTTCATTTAAACAGGTTGTGGATTACATACATTTCAGCCTATAAATGTCAGGAATAACAGTGTTTGTACATTAATATTATGTGTTTTTAATTGTTCGGGGTTAGTCATTTGATCTTAACCCTTGCTGTTGTTCATGAACATCACATCACATTATTGACCTTGAGTCCTTTTGGTTGTTTTTTGGCAGGGGAACTCACTGCTCTTCCTACCTAATGTCCTGAAGGTATATCTGGAGAACGGACAGACAAAAGCCTTCAAATTTGAACCCAGCACCACAGTAAAGGTACTGTAAAATAATATGTTTTAACACTTAAACCCACTTCTGGTGTTCACCAGCCTCTTGGTCCCGTCCTTTTACTAGACTTTAACAATTTCGACGTAATATCAGACCAGGTGTCATTCTGCTTACCATTCATAGAAAACAACACAGAGAAACGAGCCACTCGGAAAAGCCTGTCCACATTACATCATGTGGACATTGGCATCACCCACATGGGGTTAAGCCCGTCCCCCATTACAGCAAATCCAAAGTAGCACTAGCATCCACAGTTGCTGCACAAACTTGGAAAAAATGGCAGCGCAAACTGTTTCATGTGCTCTCTGTGGAAATAATAATAATATAAATAATTTTCTCCTGCATGTTTTCAAAACAAGCAATGGCACAAAAACTAGTGAGATGCTACTCTGGCACAGTGAACCCACACAGAGCCAGAGGGGAGGGGGGGAATGTTCCTTCATGCATTCATTCTCTGAGCCAATCAGAGACGCCTCATCACCGCGTCATGGACATGTATGAGGAAGTAGAAGTAAACCTTGTTGTTTCACCACTTTTGGTGAATCAGCACTTTTTGGTCACTCACTTTACATCAGTGGCCCATTATTCATTCACCCTCACATGCTCCCTCTGGTGGTGGTGAACTACATATGTATGCACAGTTGTCCTGGAGCAGATCATGGATGTATCATAAGAATTGGATATGGCGCCGCCCCTCAGTAGATATGTCCATTTTTACCAGTGGCCACTCGTGGTACTGCAACGAAAAACCCCATGTGGCCCAAGAAGCAGTTTTCCCATAGACCACAATAATAAAAGAGAAACCTGTAAAAGTGTTCGCAGGACACCTCCAGCTGGAACACCTGATAATTACTAATCTGTCTATTCCGTAGTTTTAAGTCATGGAATTTTTACTCCTCCAAAAGTTTTCTAAAGGCCAGAAAAGCCCCAGAAAAACAGCATTTTTCATGATGACGTCACAGCGATGTGCAAATACAGTCAAAGCACGGTCATGTTGTGTCTGAAGAGTAAGAATGACTGTTACTAACAAGTGCTCCGAACAGTAGTTAAAGTATACTCAAAACCCACTGTTAGGTGGTTAAAACATACTGAAAACCTACAGTTTCCGTGGTGTACCGGAAACTGTATTCCATCCTCATGGTTCTTAGATTTGCCAAAACACTCTACATGAACGTCTGGGCATTAGTCCCGCCCCCTGTCCGTTCCATCTACCTTTATACAACCATGGAGCAGACTGACAGAAGACTGGCTGCCATTTTGGTTCTGACCACCACCAAACATTCATAGTGAGTGACAGGAACGTGAAGTGTCTTTGCCCAAGGACACAACAGAATGACTAGGACAGAGCAGGATTCGAACCATCAACCCTTCGGTTATTGGATGAGTTGCTCCACCAACTGAGCCCCAGCTGCTCGTTTGTTTTTTTATTAGTGTTAGATGTAATCTGGTTCCGGGCTCCAGATAGAAGTTCTAAACAATAATAGTGTGGTCTAATAAATAATCTTTTTTTTGTTCTTTAGGACATTGTAATGACACTGAAAGAAAAACTTTCCCTCATTCGAATTGAACACTTTTCCCTGATGCTGGAGCAGCAGCCTGGCGTCACCAAACTACTGCTGCTACATGAGGAGGAGAGGATCCAGCAGGTACGTCCACTCACACACTAACAATACTACATTATTAATATCACCCGGGCCCGGACCTAGGCATAGGCAAGGGGGGGCAATGCCCCCCTAAATTTTGCGCCTGCCCCCCCAAACGCGATGCCGCGCCTGCCCCTATCAAACCTACCAAACGCGATGACAAGGAAAAAATCCCACATGCTTTACACTACAGCAGCCAAAGATATTCGCGCTGTTCTCTCCTGAATCTCTTCTGATTGGTAGATGCAAAGGGGGGAGTGGCCTCTCAGACTCGCTTGGCTTCAGTTCTGTCACTTTCTCACATCAGTTTGACCTGATCGTCATAGAGACATTCACACTGTACTCATTCACCGCGGCGATTTGGCTTTATTTCTTCCACTTATCTCTCCTCTACCGATCACGATGCGCAGATTTCTGGTTGCTAAAGCTAAAGCTAACACTAGTATTTGTGACAATGCTACGGTATTAGCAACAGAAGATCCGACTCAGAGTTTAATCGGCCGTGAGAGTCCTTCCGTTCCCGCCGCTCATCAACCCGCTCCTCCTGCAGCAGTAGTGCTTCCCCACCCGCTACAGGCTGTCACCCCTGTGCCCCACAGCCCCAGTCTAGTTGCCCCCGCTGTCTCCAGCCCAGAAACCTCTCCACCATTTGCCAATATCTACGAGGGCACAATGAAGGCTTTCCTCAGCTCCATCGCATGTATGTGGCATCCATTGTGATTAGGATATCCTCTGCTTCATGTGAGAGCTCTTTCTCTACTTTGTCTCGTGTCCTTACCCACTTTCGCCACACTATGCTTCACAAGAGAAAAAGAGATTTAGTTATTCTGGCTCATGAGAAGGCTATAACAAAAGGCCTAAACATGGATACATTTGTTAGGGTGTTTGCACAGAAAAACAGACGGCTGATCCTAAAGTGATAGAAATAAGCTATGAACAACAACACAAACAGACTGTAACTAAAGAAAATGACAAAGAAATACATGAAAGGATAAAAAGTAAAAACAATTAGACAAAAATAATAAGAAAAATCCTAAAAGTTGCTATAAGGTATATGAAAATGACATAAAAGACAAAAAATACACAGACATTTAAAAGATATGTTCTTCTAAATAAATAAATGATAAAGGAATGCATAAAAGGATAAAAAGAACAAAAAATGAAAAGAAAAAATACAACAAAAAAATCCTAAAAGTTGCTATAAGCTGGGAAAACAACAAAAGAGACAAAAATATACAGAAGATGTTGAAATAAAATATGTTCTGTCAATAAATGAATGACAAAGGAATACACAAAATAGGATAAAAAGAAAAAAAAATACAAAAACACACACAAAAAAATAAATAAATAAACCAAAAAAAAGTAATGCAGCCACAAATGGGACACAAGCCAGTGTCGCATTTGTGCCAGTCCCAAGCCCAGGTAAATGCAGAGGGTAGTGCCAGGCATGGCATCCAAATCCAATATAAAACCTATAATACAAATCAAATTGATATAGATATGGATTGATTAACTGATGACGGCATAGTTAGCATTGATTTCTGTGCTTTTAAGGGTTTGGGTGGGATTTGACACCCCCCAGTTCATGCCCCTCCTGCCAAACCACATGCCCCTCCAAGTGTTCAGAGCTAGATCCGGCCCTGATATCACCCAACATTGGTTGGAAGAGATTATTGCAATCACATTGTGTGTGTGTGTGTGTGTGTGTGTGTGTGTGTGTGTGTCCGTATAATTCAATGAATACTTCAGATGTCACGATGAAATGACATGGGCATATACATATACCTAATGCGCATCAGATGCAATGATCCATTAGAGTAAAGGTCAAAGGTCGAGGTCACAATGAACTAAAAGGTCAAAATCACATTATCGGTTAGAACTCAAGAAAGGAGGGTCAAAGAACTTTCAAACAATGCAGAATGAAGATCTCTACAATTCTCAAAATTAGTGTTATCACCTACGACCAATAGTTTTTGAGATCTCAGAAGGTCAAAGGTGACATGTCGCAAAATTAACTTTTAACTATTTTTGTGTGTCAAGCATAGACATATCACACTATAACTTAATCAATACTGGATATATTATCATCATATTACACACACTGATGCATATATACTCGTACTGAACTAGGGAAACAGGTTTTTCTTTTTTGCTCCATATCTCTGGAATGACGTGCAGAATATTTTGGCTACGGACTCTCTGCCATCATTGGAGATTTTTAGGAATACAATTAATAATGTATACACAGAGGACTGTCATTGTTTTTAGACCTACTCCACATAGCTTTTTAGAGCCATTGAGTTTTATGTAAGTCTGTCTCCTTTATGTGTCAATGTGTTATGTTTGTTTATTTCTCCTCGATATGTTATGTTATGTTGTCCATGTCTGAAACTTATTGTTTGCTGCCATTTTGAGAAGGACTCCCTGGAAGAAGAGACACTTAGTCTCAATGGGAGAATCCTGGCTAAATAAAGGATAAATAAATATATACATAAAACAAAATTGTCGATATTGCAAAATGTCAAAGGTCAACATTTATCAGAACAGTCAAAATCACATTATTGGCCCTAATTAAAGAACGGTTGTCATAGAAACGTGAGATTGGCACAAAATAGGAGCGAGATAAGGCATTCTCTGAATATTTGTTATTATTATTGTTTGCTTGTAAACCATGTGTTTGTGTGTTTTCAGGTGGTCCAGAAGAAAGAAGCCCATGACTACAGGTGTTTGTTCCGTGTTTGTTTCATTCCAAAAACTCCCCACACTTTGCTGGTGGATGACCCTACTGCTTTTGAGTACCTCTATCTACAGGTAGATGGATGCTCTTCACTTTCCATTATTTATTTAAGCTTGATGGGTTTTTTTTATTTGGATGCAAAGGGCCACACAATTTTGTAAAAAAAAAAAAAAAAAAAAAAAGGTGGTCACCCTTAATGAGATCAGTATTGCAGGCTTTGTATATTGAAGAAAATACACAGACAACTGATCAAATTTGTAATTTATTTTTGTATATTTATTCCAATTCAAACATATGGACTTAAATAGACCTTTCTCACAACTTCCACATTTCGCACCGGAAATACGTAAGCGGAGAGTAACCCTACTTCCACACCGGCAAAAGTTAAATGACAAAGATGACCTGGCAACGACCAAGAGTTATTGTAACATACCAGGACCAGAAGCAGTCATATATTTCATTACATTCCTTCCCTGTTAACGGTGAAGCTAGAAGAAAACGGGTCTAGGCTATTCGGCGGGATGAAGGGCTGAGTTGTATAATTAAAAATGGAACACTTACGTCTGCAGCAGACACTTCACATCAGAACACTATGTCTTTGGGAAGACGGTTGAAACCAGAGTCTGTCCCTAGTATTTTTCCTCGGAATGATTATTATCCTACAAGAAAAATGGAGCCAGTATATGAACGGTGTCAAAAACGTCAGCTGTTAACATCAGTATGAGTTGAGATCAAAGACATCGCCATGGTTTTGAAAGTTATGGTGAACACAAATAAATAATTTTTGACTTAAACTGTAGTTAGGATATTTTACCTTTAGATGACAGTACATCAGTGTCAGCAGTAAACAATAACAGTAGTAAGTGCAACAGCAGTAAGTCACAGTAAATGTGTGCAAACTGATCAAACCTGGAGTTTGTGAGGCTCCTCTTTTTTTCTTTGCGATGGGTAGCATCTAGCCCTCACAAAAACCTGCCCGTCTACTACATTTCATATTATGACAAATAAACACCAACATAAACACACACTGCCCGAGAAAAAATGTTACCAGATTATGGTAGCATTCGGCTAACGTTAACATTATGCTAACAAGACGTTGACTTGAACCATAGACAGAACAAATTGAAAATAGTGAAATAGTCCATGTTCTCTTTACTATCCATACATAACCCTATAACCCTAGTCCTAGGTATAAGTGGACATACTAATGATTTGTGGTCATAGTTATCAGTTCAGTATGACTTAGCCCCAGGGCTCTCTCTCCTTATTTTGATACTTTTTCCTCACAGAAAAATTTTTAGCCTTTTTTTTGTGAATTTTTCCCCACAATTCTTCCAATATCCACAAATGTTGAAAGTGGCAAATTTCTTCAGGAACTTGAAAATACTCTCTCCATATTACCGGATTTATACTGTCTTAACGTGTAACAGGAAGTTCGGAAATGCTCCTCTTACGTATTTCCGCTTATTGTGAAAAAGGTCAATAGACATAGAGGTCTAAACACAGATTCCACTGTTTAAAGGTGAACTTGTGTGATGATGTCATTCTTCAAGCTGATGTAACAACTGCAGTTGTGATTATCGATGCAGTAACTTTGTTAAGAAACAACTGAATTAGCTGCTTCATGTTACTCTGTACCTTCTAAAAATAGAAAAAGTATCATTTTACTTCTCATGGGAATCTCAAGTGTCAACAGAATCAGGGCAAAAATAATGATTTCAACAGTTCCTACTCTGGATGAAACATGTGAATATGAAGCCTTTGAAAAACTGCATAAAACACATGGGGAAAGAAAGAAGAAAGCCTTGTGTCCTTCTGTTGTGCTGGACCACCTTTAGCTTTGATTATGGCACACGCTCATCAGGCGCTTTCCCACTGTAGGAACCATTTGTAGTTCCTATAACATTTTTTTCACCTTTTCCCACAGCATAGGATCTACATAGTTCCTAAAACATTTTTAGTTCCTCCTGGCAGGCAGGGTCTTTTTTAGTTCTCCAGGAACTGTGTGACATAGGTGTTTGGTCATTGGTGGAGCCCAGACCACGCCTATTTCCACATTTCCTCATCTTGCAGTACCTCTGTCTTTAAAACCATCTGTATAGCATCAGGTGTGTTGGGAAAAAGACAGAGAAAATAATATATAAATGGATCGATGGCGTAGTTTTATTTTTGGGTTAATAATGATGTAGGTTAAAGCTATGACATTAACATAAGTCGTAGTATCACCTGCTGCTGGATTCTTCTTCTTCTAGCTCTCTCTGTAAACTCCTATGACATTAACATAAGTCGTAGTATCACCTGCTGCTGGATTCTTCTTCTTCTAGCTCTCTCTGTAAACTCCTCCATTCTTGACATTAGACTCAGTATTTAACATTCCTGTGATACCGAACATAAACGCTGTGACCTCCTCATTCTATATTCTAATTATATTAGCGCTGTCTTCTACTTCCTTATGTAATTGTTGAATTTAGTGCTTAAAGAATACATTACTGTTGCAGACATTAGCGTCAAGGAGGCGGCACGGTGGCCTCACAGCAAGAAGATCTGGGTTCGATTCCCAGACCGTGCAGGCCTTTCTGTGTGGAGTTTGCATGTTTCTCTCCCTGTGTAAGGGTTAGGGTTTCCTCCGGGTGCTCCAGTTTCCCCCATCACACAAAAACATGTTTGTTAGAGTAACTCCTGCAACCAGGTAACTAACCATGAGTCTGGCTAAACGTCTGAAGATGGGTCCCCGGGCGCCGCCCACGGCTGCCCACTGCTCCTTAGAAGGATGGGTTAAATACAGAGGACACATTTCATTGGACAATTGTATGATGACAACAAAGTACTATCTTATCTTATCACATTAACCCCCATGCTTCCTACTGTTGGAATGCAAACCCAAAGGTTCCCGAGGAACTATGTAGTTATAAGAACTATTTAGTTCCTAGAACTACTGTGGGAAAGTGCCTAGTGACATAGTTTGAATAAGCTAATGTACAAAGTGTTGAGCATGTGTCAAAGATTCTGAGTTCAGTTCAAATCAACTGTGATGCAACTGTCAGTGTAGAACCTGCTTGGTCTGGACTCAGACCATATCATCTGTAGACCATGTCATCCATTCAAACCGTCTACTCCATTAGGGTTAGGAAGGGCAGGAACTCCGCTGTCCAACGGAAACATTCAGGAAATCCTTCCTTCCACGAAGCCATCACACTATTGAATAAATCATAATCACATCTCATTGCTGCCGTTCACCATGCCCATGTATTTAACACAGAATACTCCAACTACATCCTTTACTGTGCACCAATATGGACACTTTAATGATACAGAACATTCACTCTGCTGCTGAGATAAGATAAGATAATCCTTCATTAGTCTCATGGTGGGGAAATTCACAGATCAATAAAGTACTGCTATTCTAATACATTATATTATATTTGATACGAGACCAAGAACAATGTGGACCCCAATGCAAGACTCCCAGACAAAAATAAGATTTTAACAATTTTATTCAAATGTTTCTGTATTAAGCAGACAGATGCAGAGGCAATCGTTGGGAGGTAACTACCAGTGCAGAAACAAGGGAGTAAGGCAAAACCAAGGTCAGGGGACAAAAACTCAGAGCCAGAACCAGAACACAAATCAGTCAGCTTAGGAGAACCAAAAACCTTTACCAGATAACAAGCAGGGGTCAGATCAGGAGTCCAGAGTTTGCAGAGGTGCCGATAGGGAGTAACCTTTCTCTTGGTCAGGGGTGGAATCCAGGTCAGGTACCAGATGTCAGAAATCAGGCAAACAAACAGACAAGGGGTAGACAACAGAAACAAGACAAGACAAAAGGTAGAGTGCTCATTTGATTGTGTAGGAAAACAACAAGTTCATGATTTGACCAAGAAACAGGAGGAGCTTATATAGGGCACTAAACACGTGAGACACAATGGGGATTAATTAATGGGTGGAGACACACACGGCCAGGTGGAAAATAGGTAAAAGGTGAACACAAACCCACATGTCAAAATAACAGAAGAAAACATTATTTTATTTAGGGCGTATTCACATAGTAAAGTCCGGACCAAGGTTCGGACCAGAACCTTTTTTTGCCTTTTCACACTGCACTTATTATTAAGACTTTATTCACAGTCTTCATTCACACTGTATTGAATCAAGTGGACCAACGGACTTTAGAACGTCATGTCGTCAATGCGTGTACAGCGCGCGTCTCTCTATACTGGACCCTGATTGGTTAGTAGATGAGCGCGCTACACTGTTGCAGGAAATGGACCCAGTTACTAGTTTTATGAGTCTTTTCTAATTCAGTTTTTATAGTATCATCCAACCAAATTTCAATGAAATACCTGGTTTCCTCGTCTCCCCATGTATTCCCGCGACTCATGCTTGGACGTTGACGAGATTCCGCGCACGTGACTGTGACGTAATTGGTCCGATAGTCCGGACTTTCCTAAACAGACCTTTCACACTGTGCACCAGCGAACCTTGGTCCGGAACGAGACTACCTCCTCAGGTCGGACCAAAGACTCGGTCTTTAGTCCGGATCAAGGTTCGGGGGAGGCTTCACACTTGTCAATAAGGTTCGAACTTTCCTGGAAAGTCCAAAAGTCTGGATTTTCTGAGTGCAGTGTGAATACGCCAATAATTTTTTCAGAAGTCCCCATAAAGCATGAGGGGAAACTGGTGCAAAGTGAAACATGTCATTTTCAGACGTTTGGAAATGTGCTGACTTTTTATTATTACTGTCATTATTTTTTATTATTATTATTTTAAATTTGATTTATTTAATTTGTTTTTTTCACACTTTAAAAAAATAGATTTTTTTTTATTTAATTTTGTTTAGAATTTTATTTAGATTTTTAAAATATGTATATATTTTTCAATTTTATTATTTTTTGTTTTATTTTATTTAAGACGTGTTTATGCTCACTACCCACTACAGGTGATGAGTACAAACTTGGTCCCCATGAGATATGTAAACGCATGTGTGTGTGTGTGTGTGTGTGTGTGTGTGTGTGTGTGGTAGGGTGTGAATGATGTTCTCCAGGAGCGCTTTGCGGTGGAGATGAGGTGTAACACAGCTCTGCGACTCGCTGCCCTGCACATTCAGGAGAGGTTGGCCACCTGTGGACAATCACCAAAGACCAACCTGAAGATGATCACGTGAGAAATGAACCTGGAAAATAAAACCTGCGTTTTCTACAAGCTTCATATGTTTACGATCTTAGAACAGAAGAACACAACCTTTAACACCCAAAGAGCCATTTGAACCAGGTTTCCACAGTAAAGAAAACACTGGGAGCCACAGATACTTTTTGACATCTAATTAAATGGAAAAAAAAAAAGAAAAACGAAAATGAATTTATTAAAAAGAAAGGGGAAAAAAATTAAAACAACTTCCCTTTCATGTTCATGTTCACCTCAGTTATATTTAATAGTGCTTTGACCCTTTTGAAAATTGACTGTCTGATCTAAAATGAAGAGAACACTATTTCTTTTTCTTACCATTACACTGGTAAACCTTTATCCCTTTGTTGGTCACACTCCAAAAATCACAATATATTTTGCTTTTTCCACCTCACAGGGACTATTATCACATAAAAGATAGTTGTTGTTGTTGTTATACTAACCCTAAATTTAACTAAAGTATTAAAACTTGTGACTTGGTTCAAATTACATGTATTAACTCTTTGTGTTTGTATCATTAATGATTAGCATTAGCATTTCATGACCCTTTACTATCATCTCCACTGTTTGGTTCAGCATGTTTTTAAAAAAAATATTACATGAATACCAAAGTATTTCTGAAACATGATGAAGATTATTTATGTAAAATAGACTCTAAAAGTTAATAAAAATTAAACAAAAAAATCTAACTTGCCTATAATTTTGTGTCCAAAAGAAAAGATCATAGCAGAGGTGCTGTCATGGTTACCATCTTCTTCCTTGGTGGTATACTAGCATGACCTGAATATATCATTGACTGTCCAAGAAGTTTGGTGTCAAAGGACTTAAATTTAGATTAGATATCAGGGTTCAAAGTTACCTCTACCAAACGGTTGAGCTGACCAACAAAGGGTTAGAAAAAGGTACAGGTACAGTATCGATACATTGCTGAAATTAGCAACATACCTATACTGCTTCAACTTGGACTTCATCCTCCGTCTTCTTCTTCTTCCATTTTATTTTGGTGAACCCATTTTATTTTAATGAACTTCCATTTTGTTGTGGAGTGAATTCCCAGCATTTGTCTCTTGCAGTTGTTTTGGGAGTTTGCGTGTTTTGGTATTTGCAGCATTTTTTGTTGGCATTTCTTTTGGGGGTTTGTCTGTTTTTGCTTCTGCTTGTTTTTTTTTTATTTTTAGAGCATTTTTTTCTTTGTGTTTTTTATGCGTGTGTGTTTTTGGTTGTGCATCTTTCTTGTGTTTGCAGTGTTTTGTCGATGCGGTGTGTAAAAATGAACTTTACAAATGTGTGGTTTGTGTCAGATAATTTCATATGTTCAGCTCTAACAACACCTTATCCATTGTTTGTTCCAGGAAGACGTGGGGTATAGAGAACTTTGTGTCGTCCACGTTACTGCGAAACATGAGAGAGAAAGATCTGAAGAAGGCTGTAGGTTATCACATGAAGAAGTGTCAGTCACAGTACGACCCCAAACACAAGGGCTTGTCCATGGATCAGGCACGGATCAATTATCTGGAGGAGCTCAGCGATCTGAAATCATTTGGAGGAAAATCCTTTAGTGCCACCATGATGGTAAGATATATAGATAGAGAGAGAGAGAGAGAGAGAGAGAGAGAGAGAGAGAGAGAGAGAGAGAGAGAGAGAGAGAGAGAGAGGCTGTGAGACTTAAGTAAGTCTATGATATGAATTTATTCATTTCTATGATGTGACTGCTTTGTATGCTGACCTTAGTCTTATGAAAACTGCCTTTTAAACTGTTTTTTTTTTATAATTATTATTTTACAACATTTTTATAATTGTTATTTATCAACTGTTTTTTATTCAGTGTTTTATGGAGTACCCCCCCCCCCCCTCAACATAAGTTTTTCACGGTGCATGTAGTTAAACATCCCTGTGACAATAAAACATCTTGAATCTTGAATGGTAGGACAACTGTCCTCAACATGTCTTCAACAACCTTTAATTTGTCTTCTTCCTACACCTCAGCTCCAGGACAGAGAGTCAACAGTCACCCTGTTGGTGGGGGCGCGCTACGGGGTGAGTCAAGTGGTCAACCGAAAACTCAGCATCCTGTCCAACCTGACAGAATTCACCAACATCACCCGCATTGAGCTTCTGCCAGAGTCAGACAGAGTTAGTCTGGTCAAAATTTACCTGCAGGACATTAAGGTGAGGAGACATGACCAGACATGACTAACACTGACGTTACACACACACACACACACACACACACACACACACACACAAACACACACACACACACTTACTCGTTTACATGTCTCATGAGGACCAAGTTTGTAATTCAATCTAACCATAACCCTCTAACCCCCTAACCCTAATCCCTGACCCTCTCACCCCTAACCCTAACCTTCTAAACTTCGAACCATAACCCTCTAACCATAACCTGACATGTGACTTGTCAGACATTAAGATGTAAAATGGGAGCAATGTTTTAATGTTGACTCATCTGTGTTTCACCTGTATACAATGTACAGACATTAACCTATTTTTCCATCACTATTATGACATTATGAGGACAATCCATGTTGAATCACACAAGCTGAATTTGTCCTTCCATCCCCTGTCTTTCTTCATGTCATGTCATCTTGTCTCCAAAGCCCATCACATTACTGCTGGAGTCAGTAGCAGCAAAAGACATGTCCTGCTTAATAGCTGGCTACTGTCGTGTGTTTGTTGACCCCAACCTCAACATTTTTCCATGGGTAGATGACTCCAAGAAGCACAGAATCTCTGCTGAGGAAGGTACAAAAACAGAAACTGTGTATGCACCGATCTGAGGAAGCATTTGTGATTTGTGGACGTCGCCATCATGCGGCGCTGCCATTGCTGGGCAGGTGTTGGTCATTAAACTATGCCATTAATAAATAGTTGTTACTAGCTGCTAGTTCTCTATGCTACTAGCTGCTACTTCTCTGTTACTAGCTGCTTGTTCTCTATACTACTAGCTACTAGTTCTCTATGCTAATAGCTGCTAGTTCTCTATACAACTAGGTGCTATTTCTTTCTGCTAATAGCTGATATTTCTCTATACTACTAGCTGCTAGATCTTAATGCTACTAGCTACTAGTTCTCTATGCTAATAGCTACTAGTTCTCTATGCTACTAACTGCTAGTTCTCTACTTCTAGCTGCTATTTCTTTCTGCTATTAGCTGATATTTCTCTATACTACTAGCTGCTATTTCTCTATACTACTAGCTGCTATTTCTCTATACTACTAGGTGTTATTTCTTTCTGCTAATAGCTGATATTTCTCCATACTACTAGGTGCTATTTCTCTATACTACTAGCTGCTAGATCTTAATGCTACTAGCTACTAGTTCTCTATGCTAATAGCTGCTAGTTCTCTATGCTACTAACTGCTAGTTCTCTATACTAATAGCTGATATTTCTCCATACTCTTAGCTGATATTTCTCTATACTACTAGCTGCTAGTTCTTTATACTACTAGCCACTATTTCTCTATACTACTAGATGCTATTTCTCTATACTACTAGCTGCTAGTTCTTTATACTACTAGCCACTATTTCTTTATACTACTAGCTGCTATTTCTCCATACTACTAGCTGCTATTTCTCTATACTACTAGCTGCTATATCTTAATGCTACTAGCTACTAGTTCTCTATGCTAATAGCTGCTAGTTCTCTATGCTACTAACTGCTAGTTCTCCATACTATTAGCTGATATTTCTCTATACTACTAGCTGCTAGTTCTTTATACTACTAGCCACTATTTCTCTATACTACTAGCTGCTAGTTCTTTATACTACTAGCCACTATTTCTTTATACTACTAGCTGCTATTTCTCCATACTACTAGCTGCTAGTTCTCCATACTACTAGCTGCTAGTTCTCTATACTACTAGCTGCTAGTTCTCTATACTACTAGCTGTTAGTTCTCTATACTTGCCATCCACTGCCCAGTCATGGCAGCCACTCTACTTCCACTTATTTCCTAAGATCGGTGTATAGTAATGTACAAATAATTCTTAATAATATTGGTTACACAACTATATATAAATAGGTGTTAATAATAGTTGCTACACATGCAGACTGTTGTTGGACAAAATGAGGACATGTTTTGGTCTGTGCAGGTTATGTGTCTCGGTGCGGCAGTGACTCTGACAGCTCGTCTGACCTGGACACGTACCCCCTGCTGAGCACGGCGTCCCACCACCACCGCAAACCCTTTGGTCGAGTCAGATCTTCATCTGATCCAGAGGGCAAGAAAAGGAAGGACAGACTGAAAAGGAGGAGCAGAGATGACAAAGAGTCAGCGGATAAGTTACAGGAGGAGAAAAAAGAAGAGAAGGATGATGACACGGAAAAACAGAAGAGTCCAGCCAATCATGTTGGAGAGGACACAGGAAGTGAGAGAGCAGAATATAGAGGACAGATGCAGAGTTCAGTCAGTGGGTCAGAGGGACACACTAGGATACAGAAAGATGGGAGGTGTGAGGAGGTGCCAGGAGCAGAGGTGCGAGGAGCATCAGAAACTTCAGATTCATGTCACGTCCTCACCAGTCCTTCCAGTGACTCCCTCGATGCTCTGGAAGAAGATGACTTCATATCATGCTCTTCATCCTCTACCCATCCTAACATCCACCCCCCCCCTCAGCTTCACCCCCACCTGCTCTCCCCTCCACCCTTCCACTCCCACCCTGTTCTGACCCACAGTGGAGGTGAAGGTGGAGAAGATCCCCAGTTCCTTGCACCCATCCCTGGAATCCTCTGCTCTGATCACACATCCCTGTGTTTCGCTGACCTGTCCCGCCTGGTGGACTTCCTCCCAAGTCCCCCAGAAGCCAGTGATGATGATGAAGATGATGATGAGGAATTGAGGAGGAGAAGGGAGAAGGTGCTCAGAGAAGTGGAGGAGTCGGTGAGGAGAGCAGGTTAGTTTATTTTCAGTTACAAAATTACAGCATCATAATTTCATTCTGTCCATTCAGTTAAAATATTTACATACTAGGACATTAATGACTTCAGTTTTTTTCAAGTCGACTTATCTGTCAATAAAGTCGGAGTCGAGTCGGCGTGTCGTAATGACATCATCACATTGTCAGCTGAGGAGCAACACAGACACGCGGCTAAAAAAAAAACAAAAAACACCGGACTGTCCAGACGTCTGTCACAGGTCCTCACTTTTTATATTAAGTGCAAAAAGTTTAAGGCAGCGACCAAGCTGCACACCACACTGTCCATGTTTGGAAAAAAGGAGCTAAGCTGCTTATATCATGCAGATTAACTAGCAAATGCCTGTTCAGATGGCCGTGCCATTTTTTTTTTCATGTAAGGTGAAATAAAATGAGAGTTTGTTTTGTTAGCCCACCACAACTGTCTTACCTGCAGCAGCCACGTCTGGTTTAGGTCTGACTGTGTTTGTGCGCCGAGAGAGAGAGAGAGAGAGAGAGAGAGAGAGAGAGAGAGAGAGAGAGGGGGAATAACAAAAGAAAGAATAACATGCAACCTCTTGCTTTTTGGCACCTTGTCCAAAACTAAAAGGAAAATGGTTGAATTTTTCTGAATATTTAAACAAAATCATCCATTCAGAACGCATCAGCACTGACACTTAAAGAGTTAATAATCAGCTCCTCATCAGACTGATAATGATGCAATGGCCTCCAGGTGTAATGGAAGAGGGAAACATCTAAAACATGCAGGACACCGGCCCTCGAGGACCGCACTTTGACACCCCTGCCCTACACTATACATCTTTATAGGAACTGAAAACCAAAAGAAAAAAAAATACATATACATATTAGAGCTGCATGATATTAAAAACGTGATGTCAGTTCACACCTTCACACAATTCGCTTTTTATGACACGCTTTTTCTGTGTTTGATTTTTTCCACCATGAGCTGCGTAACTCTTCAGTTTGTTTCACTTCTGCTTCAGTAAAGTCTACTGTTGTTACTTCCCCACTCAACCAATCATAAATGCACCTGCACATCATGTGATTGTATGTAGCAGCAGGCTTTTTCCCTAAACCAATCATGAATGGACCTACATGTCACATAACTCAGCGACAGAAAGACGAAGCACAACATGAGTGAGTGACGAGATACTGTAGGTGACGTCTGCATGAGGAAAATAGATGAAAACCCAGCGGAGGTCTGCGCTCTCAGAGTGCTTTTTCTAGCTAAGAAATAAACAGAATGCTGTTATTGTGCATTTATTCCTAGTGTTTCTATGTTTATCCAGCGTCCAGGGCGTTGCACATTCAGAGAGGCTGTGACTTGTACAGCATCCAGACTCAGGTGTTTACGCAGTGTGTCACAGGCGTACTCACACTACATTAGTGTTTGGTGTGGCTGCAGCATAAGTAAGAAATGATAGAAACTACACAAAAACAGGGTCTCCGCGGATCCTTAAAAAGTCTTAATTCCAATAGTCTCCCAGTAGGACTGACAGAACCTTAGAATACTAAGTTAATAAGTAAAGTATACTTTAATACGCATCTACATTTTAAGTTCTAGAAACTTGTATTTTTTAAGTTTCACCAACTTAAAATAATTGAGGTAATCAATTGTCTTACATTTTTTGAGTTCTGCTAACTTATTCAGGTTTCCAGTGCAGAAATACTGTGGGTTCTGCTGACCATGCTTTGAACTTAACCTAAAGTGTGCTTTTTTTTTTAACTGTCTTATTTTTTATACTCAAAGATGTTAAAATGTTGTTAAAAAGCATTATATTTGCTTATCAAAAATGAAAAAAATCACTTATTTCATAAATAATACCAATACTTTTGGATAATTTGTGTTTTATATTTTTATATGTTCTATATGTGGTTTCCAGCAGGTGAAGGTGAAGGTAACGGTGTAAGCATCAGGGTAGAGGAACACCCCGCGTCCCCGCCCTCGTCCTCCTCACACATAGACTTTGTTTTCAACTTTGACCAAAGTGACGCTCGCTGCTACTACAACATCTGCTCCAACATCACTCCTGACAGCGCTCGCAGCATCCCCCAGCCTGGAGGAGGTGGGGAGGAGGAGGAGGTGGAGGTGGAGGTGGAGGGAGGTGAAGGTCTGGAGCACATCCCTCTCCTGCAGCCACCACCTGGTTTTGGAGACAGCAGCTCAGATGAGGAGTTCTTTGATGCCAGAGATCGCTTTACATCTCCTGAAGACCCAAGTTCTGCGATTTTACAAAGAGGTGATTTTATTTTGTTATTCTGGAATGTGTTAGTTTGGCTGGTGTCTACAAATGCCAGGTTTGGCTTTTACTGCCACCTACAGGCTGCTTTTCACACTGCACTGCACTGAACAAGTACTTCCTTTACTGTACGTAAGTACAGTTTATAAGTATCTATACTTTACCTGAGTATTTATTTTTCTGGCAACTTACTTACTTTTACTCCCTACATTTTTGTGTAAATATCTGAACTTTTTATACTCCTTATATATGTACTTTATACTCTTTACATTTATATAAATATCTGTACTTTATACTCTTTACATTTATATAAATACCTGTACTTTATACTCTTTTCATTTATATAAATATCTGTACTTTATACTCTTTACATTCTCAGAACAGACTCATTACTTTTTCAAAGTAGAAAGGAACTTTTTTTTAAATCTCCCATTTACAACTTTTGAATTTTTCCTAAATGTTCTGTCCATACCCACTAAACTGAGTACCATGATCCAATAAAACACATCATCTACACACTAACTCACTTTTAAAGGCTTTATTTTTTGATATTTTTTAAATGTTTCTGGTTTTCCTGATTAAAAAAGTATTATTTAATCCATAGCAAAAATTAGTATTTTACTTTTTTACACTTGAGAAGTTGTACTTTTCTAACTTTTACTTCAGTAAAGCAGCTGAATCAGTACCGTTACTTTTACCGGAGTATTTTTTCACACCAGTAGCAGTACTTCTACTGCAGTACAGAATCTCAGTAACACAGTAACTTAGTGTCTGGAAGTCAAACGCCCCTCACTCAGTAATTACATTTTCTTGCTGCACATGTGTACTTGGGTTTCTGGGAAATGCCAGTTCAGTTTTTATCTCAGTTGTTGGATTCAATGTGCATGTAAATGTACTAATTCTAAGATATCATCACTAAATTCAAGATTTTAAGTTGTGTAACTCTAAAATTCATACTAATACTGAAATGCTTATCAGTTTCTGCGATTATGAGAAGTCATTACAGAGCTGGAGCATCAGAGCAGTGTCCTGTGCCTAAGGTAATGGTCAGTTTTGTCAAACATTACACGTGTGACTGTGAAAGTGACAAACCTGGCACTCACTGCTGACCATTGGACACCTGCTAAAAACTGTTTAAAAAATGATTTCTTTATGCATTTGGTAGACGCTGTGATCCAAAATGTCTTACAGGGGAAAGTGAGTAATCAGGCTCAAACAAGGTTAAAACAAACAATCGCAGACAATGTTCCCTTTCAAATTAAAGGGACAGTTCAGTATTTTTCACATGAATCTATATGGGATCAACGTCTTTACTCTGGTGCACCCACACTGACTTACCCCCGACAGTGTCCTGTGAGTCGAGTTCTGGTCTGGTTTTGGTCAAAGTGAAAGTAGTCCCGGCAGGTTTCCTGGGGTCAACAAAATAAAACGTGTGTCTTCTCAAAACAGTATGTGTTTGAATGAGTGATTTATTTGCATAACAAAATCGTCACGGAATAAAAACTAACACCTCATAATTGCTTGTAGCTACTTTCTCTCAATAGTGATCAATTCATGTTGTCACTGCTAACAGCTGTGTGCCTTAGAAAACTACTTTCATCAGTTGTTCGACAGTGCTTGTGGCTACTAGGTGCAGGCACACAGCTGTTAGCAATGACAGTGCACATTGATCACTATTCAGAGAAAGTAGCAACAAGCAATCATGAGGTGTGAGTTTTCATTCCATGACGATTTTGTTATGCAAATAAATCAGTCATTCAAACACATACTGTTTTGAGAAGAAACACGTTTTATTTTGTTGACCCGAGGAAACTTGCCACTTTGACCAAAACCGGACCAGAACTCGACTCACAGGACACTGTCACTGCACCAGAGTAAGGACGCTGATCCCATATAGATTCATGTGAAAAATACTGAACTGTCCCTTTAAGTCGAGTACACACTCACGTATGGAACTTAACCTTCTACTTTAATAGACACTCTCTTTGGGTCTTTGTGTGTTTTTTTGTGATTAATATTAACTTTGATAAAGTTTAAAAAAAGTGACAAATACAAAGTCTAAATGTGAAAGCAGTTACTCTGAATCATTGTGTGTTTGGGTTTTTTTGTCTTTCAGATATTTCCACAGAACTCGAGATGGATTCCTTGAGTGTACATTCTGTCAGTGACATCAGAGTATGTGCAGCAGATGTAGAAAAAGGAATACAAGAAGAGGATAGAAAAGCAGGAGATGTCAAAGTGGGTGGTAGAGAAACACTGTTCCAGCTCAGAAAACGATCTCGTAAGCGGCGTTCCTTCATGGAAACAGAATATACTTCTCGGGTGTCATATCCGGAGTCAGAAGCACAATCAAAACAGGAGTTGGTCTCTAATAAGCTTCATGAAAGCTTGTTAAATGAAGACAGTGAAGCTCAAACACTGAGTTCAGATCCTGAACCTTCAGCGCAAACGCAGAACCCCAGTCCAACAGTGTCCTCGTTGACACACTCTGAAGGAGAACCAGCACAGCTCGAGTCAAAACCAATCCTATCCAAACCATACTCAAAAGGATCCTGTTGTGAATTGGGGACACATGAGAGGACCAGAGACCCACAGACCCCCTCCAGGACAAGGAAACAGGAGATGGAGATGGAACCAGATGCAATGGAATCTAAGTCAGTCACTGATCTAGTGAAGGCGCCGTCTCCGACCATCACTGTTGTCCGCCGCCGGGTAGATCCAGACGGAAAAGAGAGCGCCGACAGGAGCTGCGATGGAACGGAGGAGATAGAGGAGGGGAAAGTAGGGGAGAAGAGGGAGGGCAAAACATGTGTGTCAGAGAATGGGCCTTTTACTAGTCACATGTTTTTACCAGAAATGTCTGAAAAGGACAGTCGGGAGAAGGGTGCCGGAGAAGAGCAGAGAGACTGGTCCAGTTCAAAGAGTGTTGAAGATACAGCAGCTCCATGTTTGATGGATGGAAACACAAAGAGTGGGAACGGCCTTCTGGGCACCTGTCTAACTGCCCTGGAACAACATTCATATGTAGAGGAATACATGCTTGAAGGCTTCAGAGATGAACCAAAGACACTTTCATTCTCACCACCTCCACCTCCACCTCCACCTTCATCCCCTCTTCCTCTTCTACCTGCTAATTACAAATCCCAAAGTGATTGTTTACAGAAGGAAGGAGGAAATAAAAACACAGGAACTTCAATTAAAGCATTCTCATCTACTTCTGAGGAATTCCATTGCAGTCCAGAAATACAACTAAGTAAAGGAAATCACAGCGACAAAGAACATGTAGCAACAACAGCCAGTGTCAATGAGGATGAAGTCATGGGTGCGGTTAGTTCTACCTTTACAGCAAGTGATGAACTTACAGACAGCACCAATTCTGATAATGTTTTTGATGACGATGAAGCGAGCGTTTCTTTAAATTCTACTTCCAGTGACAACAAATATGACATATATGTTGTAGCTGCAAAGAATAGTATCAGTGCTATTTCAGAAGGAGTAGGTAAAAGCAACTCTCCAGTGAGTAGAAAGTCCTGTATGAGCGCAAACACTGTTGCACCTACAAAAATTTGTTCTGTTAGCGCTGATTATACTCGTACTATAAACTCTATTGCTGCAAAACTTGGAGCTGCAACAAGTGGCCCATCTTCTACATTTAATTCAAGTGCTAAGTTGAAAAGTGAGGATATACTTGAAAATATAAGTAAGCCTAAAATTAATTCTACCCCATCAAGTGTTGCAGGGACAGAAAGTATAGGTATTTCTAGCTTAACAATGGCTAACATACCGACTGTCCATGATGTCTCCAAAGATGCTTCATCCCCAACTCATTTCTTCTTCCAGACCTGTTCTCCCAGCATCATGGGTCGCTTATCTGCCTCTACACTTCGGGGTAAGATTCAACAGTTGCCACTTTTTTTATCACGTTCTCAAGAAACTGTTAATCAGGCTGGAGTGAGTGGTACAGCTCAGAGTCCTGTTGAGGACAACAGTACGGAAACTACAGAGATTACTATCAGTGTGACAGACATTAATAATGTCACAGAAACTATCAACTTAGATGTTGGCACCACTTCAGTGGATTCAGATGACTCAGACACAACGGTTACAGGATCAGAGGTGGATGGTGAATTTTTTATGGAAACAATTCCATCTAAGAATTCTGTATTTGAAGAGAAGGGATTGACAGAACCCAGCGAGGCATCCTGTGAAACCTCACCTTGTCCTGTCCAGACTGAGCCCAAACACGAGAATCAGCCTTTGTGCACTGGACTTGACAACAATACACCAGGGCCAATAAGGCACCCTCCAGCCTCCATTGTGAGAAGCCTCCAGCAAGGCCTGACATCAGGTCTGCACATGGACACTCCTGGTCCTATAAAAAATGCTCCAGAGTCAAAGACCATGTTGACTGACTTAGGGGAAGATGTCCCTGGTAGAATAAGTAGTTTGTCCCCATCTATTTCTCCTTCAATAGTGGTGACAACGCAGAACCTGAATGGGCCGGGACTCTCTTTTCATAGTATGACACAGGAAGTAAGACGGAGCAGTAGCATCAGGCCTTTAATAGGTCTTTGTAGACCTACAGAACAGAAAGTGGAGTCAGCAGACACATTTTCTTCAGGCTGTAGGGTGTTTACTAACTGCAAGGACTCATCCCAGACAAAGACACCAGTTGATATTAGGACCAGACCCTGTTTAAAGTCTGAGGTAAGTTGCAGCTCAGTTCTTTCATCAGGCTGCGAGTCAGTTGTGGAGGGAATGCAGATGCCATTGGACACCTGCGGTTGTCCATCAGTCTATACCAACTGCATCAATGAGGGAGACAGCTTTGATGAGGAGCTGACTGTTTATGAGTTCTCCTGTCGCACACAGAGCAGTGGGGTAACCCAAATGTCTGGAACAGCACTTCCTCTCATGACAACTCCTCCTGTCCACTCTTTTCTGTCCACTTCCTCTACCCACCCTCCATCCTTTTCACGCTCTGTCCTGTCTTCTTCTTCTGCTTCTGAGCTCAGTCCTCTCCTTTCACCACTGTCTGAAGCATCTGACTGCTTTCTTTCTCAAATGCATAAGGAGACTGTCAGCCGCTTGGGCCAGCAGCGCTACCCCGCACCTCCTGCAGGTTTCCAGGTTCTCCGAGTAGATGTGGACCAGCTCCTATCTATTCTCGAAAGCAGCAGCACCGACCGCTCTGTTGCAAATCACAGAGGTCGGCACCCGAGGGAAACGTGCCCGTCACACTTTACAGAGAACAAGCGAGTTCTACAAATCGAGGCACGGCGATTAATGTCAGGTTGCCAGAAGGTGGTAGGCATTGGACAGAGCCCCGAAGAAATGCTTCACTCCTTGGCTGACAGTTTTCGGACACTGGTGGAGTTAGCCGGCGTCTGCCTTTGGTTCTCTGGCTGCAACAGGTGCGACCGGAGGAACGCTGAGGCAGTAGCAGGTCTGGCAGACGTGGCCCGGTCTTTCAGGGACTTCTGTCTTGCAGCAGAGCGGGCTAACAGCAAGCGAACCTGTGAGGATCTGAGCACCAAGCTGCTAGCCAAACAGTGTACAGCGCTCACCGCCTCTGTCTTCTGCCTCACACAGCTGTTCCGCACTCTCACTGCACTGTAAGCTCAATCCAACTTCTAAAAACTGGGAATTGACCTCAGGCTCTAATCTCAACAGGGTCATCAATGTGACCCCAGCTGCTGAAAACATGGGTAGTTTTTGGTGCGAACGTTTCACAGATTTCTAAAGAGCCCTCAAATACAAGTTGAGTGAGCAAGGAAATGCACCATAAAACCTCGAGTGATCACAATAAGTTTGCACTTGTGCAGTTTGAGGGTGCAGGCTAATGAGGTGCATGTGGTGAGTGGCTGAATGCTCTGCACGTACTGTAGCCCACAAACCAAAAAGCAGAAGCTGCTTGCATTCCAATACTGAGCAACAGATCTACTTGAATGTACTCTATGTTATCGTTTTTCTGTTGATTAATTTATTGATACATTTAACTTACAAGTTACTACAGCGTGTTGATGGACAAGAGAGGAATGTAAAGACAAAGAGGGAAGAAATGTGAACAAGTTTACAGGCATTGTTTTTAGATACAATAGTAATGTGAGAATAGTTGGCCTTTTACAAACACACACACACACACACACACACACACACACTGCATCCATACAAATACATTATTTCTGATTCATCCCTTCATACACAGGCCTTTTGTTTGACCGATATTAAGATGAAATTCTTCTTATATGAAACACTGCAGGGGACTGATGCTTCTGTTGTTATATCCTCCAGGCTGTGAAGTGTTTTTTCTGAATGTTACTGTTTACAACACCAAAAACTGAAGTGTAAAGGGATTTGATCAAATAGCTTTAGGCTTAACTCATGTTATGTTTGCCATTTTATAAATATAGAATCCTAGTGAATGCTCATTATATGACTTAATAATACAATGGATAACATTTGGATGAGATGCAAGTTTTTTTGCACATTCGATTTGTGGTCAGTTTTGCACATATTTTTGACATTCATTTTATGGAATTGCAAAAACTTTGCTTGCTTTTTAGTTGTTTATTTATTTGTCTGATTTACCCACCTTCAGTTGAAAGACTGAAGCCTCCAGTGCAAAATTGTATAGCAAACAACCACTCCAAACAGTCAGTTATTTTTCACTTTTGGACAGAATTTCATTCAAGTTAAGAATTTCACTCTGAAAGAGACCCAGTAAAGATAATATACATTAAACATTGTTTTATAATGGTATAAATTATGTAAGAATTTTAACATTCTTAGGTTTAGATACCTTGCAGGGTTTGTTTTTTAAGGTTTTCATCAAACCTGCACACCTCTGTCTACTCTTTGGGGACAATAAGCAGGTAGGACCTGACCTAGACCCTCACACTAAGTGCATTATTCTACAGATTACCCAGTATGGCCACAAATGGCAGTGAACCAGTAACTAAATACGGGTGCAGATATCCCAATCAGAGCAAAAATGAGCATTGATTGGCACATTAGTTAGGAGTGTCTCCAACCTTCAGTGAACCCAAACTAATTATTGACCGACAACCTTGTCATTGGTGTTCCTGCGCACACGTGTTACCGAAGTTATACACGACACTCATCTGACAAAAGTTTATGCATAAGCTGTTCTAGTTTCACTGTGAATGCTTCTACAATGAAAGACTGACGCACATCAGACCTGCATGCTCACTGGAGAAATGAATCAGTAACAATGTCACCAGCCCAGTACTGGGAACACAAACAGGCCATGCTTCTGTATATACAGTATTTATAATGTGATAAAACACATGATTTGTTCACCTGTTGTTTAGTTCTTTTTGGTTTCAATGCAGTATAGTTTGCTGTATTTAATTTGAAAATTGCAACAGAGAATATTTCAATTACTCTTCCAATGATCTCAATGAGGAAATTGCCCCAAAGAAACAGTGGGAAACACCTTCTCCGTCATCATCTGTGCTCACGTAGCATGCTGTGCAAAGCCATAAAATGCATTGTTTTATCAGGGATTTTACTGTTGAATGACTGAAAGCTGATGTCTGCTCTTGCTTTGTAATGCTCAACGCCCACAATTAAAACCAATGTCCAAATGTTCTTTTTGAATTTGTTTTTATTTCTGTGTGCAGAGTAACTCATTCAGCCATTTGTGTAGTTAACGTCCTGTTAACACCACCAGGTCACCAGCGGCTGGCTCAATCTGGCTTATGTTCACACTCGGATTTCAACCACATTTAAAGTGATAAACTTTAGGTTGCGTTTTGACCACATGATTAACACAGGAACATTGTTCAGCCGCATAAATGTAATAACTTTTTCATTTAATTTTGTAATAAACTGCTGCATTTTGTAATAAGCTGCCCCAACACATTTTGTAATAAATGTTGCTGCATTATGTGATAAGTTTTTACATTTTGCAGCAGCTTTGGTGGTGTAGTATTAAAACTCAAGGACCTGTTTGGGAAACATTCCATGTGGTTTATGTCTTGGCTGGTAATTAGACATATTAGACAATATGGACAATTTGAAATATATAAGAAAGCACTGAAATAGTTAAAATATATTTTGGAAATAAAAATGCGGCAAAATTTAATACAAAATGCTTACATAACCCAAAGGGGTAGTATTATTGTCATCAGCCAGTTCTCTGACCTGCCAGTTAAGTTAACCTTTCACCTTTTATCATTCACCTGCCATACAATCACTCAGTCAATTCACCTGCTGTCACTCAAGGTATATTATCATTAATATCAGTTATCTACAGGTATATTATCTTTAATATCAGTTATCTACAGGTATATTATCATTAATATCAGTTATCTACAGGTATATTATCATTAATATTAGTTATCTACAGGTATATTATCATTAATATTAGTTATCTACAGGTATATTATCTTTAATATCAGTTATCTATAGGTATATTATCATTAATATTAGTTATCTACAGGTATATTATCTTTAATATCAGTTATCTACAGGTATATTATCTTTAATATCAGTTATCTATAGGTATATTATCATTAATATTAGTTATCTACAGGTATATTATCATTAATATCAGTTATCTACAGGTATATTATCATCAATATTAGTTATCTACAGGTATATTATCTTTAATATCAGTTATCTATAGGTATATTATCATTAATATTAGTTATCTACAGGTATATTATCATTAATATCAGTTATCTACAGGTATATTATCATCAATATTAGTTATCTACAGGTATATTATCTTTAATATCAGTTATCTACAGGTATATTATCTTTAATATCAGTTATCTACAGGTATATTATCTTCAATATCAGTTATCTATAGGTATATTATCATTAATATTAGTTATCTACAGGTATATTATCATTAATATCAGTTATCTACAGGTATATTATCATCAATATTAGTTATCTACAGGTATATTATCTTTAATATCAGTTATCTATAGGTATATTATCATTAATATTAGTTATCTACAGGTATATTATCATTAATATCAGTTATCTACAGGTATATTATCATCAATATTAGTTATCTACAGGTATATTATCTTTAATATCAGTTATCTACAGGTATATTATCATTAATATTAGTTACCTACAGGTATATTATCTTTAATATCAGTTATCTACAGGTATATTATCTTTAATATCAGTTATCTACAGGTATAAAGATTTCAGTTCATGTTGTGTGAATGTATGTTCAGTAGTTCCTGTTCTATTGTCTCTGTGACACTAAATAAACAAAAAGATACAGTTTTGAAATTATATTGGTTTCTCTTTTTCTTCTCAGTAGCATAAAGTAAAAAAAAGCTACTGTTGTGCAATTGCCAATTGAACAATATATATATATATATATATATATATATATATATATATATATATATATATATATATATATATATATATATATATATATATATAACCCTGCATAAACAAGAAAACTAAATTTGGAAGGTGGAATAAGAATTTTTGCACAGCATCGTATAAATGAAAATAGTCAAACTCATGTTTGACTTTTCCCAAATGTCATATTTGTGTGTGCTGTACTTTAGCCCTTTATAGGGAAGGTGACTATTTTTGGTCATTTCTGCAAACATTACACATGCTTTAGAAGAGGTCAAGAAGCATGTTAGTTTTTATAATTCTATACAATGAGGTAGGTAGAGAATAACAGTATAACTGTTATATTTCATCCTTTATATCAAGAGGACAGAAACTATTGTCACACTAAAAAGCATCAAATGGAGACATGCAGGGCCTGATGATGGTGGGTCTGGGCCCTGGGGCCAGGAGTTTGCAAAGGCCCCCCCACACCCTGTGCCAACCTACCGTCCTGAAGGATTCTACAAAAAAAAAATTTCTTCCTTCTTGCAAAGTCATCACTAAGTCTTAAGACCATCTTTCCTAGAAGAAAAACTTCAAAAACCCAGTGGAAAAATAAAAACCTGTGGAGAACAGTGAAGGACAGGTCCGCCCCCATGGACAGACAGATGTTATGTATCAAGACTTTCATTGTCTTGTCTGGTGTTTTTTGTCTGTCTTCCCATGTTTCTGTCTTTGTTAGTGTCTGGGGCTTTTATTTTGTTAAGTTGGTTCATGTTCATGATGTCTTGTTTTACTTCCTGTCACTGGTGTTTTCCTCCTGTAATTTGCTGTGATTGAGTCCACCTGTGTTCCCAGTATTTAAGTGTGGTGTGCATGTGACTGGGTTGTGAGTGAGTACTGTTACGGACTCAGACCATAAATGGACCCAGATGTAAGACTCTAAAAACAAGAGTACGTTTTAAGAACAATTTATTTTTACAAGATGTTAGAGGACATTTTGAATGGTGTGCTGTTGGATGTCCACAAGGTAATGACTGCACACAGCAACTAGAAAGCAGGGTAGAACATAGGTTAATATGTAGGCAAAAGGTCAAAACCAGAAATCCAGCCAAAAATCCAAAAAGACTTTACCAGAATACAGGCGAGGGTCAAACCAGAGGTCCAGTACATTAAATGGATCCGACAGGGACAAGGCAGAGGCAGGGTCAGAGACAGGCAAAAGGTCCGGTAACAAAGGCAGATATCCAGCAACAAAACCATTCATACACAGAAGTATCCAAGACAGGGAAGAAACTCACAACCCAGTCACATGCACACCACACTTAAATACTGGGAACACAGGTGGACTCAATCACAGCAAATTACAGGAGGAAAACACCAGTGACAGGAAGTAAAACAAGACATCATGAACATGAACTAACTTAACAAAATAAAAGCCCCAGACACTAACAAAGACAGAAACATGGGAAGACAGACAAAAAACACCAGACAAGACAATGAAAGTCTTGATACATAACATCTGTCTGTAAAACCATCTGAGACAGGTGAGGGTGAGGAGGTCCACCCAGATGGGTGAGGTTGAAGAAGTTCATTGATAATTTATCGTTATTAATCCCCAAGTAACAAGTATGAAATTGGCATAAAGTCAGAATATGCGTAAGTGATAATCAATATGTAATCAATGTCTCTGTTCAAAGCTGACTATTGAGCTGTATACATAGAAATGAAAACAAAATTATTCCAACTTTATGCACCATAATAATTTTAATCAGTTGAATATTGAATGTAACGCAGGACATGAATATGTATTTATGTCTCTGTGACCTTTGACCTTCCCAGCAGATGGAGGCTGTAGTTAACTATTAACACATAAAGTATATGAAGCAGCCTGTTGTTCTTCTGCTGACAGACGAACAGACTGTCCAGTGTCAGGATGGATGTGAACACAAACGGAACCGTGCAGAAACCTGTGGACGATGCTTCTGCTTCTCTGGACTCAGCAGAAGGTTCTGGATCATGTCGGAAGTTCTGTGGGAAATGTATCCCTGAGGTGTACTGGAATGAGCTGCTGCATGTCTTCAGACTGGCCGGACCTGTGGTAAGACTAGTTTAACTATTACCGACTTTTTCAGACTCAGACTCAAATGTCTGAGTCTGAGTCAAACAACAAATTTTCTTTTTCTAAAAAAAAAATAAATAAATAAATAATAATAATAATCATATTCTGTCTGATGTATCATTAGAGACAGAACCTGATTATCTATTATTATAAAATACTCAGATGTCAGATCAATTCATCCAGTTTTTTTACTTTGTTTCTTCATTAACGTGTGCCAGAGCAGTGACTACATAATATATGTAGATAAGTAATATAATGATTTTGATTAAATTAATCTGTTTATGATCGGCATATCACTGAATATTTATTTATAAATACTATTAAAAAACAAACAACAAAATCAATCTTTCAACATTACAACAATATTTTCAGTGAGTTTAAAAAGCTTAATATTTAAAATTTCTCTATTCTGTCCCAGAATCATTTCAGTTTAATTAAGATGGAATCGGAATAATCTTTAGAATAATCATAACAACTTCTGAGAGCACACACACACACACACACACACACACAGGCGCATGTGTGTGGACAGATCTCTGCCAGATCAGGAGAAACCCAGCATCTTATAGAGATAAATAAAAGGAAGCAATAAAAGGAAGACACAGGAAGTCTGGTCAAGGTAATAACCAGATAACCTTCAACTAATACAACTGCCAATAAAAACAGTTTCTAACTAGTTTAAAGCAGTCCTGGGTTAAAGCACAGTCGACAGTTAACACTCTTAGAGGTGAATTACAAAGACAAAGTAATAATGTAAAGAATAAAGTAATAATCCAAATGTTAAAGCACAATACATTTCCATTACAACAGACAAATAATCAGTCAAAAAACACAGAAAATGTTTGTTTCCGTCCTCATTCAGAACCATTAGGGGTTTATCCAAAAAGTTCCAAAAGGGACGACAGGTACCCCAGAACAAACTGATACGCTTTATTACCTCCACTGTCTGTCTGTCTGTCTGTCTGTCTGTCTGTCTGTCTGTCTGTTAGCAAGATAACTGAAAAAGTTATGGACGGATCTTAGTGGAAATTTCATGATTAAAATGATAAAATTTTGGTGATGATCCGGAAGAGATCCTAGATTCTGGATCACTTTGAAATGTATTCTCCTTTTACCACAATATAAAATTTTAAATTGATCCAAAATCCAGGGTCTCTTCCGGATCACCACCAAAATTTTATCAGTTGTTTTTTGTGACATTCCCAACACCTCCTGAAAATGTTACCAAAATCTGTTCAGGATTTTTTCCGTAATCCTGCTGACAGACAGACAGACAGACAAACAGACAGACAGACAAACAAACGGACTCGGAATTTAATACATTTATTTAATTTAATTTAATGAAAATTTCACATTATGGTAAATGGAGAATACATTTCAAAGTGATCCAGAATCCAAGATCTTTTCCGGATCATCACCAAAATCTCATCATTGTTCCTTATGTCACCCCCCTGTAGGAGCCATAAATATTTCATGTACTTTTTTTTGCTTTTTATTAATATGTGAAATGTATGAGTATTGGTTTATTTGGTTCGTGTCTTTATTTTGGGTTTACTGTTGGACCGGTAGCCGTACTTAACCTTACCTGATACCTGTGATCTGGTTCAGTTTAGGTGTGGGGTGAGCAAAGGGAAGGGCTATCATAGGATAAGCTTACATGCTTTTTACCCTCCTCCCGCACTGGTTTTTAAATATTATATTGTATTATTTTCTGTGTTGTCTTCTTTTGTGCGAATCGAATAAACAAACAAACAAACAAACAAGGGCTATTTTTTATGTAGCGCTAAAGTTTGATTGATTGACTTCGCTACACTTTGCTTTGCTAGTCCTGAAGATTATTGGAGTGTTAAGGATTAAATGGAGAAATAAATGACAGTAAACAGCAGTACTGGTGTGGACAGTGAACACATAAATGTTCCCCTGCTTAACCCACCGCAGCGACTGAACATTCTGTTGGTGACGGAACTGGTAGCTGCAATACTCCCAACCAGGGCCGGAGCAGGCCCCTTTTTCAGCCCCTTTTATAGTTTTATACCCAAAGCCGGCCCACTTTGCTATGGACGAAGAATTTAAATAAATGAACCACAGCGAGCTCTTATGATGCCTTTTTATTGGGTATAAATTCAGGTATATGTTAACAGAAAATACTTCACTTTACTATTTTTAATCCAAGTAAAATGAGAGAAAGATTTTAAAGGTAGAAAATCTGATAAAGATGAAAACATATTATCTTTGTACAGTAGCAGTAATTTGAAAATCAAAATCAAAAATTTGAAATAAAAACTGCATTTGCCTTCCCAAAATATTAAGTTTTACACTTAACTCTTAAGTAGCTTCACTACACACATATTTAGTCGGCAACTTACAGCATCAAAATCCTCCTGGTTTCTGCAACTTTACAGATAACAATGTCATTGTCAATAGACATCAACATGTACATCAACATGAACGCCTCCAACAGTTCCTGAGACAGTGAAATAATCAGATGGTATAGTCTAACCCATCTCACCTGCTGCGATGTTGGGTTGCGCTGAATGTGGCTGACTAGAGAATGAATGCAAGTAGTGCAAGTGATGTGTTAAAATTATTTTTTTCATCCAACCGGCTCAAACTCGACCTTGACATGAGCCGGCCTTTCAGGAAATCTCTCGTTCTTCCCGATTAGCCACACACACGTCATGAAATTATCATCAAAATCCATCCATAACTTTTTGCGTTTTCTTGCTAACTAACAGACAAACAAACTCTGGCAAAAGCCTCCTTGGTGGACCTTTCTTCATTTGGGGGGGGGTCTGCCTTGGCGGAGGTTTGCTGCTGTTCTAGTGTTAAATGCACCAGTCATAACCCATATTCTAGCTGCTGCAGAGTTTGAACAGGTTGATATGTTGTCAGTAAAAGAGCGTCTCACTTAGTTGAAGCTTAAAATTGTACACAATGTAGCGCCCGTTTTTTAAAAACTTGGCTTCAACTTAACCCATCAGTGACATTACATTAACACAAGATCTAGTGCAACATATTTACAGATACCTGCAGTTAAATAACTTAGAAAATCCACATTTTTATTCACTGGTATTCAGTCTTCCTACAACGGTCAGAATATTGAATATTAATCATTTTTAAAAGGCGTCTTTTTAACCAGCTAAGGTTCCATGAAGGACAGGATTTTATTTTATTGTGTATATTTGGTGTTGTGTTTTTACATGTTTTATTTCTTTTACTGTTTTTAACTTGTTTTAATCATGTATTTTACTTTTGGTTTGAAATGCTGTCATTATTAATGTGTTTTTTTGCATTTTCAGCCAAATAAATAAAATCTAATTAAAGTCTCCTTAGTGTTATATGGATTGATTATTTTTTCTGTGGATTTATTTAAAATGTTGGTTGAAAGTGCTTCTTAAATTCATGGATGAATTAGAATGTTTTTTTTGTTCCAGAAACAGTAATGTAAACTAACCACAGGGGAAAAAATAAAGAAAGTAAATGTTACACATGTATGTTTGCAGTACGATAATTTAGAGAAGTTAGAGAAGAGTTGATAATAGGATTTTATTTTATTTTATTTTATTTTGCACAGACACTTAAAGGTCCTACTAAACAAAACTATATTTTTGTCATGTGTGCTACTGAAGAACAGATTTCTGTCAGTCATCATATCCTCTTCTCTTCATTCATGTATTTGTTCTCCAGATCATCTCACAGCTGATGATCTTCATGATCAGTATCATCAGCACGGTGTTTTGTGGTCACCTGGGGAAAACAGAACTTGCAGCTGTATCACTGGCGACTGCGGTGAGGACACTTGTTCAACTTTTACCTGCACTTCACTTCACTGTCTGTGACACATAGTTTTCAGGCCTTAGAAAAAAGTTCACATAGAATAGAATCTTTAGTCAGTACTAGTTTGTGACACACGTAAACATTCTTCCTTTAACTTAACACATACACTGCATGTTAACTACCATGTTACTGTAGGAGCTGGGGGGGGGGGGTAAGTACCTGTGACGCATACTGGTCAGTCCAGTGGTCAGTTCTACTCGTCACTCCAGTGGTCAGTTGTTCTACTGGTCAGTCCAGTGGTCAGTTGTTCTACTGGTCAGTCCAGTGGTCAGTTGTTCTACTGGTCAGTAGTTTTCCTTACATATAAAACAGGGGTCTCAAACTCATTTTTTTCAGGGGCCACATTCAGTCTCCAATGGGCCACATCAGTAAAATGAATCATAATAACCTTTAAATAATGACGACTCCAAATTTTTTGTCATAGTTGCAGTGCAAAAAACCCCAATTAAGTTCTGAAAATTATCCAAATCTAAATCTAAATTATCCAAATGCAAAAAAGTTGAATTTAATCAGGAAAATGAGGACAATTTTAAGAATATTCTGCCTAAATTCATAATTAATCCATGTGTTTTATTATGGATCAGTTCTACAAAGACACTTTAGTAACAGAAGCAGAAAATTGTTCAAATTGTGTCTAATTTTCTTTAGACATTTCAGGTTATTCACATTTGTTTAGGTTATTCACATTTTATTGTTACATCATAGTTTGTAAATGTAAATCTTTTCATATTTTAATATTATTTTTTGCAGTAAAACAATGGCAAACATTTGAAGTTGTCATCATTTATAGGCAATGAAAAAAACTGAGAAGAATATATGGATCAATTAATAGGTTATTATGCCCTTCATCCCACGGGCCACATTGGAACCAGTGGTGGGCCGCATTTGGCACCCGAGCCGCATTTTTGACACCCCTGATATAAAACCATTAATGGTATGAGCCTGTCTTATCTTGATTTGATTTGATTTGAATGCTTTATTTCGAACATATGCAGAATGCAACAATAATCAATACAACAATAATCAATACAATAATAATAATAATAATAATAATAATAATAATAATAATAATAATACACAATGACATGTCCGTAAAGGAGTAGGATGAAGCATAAGCTTATTTAATCCTACCCCTTCTTCACTTCCCCAATAACCTGCATTCATCTTATAGTAATAGAGTGCATAGTACAAAAATGATGATAATAATAAAAAAAAAAAAAAAAATAATAATAATAATAATAATAATAAAAATAAAAATAAAAATAAAAATAAAAATAAAAACAATAACAATAACAATAACAATAACAATAACAATAATAATAATAATAATAATAATAATAATAATAATAATAATAATAATAATAATAAAAAATACTTGAAGTACTAAACATATACATATATACAAAAAAACAAAACAGAACAAAAAAAACAACAACAAATGAGCAGATAGGAAAGTAGGTAACAAATAGAATTTCTTTTTTTTTTCTAATTTGTCTGCATTTTGTTTAAATTTTTTAACCCCTCAGAGGGAGAGTCAACATTGCTTGAGATCAATCTTAAAGATGATCTGGTTCCGTACCAGCCCAATAGAACCCTTTGTCCTCAGAATGCAGGTCTACTAGAAGTTCCCAGGGTCTGTAAAAGTACAGTAGGAGATAGAGCCTTTAGTTACCATGGTTACTGTCTTAAAGAATCAGCTTCATTTAATATTAAAGAGGCCGACACAGTCTCTACATTTAAAACTACCCCCCCCCAGATTACCACAAAATCTAATAATTTCTAGATCTCCCCATTACCAACCAACCCTGAAAATGTCATCTAAATCCGTCCATAACTTTTTGAGTTATCTTGCTAACTGACAGACAGACAGACAGACAAACAGACAGACAGACAGACAGACAGACTGGCAAAATCATAACCTCTTTGGAGGTAATTAGGCTGAAAGTGTTTCTGTTTCAGAAAGACTATGGTTAGTTTAGTTAAAACACGATCAGATGATGGTGCCGATGGATCAGCTGTTCCAGCAGGTGCAGCTGCGAACCTGGGGGTGAGAAACACCTGAGCGGGGGGAGGAGGGAGATGCAGGTGTGGGGGTATCTGAGGCAGGTACGCCAGATAAAAATAAAAATGGAAAGAAACAGAGAATGAACAGACAGGAAGGAAAGGTGTGGAGGGGGAGACAGGTAAAAACAGGAGGAAAAGAGGGTGAGGGGGGAGAAAGGAGTGAGGAAAGGGGAGGAAAGGGGGAGGGGGGAGAAAGGAGTGAGGAAAGGGGGAGGACAGGGGGAGGGGGGAGGGGGGAAAAGGAGTGAGGGTGAAGGAAGGAAGGAGAGTGGATAAAAAGTAAAGGAAACAACAGTGGGTGAATAATATAGAAAATGTAAGTGAAAATGGCAGTGATATAATATTTATAACATATCTTACATAACAAGTCTGTCCATGGCGAGTCACCTGGTGCCCCCCCCCCCCACCACCACCACCACCACCAGCTCTCTCAGCAGTGTCTGCATGGGGAGCCATGGACTGTGGTGACTCGCTTGTTCCCTAAGCTGACCTATGACCCCAGACCTCTTCCCACACCTGTCTGGTGGATGGACCTGCACCCCCCCCACCCCCACCCCTTTATAAATGGCCGTTCATCTATAGTCTGTCCGTCCATGGGAGTGGATCTGTCCTTATCTGTGGTTCTCCTCAAGGTTTCTTCTTTTTCTTGCAGAGAAGGAGGGTCTAAGGAGGGGGGGGGGTGTTTGGGACTTTTCATATTTCTGTAGTTGATTGTGTTTCTGTAAAGAACTGTGAGACGACTTTGTTGTGATTTGGGGATTTATAAATAAAATTGAAATTGAATAGAGTCTGGAAGAAGAAGAAATGAATTTTGAAGAAGTCATGCAGAACTCTTCTGCAAAATAAAAAAACACAGAAATAAAAACACAGACCAGAACAAAACAAACTCTGAAAGGAAAGGAACTAGAGGGTCAGTATGAGGACGAACACACTGAAAGAAATGTAAAAAAAAAAAAAAACTGCATCCATCAGAAAAATTAACATTTTTTTACAAGATACAAAAACCTTCAGATCAGTTAAAGTAGAGAAGTCGTTCCCTGATCAACAATAATGAATAGAATCTGTAGGAAGACACATGAGGAACTCTGGAGAACATGAAAATAATTATTTTACTGATCAGGAAATTTATAGATTGAAAAAACTTATGGTTGAAAATAGAAATCAAATAAGTGATGAAGACTAGTTCAGTATTTTAACGTCCTTTTCTGTGTTTTCTGTTTTGTACTTTATGAGTGCTGTGGAGGACCCACACTGTCCCAGGACGACTTTTTAGATTTTCCTTTAAATATTTTATCTCCTGATTTTAAAAACAGTCCTGGTACTTTTGTCAGCTGAGCCAAGTACCCTGCAGGACTCCTCATGTAAACACATGTACCAGTTTTTAATGAAGGTTTTAAAGGTTATTTCATTAATATTACTGTGTTCTCCATTGTTATTGTGTTGGTTCTGTTAAAAAAAACCTGCAGATTGTTTTGTTTCCAGCTGTTTTTTTTTTCACGGTAGAAAAATGACTTGAGGTCGAGCAACAGAGTTTACCGCTACTTCCTCATACATGTTCATGACACAGTAATGAGGCATCTCTGATTGGCTCAGAATGCGTGAAGGAACACTCCCCCCTCCCCTCTGGCTCTGTGTGTGTTTACCTTTACCAGAGTAACAACCGGCTAGGTTTCATGCTGTCACTTCTTTTGAAAACGTGCAGGAGAAAAAAAAAACAATTTATTTCCACAGAGCACATGACCCAGTTTGATCCGCCCTTGTGCAGCAGCTACTGTGGCACCGTCTTCTCTTATAGATGCTAATGCTAATGCTACTTCAGATTCGCTGTAATGGAGGATGGGTTTAACCCCACGTGAGTGACGCCAATGTCCTTGTGACGTGTAGTGGACAGACTTTTTCTGAGCGGCTCGTTTCTCTGTTGTTTTCTGTGAATGATAAATCCAGCCAGTGGACGGGACACACCATGTAGCAACAGCAGCATGTGTTGGTAACTCAGGGTGACCCATCAGATTCCAAAAGGAGCGTGGAAAGGCAGAATGACACATTTAAACAGTAATAAACTGAGTGGTCGAGCAAAGACAGTGTGGAGAGAAAGTCTGGGTTTGGGTTCTGAGGT
The DNA here is from genome assembly GCA_020466265.1 of Siphamia tubifer. Lineage (NCBI taxonomy): Eukaryota > Metazoa > Chordata > Actinopteri > Kurtiformes > Apogonidae > Siphamia > Siphamia tubifer. The sequence goes on from CM035783.1 coordinate 48,850,795, forward strand.
TAGTCCTGAGTGGAGGTCACTGTACAAACCAACAAACAGGTTGGTGACCTGCAGTGGCGGGTACTACATGGGGCGGTGTTTTTATTTCGGTTTTAAATCCAATAGTGAGTGAAGAGTGTGCGTTCTGTCAAAGACTGGAAAACTTCTTTGTGTTTTTACAAAGACTCTTTCATCTGTTTGGAGAAATTTTGTCCAAAACAGACTTTTATCTTGGGTTATAAGTAAATACAGAAACACAGAATAAACTGTGAACTGTTGAAAAGTATTCTTCCATCAACGGGAAAGAAATATATGTGACACTGATGATGTTTACTGCTAAGATTAAAGCACAGATAACTGTGGACGACAGATTTTATACAATTAATTTGTAAATATATAGTTTTATAAGGGAATTGTATGTTCAATCCTTAAACGAGAAAATATTTTTTTTGATTTATGTTTTGGTTCTTTTGTTTTATTCTTGTATTTTTCTTTAATTGGGTGGATTCATTTAGTATTTTCTTGAAAATTATATTGTTTAAGTAATAATATTTTTTCTCTGTTGGTATCAGAGAATTTTTGTTTTTGTGTTGGTAAAATAACATGTTTGATGTTTTATCATTTTGTTAAAGTGTAAAAATCAAAAATCTCTCTCTCTCTCTCTCTCTCTCTCTCTCTCTCTGTCTTTCTCTGTCTTTCTCTGTCTCTCTCTCTCTCTCTCTGTCTTTCTCTGTCTCTCTCTCTCTCTCTCTCTCTGTCTTTCTCTGTCTCTCTCTCTCTCTCTGTCTTTCTCTGTCTCTCTCTCTCTCTGTCTTTCTCTGTCTCTCTCTCTCTCTCTCTCTCTCTCTCTCTCTCTGTCTTTCTCTGTCTCTCTTCCCTCTCTCTCTCTCTCTCTGTCTTTCTCTGTCTCTCTCTCCCTCTCTCTCTCTCTCTCTGTCTTTCTCTGTCTCTCTTCCCTCTCTCTCTCTCTGTCTTTCTCTGTCTCTCTCTCTCTCTCTCTCTCTCTCCCTCTCCCTCTCTCTCTGTCTTTCTCTGTCTCTCTCTCTCTCGCTCTCTCTCTCTCTCTCTCTCTCTGTCTCTCTCTCGCTCTCTCTCTCTCTCTCTCTCTCTCTCTCTCTCTCTGTCTTTCTCTGTCTCTCTCTCTCTCTCTCTCTCTCTCTCTCTCTCTCTCTGTCTTTCTCTGTCTCTCTCTCCCTCTCTCTCTCTCTCTCTGTCTTTCTCTGTCTCTCTCTCCCTCTCCCTCTCTCTCTGTCTTTCTCTGTCTCTCTCTCTCTCTCTCTCTCTCTGCTGTGTCTCTCTCTCGTCTATATTTATAATTTATTAAATCTACTTTACACATCCAGTCAGTTCAGGACTATTCACCCAGTGTCCCCATCCCATCTCTCTCAGTACTATCTGCATAAGGAACCATAGACAATAGGATCTGCAGTGACTCACCTGTGTCCTGTGCTGACCTGTGACCCCAGACGTCCTACCCCACCCTCACCTGTCTGATGGATGGACCAACCCCCCTTCCTTTCATCTACAAATGGACGTTCATCTATAGTCTGTCCGTCCATTGGAGTGGATCTGTCCTTCACTGTGGTTCTCCCCAGGGTTTCTTCTTTCCCACTGGGTTTTGGATTCTTTTGTTGGCATGAAGGCGGGTCTGAGGACAGGGGGCGGGGCTAAGGACAGGGGATGCTTGGGATTTCATCTATTTCTGTGATTGTTTGTTTTCATCAGTTGGGGTAAAAATTGAATTGATGTCCCTGGCATTGACCTCTTTGACCTTTGACCTCTCTGACTTGAATCCATCTCAGCCTTGAACATATCTTTTCTGCTGGGTTGTATTATAGTACGGCCACAGCAAACGCAAATTTACGCAGCACGCCAATGCCGCCCTGCGTAAAAACATCTGAGTCTGGACAAGTTTTTTGTACAGCTACAACGAGCATGCAACGCACAAGTCTGGACACTGGATAAACATAGGAATATAAATAAACAAAATGTGGTCCGTCAATTCAGTCTCTCCTCAACTATGGCTCAGATCACTTCGATTGCTGCTCTGTACCAGCTCTGGACGTCCCAGATACATCAGAGTGCCAGACGCCATTGCTTTTGGGTTCACCTCATCCTGCAGAAGCGCCTGCAGCACAGGGAATTCCACCACCTGCTCCAGGAACTCCACCTGGATGACGTCCACTTTCAACAGTATTTCAGGCTGACTCTAGCTCAGTTTTTCTTTCTGCCGCCTTCTGGGTCGGTCTGAGTGTCATCCTTCCATCACGACGTCGGCAGCATATCAACGTTCATTGGCTTTCATGGCCCGACGTCACGCAAATTTGCCTGAAAAGTTAAATATTTTCAACTTGAACGTTTACACATATTTACAGCACTCTCCAACACGTCGCCCGGAGCAAATCTGGTCCAAAGGCGTCTCTGTTGACTTTGTATGTGTGTGTGTGTGTGTGTGTGTGTGTCTGTGTGTGTTTCAGGCAGTCAATGTGACGGTCTGTGCATCGGCACTGGTTTGACCTTTACGTGCGACACCCTAATATCACAGGTAATGATTCCAACAAACACTTGTATTTTTATGTTTCATCAGAGGGAATGTAGTTTGACAGATGATCACTGAGTCTGGAACATTGATTATCCTTGTAGACGTATGGGAGCGGTAACTTGAAGCGTGTGGGTGTGATTCTGCAAAGAGGGGTTCTGATTCTGCTGCTGGCGTGTTTCCCCTGCTGGGCCGTCCTCATCAACACTGAAGCCCTGCTGCTGACCTTCAAACAGAGCCCAGAGGTCGCCAGGTCAGTGACGCTTCAATCAAGCAACGTTGAAATAAATATTTTCTACATTCATTTTGTAAAGGTCAACCTGCACATTTTTCAAAATGTTTAATTTATCCTCAAGTAACACCCCCTCCCCCAAATAAAAGACAAAAACAAGACAATACCTAATGTCACCCCTATTTTATGCCAATCTCAAATTTCTATGACAACCTGTTCTTGAATTAGAGCCAATAAGGTGATTTTAACCTTTCTGCTAAATGCAACTTGACCTTTGACCTTTTGCAATATTGATAATTTCATTATATGTATATAAGCGTCAGTGCGTGTAATATTATGATAATATATCCAGTATTGATTAAGTTATAGCATGATATGACTATGTTTGACACAAACAGTGATAGAGAAGTTAATTTTGCAGCATGTCACCTTTGACCTCCAGAGATCTCAAAAACTATTGGTTGACTATTGGTCAATTATGCGAATTATGAGAATTGTAGAAATCTTCATTCCACATCGTTTGGCACCAATCTGAAAGTTCTGTGACCCTCCGTTTTTGAGGGACTTAAAATCACACCATAATGTGATTTTAACCTTTTAGTTAATTGTGGCCTTGACCTTTGACCTTTACTCAAATGGATCTTTGCATCTGATGTTCATTAGCTATATGTATATGCCCATGTAATGCCACAAGTATTCGTTGAGTTATAGCATGATATGTTTATGCAGACACACACACACACACACACACACACAGTCATTACAATAATCTCTTCTAACCAATGTTGGATGAAATTAAACAAAATAACAGAGTGAACAAGAGTCTGTCTCATTCAAAAGCTGCTCTGGACATAATTGTGTTAAACATTAAAAAATTCAAAATGACTGTGATAATGATTGATGATTTAGTTTAGACATTAACTGCAGCTCTTCCACATCACTGGCTCCTACAGTATATTGACAGAGCTGGACATATTTGACTTATTTCTGATGTTTAATTAAATATAATGTCTCTCTATAATGTCTCTTCCCTCCAAAGCCTTTCTCAGTTGTATGTGGAGATCTTCATGCCTGCACTACCAGTGAGTTTACACACACGAGCTAGAACTCACCTCAAATGATGCATTTGATGCTTTACTTTCATTTCCCACAATTACATTTTACTTTTGTTCTCCATTTAGGCTGCTTTTATGTTCCAACTGCAGTCACGGTATCTTCAGAACCAGGTGCACTTCTAATACAAGGCTACTCGTGTCAAATTCAGTTGTAAAAAAAGAAAAAGACAAATGAATATTGAGACTATGTGGTGTGTCTTACAGGGAATTATATGGCCTCAGGTTGTAACTGGAGTCACTGGAAATATCCTTAATGCCATCATCAACTATGTTTTTACTCTTTGTGCTGGACATGGGCATTGCGTAAGTGTTTTGTATCTTCATGATTATATACTGGTTACTAAGTGCAAAAAATAGGAGTGAGTACAATTAAACTAAAATAAAACTAGAACTACAAGCAGTTATAATGGGGGTCAGTCAGAGTTTGCAGCACCCTCTATTGACCAATTTTCACTAAATTTGCCGAGACCCACTGGCTGACCTGGAACCATGTGCACTGAATTTGATCTTGATATTCTCTACTTTGACTGACATATGTAACATTTACCATTTAGTTTAGCTACATACGACAAGTATTTGTTCATAAATGTCATAAATTTTTATCCTTTTCAAAAACTTTTAAATAAATATTGATCAATTTGAAGAGCTGAGTGTGTGTGCTGTCAAACATCTGGCCCGGGGGCCAAATTTGGCCCTCCAAAGTGTCCAGTCTGGTCCCTGGGATGAGTTTGTGAAATGCAAAAATGACACTGAAGATTAGTTCAGGTTCGCATACAGACCAATTTAATCTCTAGTGGATCAGGTCAGTAAAATACTGTCATAATTACGTATAAAGACAACTCCAAATCTTTCTCTTTGTAAATGTAAAAATGTTCATGTAATTTTATTGTATTTACTGTACAGTGTACTGTGTCATTTCACAAAAATACAAGTAACCTGAACAAATATGACCATTTTTTAAATGTCTGAAGGGCAAGTTTACCAATATTCTGCCTGTTATTAAATGTTTTATGTATGTTTTGTTGATCTACTGTGATCTGTTCAGTGTAATTTTCATGTGTAAATGATAAACTAATACATAATATTGTTAAACCTGTACAGTACTGTATTTATGTCTCGGGGGTTTCCTTTTGTGAATTGAATTTTCTTTCGTATTCAGAGACGAACAATTGACGTAAAGGTTTTTTGTAACTTGGATTATTCATTAGCTGGGTCTTTCGTAAATTGAGGTGTGACTGTATTTAGTTGTAATCTGGTGCAGTACATATCTGTGTCCCCTGTCATCTTACTGTTCTTTGAGGGTTATGTTTATAGTTTGAATTAAATGATGTGTTTAAATGGATGTGTTTGAGTTACAAACACCAACACTAACCCTGTTTTTAGTCTTCGACATGTTTCAAGACAATGAATTAGACAAAGTTGAACAGGTTTTTGTAGTTGTCCTATGTCTTTACTTCATGTTTTAAAGGTGCACACAACAATTCTGATTGACAAAAATGTACGACACTAAAATGTTTTGAAAAATTCGTATTCATGTTGTAAATGTTCATCATTTCAGTGGATCTGCAACAGCTAACGCTATCTCCCAGTATGCATTGGCTGTGGTCTTATATGTCTACATCTGTCTGAGGGGTTTGCACAAGGCCACGTGGAAAGGTCAGTTTAACATCTTCATGTTGTGAACTGAACTGAACTGAACTCTTATTGTCACTAATTTCGTCCTTTTTCATTCATCAACTTTCAGTTAGTGTCCCTTCATTGGAAGGTGGGGTTTGTGGTGATGAAAAAACAGCTAAATTACAGAAGCCAACAATATCTCCTGTAAAGGTCATGAATATTTGACCCCCCACCCCCCCCACACACCCAACCTGATGCTGTCTTACAGCTGCTACAGCCCCCCATCCATATCAAACTGTTAAACAGTAGCTCCTCCCACTCCACAAATTTACCAAGTTTTGCATCTTCTTTTCTTATAGCACAGGTATCAATCTCCGGTCCTGGAGGTCCAGTGTCCTGCATGTTTTAGATAGTTCCCTCTTCCATATGATTAAGTTTAGGGTTTGGGAGGGAAATATGCAGACCTCCAGGACCACAGTTTGACACGTCTGTCTTATCGTGTCCATTCACCAAGCACTAATGTCACAGTGCAGGGTTCCCCAATTAGATTTCATCAAAGGCCAAATTCTGACCTGGGCACCAAGCCGAGGGCCACAGCACCTGTCGCGCACATGGCATTGGGGAGGGGCGCGCCACAACAGCCCCACTCCAGTGACAATACTGATAACAATGTTGAATCTGCACTTATAGTGCTTTATAACATTATTAGTTGTGCCTGGGGTTCAAGAATACTATTTGTCAGGGTCACACAAAGACAAATTGCACCCTGGAAACAAAAGTTGAGAACCAACCATTTACTCAAAATAAATATTTGGTTATTACAGTCTGCTTGGAAAGTTTTAAAATGTTAAAAATATTCTTTGCTGGTCTGCTGGAACAAATCAACAGTGATACAGCTGTAACAGCAGCCAGTTGAACATACTTAAATAATAAATACTAATATATATATATATATATATATATATATATATATATATATATATATATATATATATATTCGAACACTGAGCTACGAGCTGTTTCAGAAAGACAGAACATGAGAAGCTTGAGAAATACCAAGGGCTGAAAGAGGAGTTAGAGAAAATGTGGAGTGTGAAGGCAACGGTGGTACCAGTAGTGATCGGAGCACTAGGGGCAGTGACCCCCAAGCTGGGAGAATGGCTCCAGCAGATACCAGGAACAACATCAGAGATCTCTGTACAAAAGAGCGCATTGCTAGGAACAGCTAAGATCCTGCGCAGAACCCTCAGGCTCCCAGGCCTCTGGTAGAGGACCCGAGTCTGAAGGAGACACCGCCCACGTGGGGCGAGAGGAACATTTTTTTTATATATATACATACATATATATACATACATATATATACATACATATATATATACATATATATATATACATATATATACATATATATATATATATATATATATATATATATACATATATATATATATATATATATATATATATATATATATATATATATATATATATATATATATCAAGGGTTCGTTTGACATCAGTGGTTTTTCATTTATTTTCACCCAAGTCCAAAACCAGCAGTGATGAGGAGTGCACAGTTTTTACAGTGTAAAAATACAAAAAAAAAGGAAAAAGAAAAAATTGTTACAAGAGATCTGAAAACACAATAAAATATAGTTGGTCTCTTTTACCATTCAGCACTAAAAAAAACTGATTTCAGCCACACTCTTACTTCAACTTCAAATCTCTCTAAATCTACAGAATTTATCTCCAACTACACCCCCCACACTACTGGGAAACACTCCCCTTTATATACCCCTAAGCTCCACCCATGGACATACCAATGACCACATTATTTAATTAACACACAACAATATTTACATGGAACAAACATCAAACTGAAATCATATTAACTCTTATAAACAATGGCACCAATTATCCTCCATACATAAACACAAACAGAAGAAAAACCCCATTGAATTGAATTAGCCCTACCCCTACCTCTTCAAATAGAGCTGTAAGGGGTAGGGCTTGAAAATCAACCCCTATGAATTGGGACACCCCTTCAACACTCACCTACGTACACCTACAGTTCACTCTGGCAGTTTTTACGTAACCAAAAATGACAGCTTTAACCAGAAATAACCAAACCTGTCTGCTGCTGTAGTTGTTGTGTTCTCCTGGGTTACGCTGATATTTTTACTAACATCTGTGTCGAATCAGAGAAGTGCTATGTATCGACTGATTACTCCACGTTTACGTGAATAGTGACTTTTTTCATGTGCGTTTTATGGAGAAAATTACCATTACACGTTGCAATAATGTCAAACTTTATACAATACAACAGTTATAACAACTTAAAAACAGTTAATTACAATGAACATACTACATATGTGTACTTCTTTCATAGATGCCAGCATTTTTAAAAAGGATTTACATTGTATTCTAGGAAATTTCTCATACCCCTCCATTTGGAGTCTGCCTCTCAGTTTTAATGGGGTATAAAGCCCTTCCCCTTCCCCCTACCCCTCTGCCTTAACGTGAATTGAGACACCCCTACCCCTATATGTGAATGGGCAAAACTGAGGGGAAGGGCTAAAATGGGATTCAACCTAAGACAGTAGAATGAGTGTTTTTGTAGAGACAGTCAGTAAACACATTCACCATTTGACATTAAATAATTGTCTTAAATGGAAACAAATTGATGTAAGAGGGGTTTTTTCAGAAACATTTTTCATAGGCCCTTTTCAGTGGGCATTTTAATTTTATTTTTTAAAGTAAAACTGTGAAACTCTTGTCCAGTACAGAAGACAAACATGCATGGCTGGGTGTAACTGTGTGTCTTTTTACTTTACAGACTTAGTTTCTCTGAGAGTACAATGATATAGAGGAGAGACGTGTTTAACCCAGTGACCTCTGACCTACAGGCTGGTCCCTGGAATGTCTGCAGGAGTGGGGTCCTTTCATTCGACTGGCCATCCCCAGTATGCTCATGCTTTGTTTGGAGTGGTGGGTTTTTGAAATTGGAGGGTTCCTGGCTGGTGTGATCAGTGAGACTGAGTTGGGAGCCCAGGCTGTGATCTACCAGCTGACTGTTATCGCTTACATGGTAACTACCTTCATTTTTTACACCTGTCATTTATTATGTTGCTGTTATCTGGCATTAGCCGACTAGCTTCAGCATTTAAGTTTTTAGCATCCTTGCTAACTCCACGCCCACACATTAAAGTAATGCGGATGTGTTTGGTACCGGATAGAACAGATATCGCGTCCACAAAGGGGACAGATCAGTAACGTATCATGTAAAGGAAACATGCCACACCTCTCGGTGTGCTGTAAGACAGTCCCAGCAGATAGACCAGCACAATAGAAGAAGAAGCACATGCATATAAACACCTTCTTGTTCCGGCTCCAAACGCACATCAGACACAAACAACACCAGACTTTTCACTCTTCACTCCATTTGACCCATCATGACTGTAACCAATGGACTCCATTGTCTGATCACTGATCACTCTGGAACCCGTTTTCAAAAGATTTCGGTTTGGGGCACCCCAGCTGCCAGTAATGTGTAGACATTAGACCCAAATGATAACAAATAATTTCAGATCCACTTGAAAATGGTGACATCTGGATGGGGGCTGAGAATTAGGCAAAGGTGTATATTTAAAAATGCAAATGCAAAAAAAACACATTCAAATAATTAAAATCATTACTATTCTAGGGGGGTGGCACGGTGGTGCAGTGGTTAATGTGATGGTGCAGTGGTTAGCACTGGTGGTGCAGTGGTTAGCACTGGTGGTGCAGTGGTTAGCATGGTGGTGCAGTGGTTAGCACTGGTGGTGCAGTGGTTAGCATGGTGGTGCAGTGGTTAGCACTGATGGTGCAGTGGTTAGCACTGGTGGTGCAGTGGTTAGCACTGGTGGTGCAGTGGTTAGCATGGTGGCGCAGTGGTTAGCACTGGTGGTGCAGTGGTTAGCACTGGTGGTGCAGTTGTGGCAGTGGTTGCTTTATGTGTGTTTTATAGTTTAAAAATTGATTTAATATCGTTTCCCTGGTGAATTTATGTGCTTAAAAAATAAAAAATGGACTACTCATGTATGTGACTCTAACCTGCCTGTCATTTACATGAAAATTGAGTTCTTACAGTTTAAAAATGCAAAAATCTGAAGATGCACTACAGAGTGGAAGTCTTGAAAACTACCCACTGTTGTGTTTCTATCTCATGGTTGAAAATGCACAAATATTACTCAAAATAAAACCAAAGATGGCTGGTAGCACAAAAGGTTTAAGTGTCTCTGATAAATGTATATATTGGGTGCTAGTAACCAAAATGATAGTAACCGAGTAATGAGATTGAGCATTTGGAATAGTAACTATTTAATTTAACACATCTGTGGTGTCCTCTATGAAGGATGGAAGCTACCTCACTAAAGGTTTAATGAACGAGTCTATGAATTTAGATGCAGGTTCAGTTAGTGTCCATTTCCTGATATGATCGGACAGCCTGGGGGACTGTCTTTCGGGTCTTTGTGCACCATGGGTAGTAAGTAAAAGGTTGTTATAACCGAGTGCACGACAGTGAAAAAAATAAACTCATCCAATGTTATGTGGCCATTGTCCCGTGTGCCTTGTAAAAATTATTTTATCATTGCGGGCAAAGGGTTTCTTTTATCTACCCCCCCCCCCAGACCTCCTACTGCACATGCTCCTTTAGACTTTCCAAACTTTGCATCTATCATCCATGTAATGATACTTTCTTTTACTTTCTGCCCCAGATTCCCATGGCCATCGGCACTGCTGCCACCATACGGGTTGGAAATGCTCTTGGTGCTGGAAACATAGAGCAGGCCAAGTTATCTTTCAAAGTTTCCTGTGTTTCTGAATGTAAGCACAAGTACTTAAGATTTAATGACATAAATTATAAGCAGAGTTGTTTTAGAAACTTTATTAATTGGTTCTTAGTAATATTTGAAAAAATACACATTGTTCATTCAGTTTCAAATTAAAACACATCGACACAATAATCATCACATCAGATGCAAAAAATAGAAATGATCAAATTAGGCCTTTTTTAGTTTCGACACATATTTTTTTAATCTATAATGTTATCTTAACTTAACTTTGTCTTCCTCTAATTACAGTTATCATCGCATGCATTGTGGGAGCTATTGTCACTGGTGCTAAAGATGTTCTTGGATACATTTTCACATCAGAGCAGTGAGTATAGATGATACAGAATGTGAATTATCATGCACTTAACGCTTGCTTTGTAAGGATTATCACAATCATTTTATTGATATGGTATAGATATAGATTATCCAGTGGTCCATGGACACCTGTACAATCACTAACTAATACACAGAAAAAACTTTGGCCATTAATGCGGCCCAAACCACTCATAACACTGAAAACATTTGCGTCCTACACAGAAATGGTGTGGAATGTACCTTCTGTGACATTCTGATGTACGTATTTCACATAAAATGCAAAAAAAAAAAACTGTAAAAAAAATCTCCATTCGGAATCAATGGGGTCATATAGACATGGCTATAAATCAGAAACAATACATTGGAACGATATGCAAAAGAAACAGGAATTTGTCAGCTTGGCCCAGAGATTATATGTCCATTCCCATAATTCTGATATGTTGTATGGATTTTGAGTTGGCATGACAACTAAAACTCCATTCATTCTTAATGGGAGCGACACAAAATGTCCTTTCTTCTTAACTCTACTAGTTCGGCATACTTTCACCCACGTACTTCATTTTAACTTTAAAACAGAGGTATTTTTGTCCTCTCCACATGAATGTATGTCTCATGAGAATGCAATTTACGGTTATCGATACATACCCCATAATATCCACTGTGGAAAAGCCAAAATCTCAGGTTTAGACTGGGAGAGTTGCTCGGCAACCAGATTTTACAGTGAGAAGGAAGCAGAAAATCCACATGAAAAATCTTTGAATAATTCAATCTCTCATAACGATAAACAAGAAGTGAATGAGATTTTCCACTTATTTTTGCCAGTACAGGGGAAAAAACTACATCTACTTGTTCCTCAGACACTCCTGCCAAAACATAGCATTAACATGTCCATTAAAATTCATTGAGTTTGTGGTTTTGTGTGTTTCTTCAGGATCCTGTGAGATATTTGTTTAAAGGATTCATTCCATGGTTATTTCATTAATATTGTTGTGTTCTCCATTGGCATTGAATACATTCTGCATTGGTTGTGTTTAAAAACAAACAAACATGTGGGTTGCTTTGTTTCCATCTGTTTTTGGAGGGTCCTTCCTCATACGTATCCATGACATGGTGATGAGGCGTCTCTGATTGGCTCAGAGAATGAATGCATGAAGGAACACTCCCCCTCCCCTCTGGCTCTGTGTGTGTTTACCATCCCAGAGTAGCATCCGACTAGGTTTAGTGCCGTCGCTTGTTTTGAAAACTTGATGAAAATAAATAGACTTTATTTCCACAGAGAGCACATGAACCAGTTTGATCCCACATTTTTTTCCAGTTTGTGCAGCTACTGTGGCGCCGTCTTCTCTTGTAGATGCTAATGCTAATGCTAATGCTACTTCAAATTCACTGCAATGGGGGACAGGCTGGGGGGAGTCCCGCCTGCATTCTGCGGGCGGGATTAACCCCAGGTGGGTGACGCCCATGTCCACATGATGGTTTTGAGGACAGGCTCGTTTCTCTGTTGTTTTCTATGAATGGTAAATACAGCCAGTGGAGGGGATACACCACACAGCAAACGCAGCATGTGTTGGTAACTCGGGGTGAGCCATCAGATTCCAAAAGGAGCATGGAAAAGTGGTTTTACACCTTTAAACAAAATGTCTCTTTTTTTGGCAGAGATGTTCTAAATAGGCTCTCTGACGTCATGGTGGTTTTTTTCTTCATGCACCTTGGTGATGCCATGTCGGTGAGAAACATTTTCCTCATTAAATCTTATTGAATGTATTAACCCTGTGATGCATGAATTATTAAAACTTTAGTTAAGATTTTTATCCCTAAGTATTTTTATTTGTCTTTAGGGTGAAAAAAACTATGTGATGTAAATATTTTAATGAATTTTTTTTTTCAGCTGGAAAACATGTGTTTAAGATTTGAATAAAAATATTGTTTTTAAAACACAATATCACAATGCTGTAAAATAAAACATTTTTAATGTAGTTTTTGTTCAAGAAGAGTCTGTTAATGAGTGTTAATTACAGTGAATTACAGTCTAATAACAGTAATATATTCACAGGTAAACATGTTAGTGCAGATCAGGTATTAAGAACAGACCAGTTACAGTAACGATATGAACTGAAACAACTAAACTCATGAGAGAATAACTTGACAACAAGTGACCACTGGACTGACCAGTAGAACTACTGACCAGTAGAACAATTGACCATTGGAATTACCAGTTGAACAACTGACTGCTGGACTGACCAGTTGAACAACTGCCCATTAGACTGACCAGTATAACAACTGACCAGTGTAGTCACCATTATGCATCAAAGGGTTAATATACATCGCTTTGGGTTGAACCAAATCTGTTTTTCCCTCAAAGGGTGTGACTGGAGGAGTTCTCAGAGGAGCAGGAAAACAGGTGATTGGTGCTTCCATTAGTCTGGTGGGACATTACGTCATTGGCTTTCCCATTGGTGCCTCGTTGATGTTTGCAGCAAATATGGGAATTGTAGGTAAGTAAAACTCAGGTACATTTTCATTTGTAGAGCCTTTTTATGTGGGAAAAATAGACCTACACAAGTTTTATTTTCACTCCGAAAAACTATTTTTATTGTGCGCCTGCAGTTTTGTATTAAAACTGTCATTCCAAGCAGCTACATATTTTCAGGATCAGTGTTCTGTCAACAAAACTGTGTCATGAACCAAACCCATTCTACAAACCAATCATAAACAACAGTACAGTTTATACACACATTCATTTGCCACTGATGTTTGCTGTGGTTTATTCTAGAACCAATGAGCACAGGATTGAACGTTGTATGAACATCTTCTATGTGTAGTTGTCTCTTTGTTTCAAGGCCAAAGTTCTGGGGAAAGTATCCAATGTTATTTCTGAATGCCATGACTATGTTTATTAGATTTCAACACACTCAGGACTCCTTGAATGAGACCAAACAAAATGTATTTGATAGAACTCATTTAACCATTTGATGCATATACTGGTCAGTCCAGTGGACAGTTAGTCCACTGGTCAGCTGGTCAGTCCAGTGGACAGTTATTCTCTTGTATATTCATGGGTTTTGTAGGTTAATGCATCATCCAATACACTGACATTCACACCATTACTCTAATTTTGATTTTCTTCATGGACAAAATAATCATTTTAATTTGTTTTGCATGTTACTGTATGTCCATGAAGTAATAACTAGTATTAGAGTATATTCAAATGTGAGAAAACATCAGATTAGCTATTTTTTACTGACTTTCTGGTGTTGGGTTTTAAATACATGTTTATTTGTAATTCCAGGAAAATTAGGTTAATATGTAAAAAAAAAAAAAAAAAAAAAAAAAAAAGCCTAACGAAGAATAAAAACACTCAAGAAAGAAATCTAAGGTTCTTGTAATTCATGCACCAAAGGGTTAATATAAGTGTTTATTTGCTTCAGTGTCCAACATCTATTCAATTCGATTCAATTTTATTTATAGAGCCCCAAACCACAACGTCGTCTCACAGGGCTTTACAGAGTTGATTTGAGAAAACAATCAATCACAGAAATAGATGAAGTCCCAAGCATCCCCTGTCCTTAGCCCCTCCACTTGTCCTTAGCCCCGCCCCCTGTCCTCAGACCCTCCTTCATGCCAACAAAAGAATCCAAAACACAGTGGGAAAGAAGAAACCTTGGTGAGAACCACAGTGAAGGACAGACCCACGCCCATGGACAAACAGGCTATAGATGAACGTCCATTTGTAGATGAAAGGAAGGGGGGGGTCCATCTATCAGACAGGTGAGGATGGGGGAGGAGGTCTGGGGTCACAGGTCAGCACAGGACACAGGTGAGTCACTGCAGATCCTGTTGTCTATGGCTCCTTATGCAGATACTACTGACAGAGTTGACCCTCCCCCCAGCAGGGGGAGTGGGGAAATGGGACACTGGGTGTCATTAACATCTCTACTTGAAAATTGGAATTTAGAGCTTTCCATTTTGGGTTTGCCATGCTTTTACTAAAGCTGAGCCACAGTTGCATCAGACAGGTTTGGTTTGGTCGTCCTGCAGCAAGGACTGAGACAGCATCACCGTACGTCTGTTCCCACTGTACAGCTAATGGAAGAGTTTGGTTGGTATGTCTCTGTCTCTGTCTCTGTCTCTGTCTCTGTCCCTACCCTAACCCTTCTACTACCAGGACACTACACCCCTAACCCTTATGCTAAGTCAATAAACCCCCTTATTTAAAAATCCTCTGTGTGTTTTTTACTGTGGAAAGCAGAGACAAAAACCACCTGACATGTCATGTTTGTCTTTCATCTTATTCTTTCTAGGTCTTTTTATAGGCACTTTCCCACAGAGTAGTTCTAGGAACTTAGTTCTAAGAACTAAATAGTTCTTAGACCTACATAGTTCCTCGGGAACCTCTGGGTTTGCATTCCAACGGGGCAGTAGGAACCATGGGAGGGTTAATGTGAAGCTAATGTCCACAGCACTGATGTATTCTTTAAGCACTAAAGTCAACAATCACATAAGGAAGTAGAAGGAAGCACTACTATAACCTAGAATAGAGAACGATGAGGCCATAGCGTTTATGTTCTGTATCACAGGAAGGTTAATCGTGGTTAAATACAGCATCTAATGTGAAGAAGAGACAGAGAGAGTTAGGAGATGAAGAATCCAACAGCAGATGATACTATGACATGTGTTAATGTCATAGCTTTAACCAACATCCTTATTAACCCGAAAATAAAACCGCGTCGTTGGTCCATTTATTTATTACTTTGTCCATATTGTTTTCCAACACAGAGCTGACACTACAAAGATGGTTTTAAGGATAGCGTTACTGCAAGATGAGGAAATGTGGAAATAGGCGTGGCCTCAGCTCTACCAATCACCAAACACCTACGTCATATAGTTCCCGGAGAACTAAAAAAGACCCTGCCTGCCAGGAGGAACTAAACTATGCAGTTCCTATGCTGTGGAAAAGGGTGAAAAAAGGTTCCAGGAACTAAAAAGGTTATAGGAACTACAAATGGTTCCTACAAATGGTTCCTACAGTGGGAAAGCACCTGACGACACAATGCTCAGACAACATCATAAAGATCCTTGTTTATATGAAACACGGAGCTGGTGGACAGATGTTCCCAGTTTCATAGGAAATGGAAACATCCACCGTAGGACTGTCATATTAACTCACTTACTCTGAAAAAACTGTTAAATTTTTGTTTCCATTTTTCTTCCAGGGCTGTGGACAGGACTTACTGTTTCTGTGTTCCTGCAGGCAACCTTTTTTATGACATATTTGAACAAATTGAATTGGAAGAAAGCTGCTGATGAGGTGTGTACTCTTATGCTCTAAAACTGGGCTGTCAAACTCATTTACTTTTAGGGGCCACATTCAGTTTAATTGTAACTCGAGTGGGCTGGACCAGTAAAATAATAACACAATAACCTGGAAATAATGACTATTCCAATTTTTTGTCTGTTTTGGTACAAAATGGACTCCATTAAATTATGAAAATACTGACTTTTACAAACTATTCAAACAAAACAGATGTGAATAACCAGAAAAAAATGAACGTAAATTTGACTAATATTCTGCCTCAGTTTATCATTTTTTTAAGTTATTGTGCTAATGTTTGACTCTAGATCATATTGGTCTGTATGTGGTACCTGAACTAAAATGAATTTCATCACCATGACTCTAGAACATTTTGTAAAATTCATCCCACGGGTCATATTGCTGTGAAACAGCAAAAGATATTATTGTTATATACTGTATACATGAAGTTGTGACATGCTTTTTAATGTCTGTGCTGTATTTTTGATCAGGCTCTTGTTAGAGCAGGGATTCAGGCCCCACAAGGAAAAGAAATGGCCATGACAGAAATCACAGGTAAGAGTTAGTGTCCCCACCACTCTGTGTTGCCAGATTAGGTTGAGTGATGTCCACCCAATCACGTTCCAAAACCCGCCCACTTCAGGAAAAAAACACCCAACAATGTTTTTCACACAAAAACATTTACTAATTGAATAAGCGTACATTTAAATGTATTTACAGTAGGCTATTAAATGTATAAGCCCAAATGGAAAATAGTATTTTATCACAGACAGTGTCAGGGGACATGTGAAAAACAGACTACATTTCCAGGTTTTCTCAGGTTTGAGTGTTGAAACCACTATCTCAATCAAAATAGGGGAGGGAAACCTAGACATCACATGTAACGTAGCCTAAAAGTATATGAATTTTAAAATGAATGAATAGGTTGATTTCAGATGACGTCACATTGCTATATAGCCAGCATGCGATTTTCAGATGGAGGGCAGGAAGTGAAGCCGAGTGACTTTAACGTTGGGAAAAAGCCTTTGTTTTGTGTAGTTTATGATTGCGCCAATTGTTCTAACCGAGAGAAGGAAGAGCTATTTTTAAATGTTTTTAGAGTACCAAAGAGTCATTCACAAAGGTAGCTAATGCTAATGCTAATGCTGATACCCATGTCTGTGGATGTGCTATATGTCATTAGCTTGTCATTAAATGTTCATTTACACTGTAGTAATATAGTTTACCTAGACACATCAAGATGTGTTGCATGTTTGTTGACATTAGTTGCTACTGCTAGCAGCTAGCAGCGACTCATGTAAACAGACACATAATACATGTTGATGTGGCATCTTTACAAATAAAACACTCACCCTGGTGAAGACCAAACAATAATTATCGCTGAGCCTTTTGGTACCGAGTTTGTGGACCCAACCGCTGACAAAATAGTTCTATGCCTCCAAACGTTTCTAGTCTTTCATCTGCTGCTGGTGTAGTAGGATGTCTGCAGGACCAGGTAGTTAGTAATATCAACAGCAGAGATTCTTGGCAATTCTTTGAGTTCTGTCAAAAACTCATGAATTTTTATAAGACGCGGTTCACGTCCAACACATTTTAACTAAGTGTATGCATCTCTGTTTCCATCCTGGATCTAAAAACACTCTCTTCAATGGTTTTCTCCATAGCGACATGCTCCATGGTTACTTCCTGCCCTCCAGCTGAAATTATGGTGTCATCGTAGTCATGTGACTAAAACCTACCAATTAAAATGCATTCATGAATAAGAGGTTGTAACTGTCCATCAGTTTTCTTTACACATAAACAGTTTACATGGTCTATATTCAGAACAATAAAATGCATTACCATCATCATCAGCTGTTACTCTTACATCAAAGACGTAAACCTGTCCAACAGTTACTGAGGACGTCTGAATGTAGCGGACGTCCATACATTCCTGGACATGCCTGCACACATCTCCATGAAACTGGACAGGAGAAAGAGTCCCATAATGTTTCTTCTGTTGTCTTTCAAAAGGACAACTTCGGAAAAGTCTGTTTCAATGTGCACAATGTATTTGGACAAATACAGCAGTCAGATGGCATGGAGCCTGCGTCAGTGCAGTTTGTTGATGAGATGTCAAGTTGTTATAACAACTGAATAACTCATTGCAATTAAATATTTTTTTAATTGAATGACCATAATACGAGTGGGTGAAGTATACTGAATTTGGTATTTGTACTGTTTTTAAACCATAAAATAACAGTTTTTTGTGCTGTTTTCACAATATTAAAAACTGCCAGATGTTGGCAAAAGCAACCAAGGTTTTATATACCCGCCCAATGCATTTTTCCCCACCAGATGCAATCAAAATTAGCCCAATTGTGCAGAAAACAACCCAATCTGGCAACACTGCCGCCACTCTGCCTTTATATAGCAACTGTTTAGATGCTTATATGGTCTGTTGTGAAACTTGCAGGTCAGTGTCAGATCAGCAGCATCACATCCAGGTGTGAGAGTGCTGAGGAGGTTCAGGACCAGACTAAATCCAGCACCACTACAGTGGAACTAGTCCTGGAGGATCAAGACCAGATTAAATCCAGCAGCACTACAGTGGGACAAGTCCTGTCTGGACCTCAGCTGCTCTTACGCCGTGGCCTGACTCTGATCGTCATGATCTTCATCCTCGTTGCTGGAATCATTATCAATCATTTTGTTACCGGGCTGCTGAAATGATTGTTAGTCATACACTATTTTATAGTTTAATATTTTGCATTTCTTCAGATGACATATTAAGCACATTCAGTTTGTAATTCCTTAAAGGGATAGTTCAGTATTTTTCACATGAATCTGTATGGGATCAGTGTCTTTACTCTGGTGCACCCACAGTGACTTACCCCCGACAGTGTCCAGTTCTGGTCTGGTTTTGGTCATAGCGAAAGTAGTCCTGTCCTGGCAGGTTTCCTGGGGTCAACAATATGAGCTGTGTTTCTTCTCAAAACAGTATGTTTTCCAATGAGTGATTTATTTGCACTAAAACCGTCACGGAACAAAAACTCACACCTTATAATTACTTTGAGCTACTTTCTCTCAATAGTGATCAATGTGTGTTGTCACTGCTAACAGCTGTGCACCTTAGCAAACTACAGTGTTTGTGGCTGCTATGTGCAGGTGCACAGCTGTTAGCAGTGATAGCACACATTGATCACTATTGAGAGAAAGTAGCTCCAAGCAATTATGAAGTGTGAGAAACCAGACCATAACTGGGCTCACAGGACACTGTCGGGGTAAGTCACTGTGGCTGCACCTGAGTAAAGACGGTGATCCCATACAGACTCATGGGAAAAATAGTGAACTATCCCTTTACGTTATTGTGCTTACACCATCGTTCTCAAACTCATGTTGTTTATTTTCCACATTCAGTCTGATTTGATCTCCAATGCCTTTGATCAGTAAAATGAAAACATAATAACCTATAAATATTGACAACTACACATTTTTGTCTTTGTTTTCATGCAAAAAACCCCCATTAAATACTAAAAATACTTTTATAAATTTTCCAAATGCAAAAAAGTTACATTTCATAAGTAAAATAAGGTTAATTTTAACAATATTATGCCTCAGTTTATCATTAGTCCATGCGTTTTATTATGAATCAGTTCCACAAAGACACTAAACTCTTAAGGCTCTAGTTTCCAAGCACAGTGCAGGGTGCACAAGCTGGTGGACCCTGCGCCAGCGCAGAGCAGTATGGTAGTTTGGCAGACCGCGGTGCGCCAAGATGGGTGTGGCGACGCACTTATGGGAGGTGACCACAGATTCAGCTTGTCGCAGTGACAGATTCGTTGACTTTAGACTGCGCTGACAATGCACCAAGTTCACCAGCTGAAAGGCGTTGTGCTAGTTTGACAGACCGCGGTGCGCCAAGATAGGTGTGGCGACGCACTTGTGGGAGGTGACCACAGATTGGCAGACCGGCGCACACGTTACCACAACCTCACAGACAGGTTTCCAGAGTGTCAGACACATTTCAATGCAACACATAACCCTAAGAATATTCTACGGAGCCCTGGGGGTGATCAGTGGTTCTATTTTCAGGTTTTCATTTCATTAGATATAGATTTGGGGTTATTTTTTTCAATCGTCCTTATTTAAAACAATAGACATAACAGTAGCTGCAGTTTCATTCTCAGCATTTAACAACTTAGTTCCACTATCTGGCCCCCAAGCCACATGTTTGATACCCCTGGGTTATGTAGATATTTTTAGTTTTTAGTCAATACTTGCAGTTCTTTTTCTTAACATTCTTTCTATTGAAGGTTTGTAAAATGATAATAATAATCCACCTAAGTTCATATAGAGGGTTTATGAAATCTGTAAAAAAAAAAATCTAAAATCCATCCACTGCAGTTTTCTCAGAAATCCTCATTAATGTTCTTTCAGACTGTTACGCTCTGAGTTTCCAGATAATCCAACACTTCGCTGTAAAGAGGTTCTGATGGTTAACATCAAATGTAATGGCTTTACCTTTAACTACTATTATGGTATGGAAGGGTTAACCTGTTTGAATTTGGACTGGTGTTTGGATGAGTGTCCAGATGTTTTTTGGGACATGCCCATGTTTTTATTGACACCACACAGAGTACTGTAGTTCAACACAGGTCACAATTGATGTTCTAAAAATATTTTTTACAAACAAAACAAGATGTTCCACTTAACATAAAACAGTGACAAACACTGAACACTAAATTCAACACAAATTCAAGCCTCACAGTCAGAAAATTATTTAGGGCTGTCCTTCCACACACCCGTGTCTACCTCACCAGACAGATGCACTCTGCTGCACCTGTGAGGAGTTACAGGTGTGGTCATCATTAGCCACACCCACTAAACAATTATTAAGTAAAGGTCAACACAAACAAAAATGTATATTTTGGCTAAAATATGGTTACAGAAGATTTTTTTTTTTTTTTTAACTTTTTTACTTTTTGAACACATTCAAAAACTTGGTCAAAGCGAAAGTAGTCTCAGAAGTTTCCTGGGGTCAACAAAATAAAACGTGTTTCTTCTCAAAACAATATGTGTTGGAATGAGTGATTTATTTACATATCAAACCATCACGGAACAAAAACTCACTCCTCGTAATTGCGTGGAGCTACTTTATATATATATATATATATATATATATATATATATATATATATATATATATATATATATATATATATATATATATATATATATATATATATATACTGGGTTCAAGTAAAGCTTCAGTGTACACAGGTCATGGGCTCAGTGAACACTTTGTTTTTTTCTATTTAATTTTTTAGGAATTTGTATTTATCTTGTATAACTGTAGCCTATCTACTGTATACTGTTTGTGGATTATTGTAAATATTTTTCCTTTGGCAATGTATGATGCTCATCACCATGCCAGTAAAGCTTCTTTTGATTTGATTTGATTGAGAGAGACAGAGAGAGAGAGACAGGGCTTTTAACAGTTATTATCTATGTTTTAATAAAAACAAGTACATGTGAAATCAAATATTAATTTTCCCACTGTGTTAGATAGAAAACAATCTGACTCTTATCAGAACTAGAATAGAAAATGGATATTAGTTTATATTAGTCCACTATTTATATTTAAACTGGACTGATGAAAAGACAAATGTACAGAAGATTTAGTGTGTGTGGACAGAAGAGTGAGTGAGTGAGTGAGTGAGTGAGTGAGTGAGTGAGTGAGTGAGTGAGTGAGTGAGTGAGTGAGTGAGTGAGTGAGTGAGTGAGTGAGTGAGTGAGTGAGTGAGTGAATAGAATAGACTTTGTCACTGCATAGATGCAATGAAATTACACTACCATGATCCTGAGTGCAAACAAAAGTATAAACAATCACACACATACATAATGATTAAAAAAAGCAGAAAAAACACTGACAGAACAACGTATGCATAAATAGGGGGCTCAAACGTTTGCTATTTAAATAGGTAAAAATACATAAATATATATATTTAAATAGATAAAAGTAGATTTTTAAAAAGAGAGGGAAACAGAGACAGAGATAGAAATATGGTTCCAATTATTGGTGTGAGGTAATAAGTTTAGTTATGGCTCTGTGAAAGAAACAGCTTTTGAGTCTGGAGGTAGAGGCTCTGAGTGCCTTATAGCACCCCCCTGAGGACAACAGAGAATACAGGTGATAACTGAGGTCTCTGAGGATCCTGGTGGTGATGTGCTGGCAGTGGGGGCAGATGAGTCCAATGACCTTCTCAACTGTCCTGATGACCTGAGTCAGAGTCTTGTGAGGGTGAGTGAGGGTATTTGTGATAATAAAGTCCTCAATCTTCAAATCTGTATTTTCCATGTTGCCATCACCATTCCATGATCGTTTGTGTCACAGATGTTCACATGTCAGTTTTTCCAAGTCAGGTTTAAAATCTTTGTTCTTGTTTTTTTCCTGCACCCCCCCCCCCCTGCATATTATGTAACTATTTTTTTCAATAATTTCATGAGGAAATCAAATAAACTCCATAATTTTAGAAAACAAGTTAAATGATGAACTAGATATGTTTGCTAGTGATCCAGTTCTGGCTGATATTTGACAGCTGTGTCTTTGTTATCTTATGTCTGTGTTCACATTTTTTGTTATACTGCATTGTATTTATGTGGTCTTTCCCAGAGATAAAATAAAAACCTTGAAGCTTCATCTCTGAACAACTCATAGTTCACATAACATAGATATAGAAAGGCAACATGATGCAGATGTTTATATTTATAATAAATAAATATATTGTTATGGATTTATGTAAAATTATTTCAAATATAACATACATGTAACAATGAAATCTTATGTTTGAATAATGGGTTCATGTAAATTCTTTGTGTTGTTTTACTTATCGACATTATATTTACAGAAGACCATTGTTATAATTATGAATGACGTATGTAGAAGCAAAGCTACATCTCTCATAACAAATGAAATCGTTTGGAAATTGAGCCAGATCTGGTTCTTGAAACGGTACATGCACTATTCACATTAATATCATGGGGGGAGGGACTGTCTGAGCCCACATGCCGCTCTCTATTGGCTAACAGCACATCTACGTCATGTAGCCTTAAAGGGCTATGGTCAGGCGGACCCCCCTTCTGTACACTAAGTTATTTTCATCTGTTCTTTCAAATATGTTGTATGTACGCCTTTTGAAGACACTGAGTGTATCCATACATGTTTTGTTAATGTTGTAGCAGTTTATAAAAACAGGATTTTTTTGGTGATTTTTCACTTTAAACATTCTAAATCTAAACTCCTGGATGTATTTGTGTAAAAAAAAAAAGGTTAAATCGCCACTGGTTTGGAGGACTTTTCTTTCTTTCTTTCTTTCTTTGGGAGAGTTCACGGTGTGTTCGAAGACAAACCGCCGCCATTTTGAAAAGTATCGGAGGTCTCGTGACCACGTGAGAAGGAAGTGCGCGAGGACAGAAAACAGAGCAATCGAGCGGATCGACCGAAACAGGCGAAGCAGGGCCAGGCCTCCGCTCTATTGATCGGGACTACCGGGGCTAACGCTAGCTACATGTGCTGAGGTCGAGGGAAACACTTAGCTCAACTGCAACAATGCCGACAGTAACTTTACCCCCCAAAGAAAACGCTCTCTTCAAGAGGATTCTGGTGAGTTTATTACTGACTAAACGGACGTATCCGCTGCCGTTAATCCCGTGATTTGGCGGCTTTAGAGATCCGGTGGCGGCAGCTCTCCGGTTGTTAGCTTCATGATTAGCAAAATGGCATCATTGAATGGGTTGGTTATTTCGGCCCTGATGTGCGCTGTCACGCTAACTCAAAAGCCAAACTGGTTATTTTGGATGCATTTGTGACTGTGACAAACGCCCTCCTTAACACTAGTGTAGTTCTTCTAAAACATTTATAATGTGATTAAATCCTCACAGTTTTATAGATGGTTCAATAGGCCCCACCGCTTGTCAATCTTATGATCCACGATGGCTATATAATACACATCCATAGCAGTATAAGTAACGATCGCATTTGTTGTGAAAACAGCATCCAGTATTACTTGGCCGGCTTTTGTTGCTTTTGTTTTCTTGCTAGCTATAAAGAAAATGTGCTTTTGTTATTTGAAAATAATTGCAAGATTGTTCAGTGGCAGACGCCCATGCTAACCCGCTACCAAAACTCAGCTCCTTATGTTTGGCGTTAGCTAATCGGCTATCGCTAGCTAACTATTTATCCTAGTTTAGCAGACAATAGACTGTCAGTCCGTTATTTTTTGTGGCCCGTGGCCTCACATTCAGTACTATCACCGGGCTTGTATCACGCCTGGTCTATTGGCTGTGTATGAAAACAACTGGATTCCACTGAATGACGGGCTTGATTGTGTCAGCAAATCTGTAGCTGCTTCAGGCCTGCTGTGTTCACCACTCATCCATCCACTCATCCACCCATCTATCCATCTTTCTATACATCTAGCGGGTCTGTCTTTCACTCTCTTTTCTATGAAGTACCAGGGCTTATGACTCTGTATTTACTCTCTACAAACAGTACAATGTAAATGGAATAAATGCTGAGGTGAGATTCCAGCCCAGTTGTTCCAGAGTCTGTCTGTGTTGGTGCCATGCTATGGATTTGCTTAACAATGTTTGTTGTGATTGTAGTTGTGTGATTTCTAGGAAATATATAAAGTATGTGGGCAGTTTTTAACGTCACTAACGGCTCCAGATTTAATTCAATTTCATTTATTTTATTTGGTATAGAAAGACACTGTACGTTAATGAACATTTCTGTAAATGCAACCAATTGTAGCCAAAAGGCTATTTGCATTGGCAGTCTACATGAACAGCATTGTTGTGGAAAAGGGCAAGGCTCAGTCTGCTTAGAGTCCTTACTGGCATTGAGTTACCTCTGGCCACGAAAACAGCCCTGTGACCTGCATCTGAAAAGTTAGTGTGCATTTGCCACATACCTCACATGGAGGATTGCTTTTCCTTGAATGGCTGTTGGCTTGTTTTATGTTCTGATTTGTCTACGCACTTCTACAGAATTAATCACAAAACACTAAATATTAGACCTTGAGGTTAAATAAAGATATGATTTTTTTTTAAGTTCTTATGGTAGAAAAATCACACGGCGGAGCGATATGTCAAAAAATGATCAAGATTTATTTTCTTATATCATCCGATCTCGATTATTATCATGATTTATTTTTATTTTTTAAATATTGTATTTAAGCTGCTAATTTTAATGCTTCTGTACTGAAAAATAAACTAGAGGTTAGTTTGGTCTTTTGTTGCAAATTAAATAAGATATATACAAACATTGTTTTTCAAGTTACTATATATATATATATATATATATATATATATATATATATATATATATATATATATATATATATATAGATTCAACATAAACTATAATAAGAAACAAACATTGAGCAATATAAATCTTAGTAACATTTCTGCAGGGGATTTCGTACCTTGGATCCAGCACTTTCATTAAATGCTTTAAACCATCTTTCTCCATTGTGTTTAATGGCATGTCTTTTTCTCAATATCGTCCTCTTTGGAGAATAACTCTCCTAGTGTCTGTGTGTCTGGCTTAAGTTCCTGCACCTATTGTTATTTATCTTCTTCATCTGTTACCGTCCAAATGTGAGCTACAGCGCCCCTACAAGGTCCGGCAGTGTAGCTCCAGTTTCATGCACTTCTGTGCATTAACAGAACAAGTTACGCTTCAATGCACATTTCCGCCATGCAGCTGAATCACCGTAATCAACCTGGAATTAATGGAGGTAATTTATTGCGATCATACAATCGCACACACTTAACGTGATAGTGACGTAAAAAATAAGAAGATCAAAAAATAAATACATACGGAAGCTAAAAAAAAAAAAAAAGAACAAGTGCAGACAGTTTGGAATGTTTGGTTGGGATATGCCTAAACTCATTGACTGAAATAAATACAGTAAATTGAAGTGATCTCTGAAGCTCATTCCAAGCAGTTGGTGCACTATAGATGACTGTTTTTACAAACTCTGTCTTCACTGAGGGAATATTTAAAAGAATATCTGCTTGAACACAGATTATACTCTTCACTAACAACAGTTACTAGAGTATCCATGTACAGGGGACGCTGGCCAACTATGGCCTTATACACAAGTATGAGCCAATGTTTGTCTTCTTAAATGAAGTGAAGACCAAGCTACCCTTTCATATAGTGCACAGTGATGAGACAAAGTATTTGAAAAAGTTCTAAATCTAAGAGCAGAGTAATAAACACAGTGGAATGATTGCAAAAGAGCCCTGGTAGTGTTTCTGTAGAAAACTTCTCCAAAATCTAAAACGGGTAAGAAGGTAGCTTGCACCAACTTCCTCCTGGCTGACTGAGAGAGGCAAGCACTATTCCAAAAATAAAACCTCAGCTTTAGCCTTATCTTAGATAGCAATTATTACCTCTGCCAACGACGTATTACATTCAAGTCTGTTTGTTTTTGTTTGTTTATTTATCTCAGCAGGATTACACAAAAACTTCTGAATGGATTTTGATAAAATTTTCAGGATGTGTGGGAGTGTCACAGCGGACAAAGGATTACATTTTGGTGGTGATCCAGAAGAGATCCTGGATTACTTTGACATTTTACATTGCGGTAAATAGAGAATACATTTCAAAGTGATCCAAAATCTCTTCTGGATCACCACCAAAATGTAAGCGGTTGTTCCTCGTGACACTTGCAACATCCTGAAAATGTTATCAAAATCCGTTCAGAACTTTTTGCATAATACCTCCTCGGTGGACCTCTCTTCATTCGAGAGGGGGGGGTGCCTTGGCAGAGGTTTGCACTCTGAGTGCTTTTCTAGTTTTACATGTAGTTTGACAGATAAGTCTTTCTCCAACACAAAGCATAGATATATGTAGGAGGGCACACGTATAGGTCTACTCTGCCATGTGTACAAAGGTGGTGGAAAGAATTCATGCTTTTGTCTCCTAGAAAAGACGATGTATTTACCATGATTTATAGTATCAAAAGCTTTAGTCACATCAATAAGCACTGCAACACATGGTCTTCCACCATCTAAGACACAGTTGATGTAATTTAGAACTTTAATAGATTTATAGTTATGCAGGCTGGTTGGATCACCACCTTTTAACAGGGGTACAACCAAGGCAGATTTCCAGATATCAGGGACCACATTTAGTTCTCATGATAAATTGAAGATCTAAGATAATGGACCAGCAATAATCTCGGCAGCTACTTTCAAGAAATAAGGCTGGACCTCATCAGGCCCTGCAGTCTTAATGTCTAGGTTTTTTAAGGCCTTTAAAACTAAAAGCTAAATGTAGGCCCGTCTTCTCTCAGAGATCAACTTGGTTTATAACTCACAGAAGTATAGAACCTGCGGAAATGAAATGATGATTAAAACTATTTGCCACTGGTGTCCTATTACTAATAAGATTATCTTTTGCTAACATTTTATCAGGGAAATCATTAAATGATCTAGAGGGAGACAGTGATTTGATAGTTTCCCAGAACTTAACAGGATTATGTAGATTTTCAGTGGTTTTATTCAGGTTTTGATTTGCATATACGAGCTGTACATTTATTTCTCAGTACTCTAAATCAGGGGTTCTCAAACTTTTTTGGCCCAGGTCCCCCTTGGAGGGGTGAAATTTTTCCATGTCCCCCCTCATCCTCGTGATACTGAAAATGATAAAAAAAAAAAATACTTCAACAATGATTATTATGAAACAATGATAACCTTTTTTAATAGTGCTTTTGTGAAAACCAGCCAAATTTTCAGGTATTATAATATAAATGAGCACTTCAGAAACAAAAATTTTAAATAATTTTAAAATAATAAACGTAACAAAAGACACACAAAACCTTCTTGAGGAACTTGGCGGACACAAAATTCGATCCATGTTCGCTGCAGGGTGGCTAAAAATAGCCTGTGACTCGCTCCGTCTCAATTTAGTCAAGCTGGCGTCAAACAGCGCTGTTACTTCCGCCCGCTGGCTACAAAATAAAACTTCCGCATTTCAAAATAAAACAGCAAAAAAAAAAACCAAATAAAACAAAAAAACAAAACGTGAATAATTTCGCGTACCCCCTGGACATGCGCCACGGACCCCAGTTTGAGAACCGTGGCTCTAAATGCTACCCAATCTCTTTCTCTTTCAGATTCCTTAGCAGTAGTTAGTCCAAGTGGAGTTTCTTTCATAAAGGAGATCAGATAATTAATTTGTGGTAAGGCCCGGGGACCAAATCTGGCCCACCAAAAGGGTCCAATCTGGCCCATATGTTGAATAACAATGAAGATATTAATGGTGTAAAATGATTTTAATTCAGGTTCTACATATAAAATAATTAGATCTCATTTGGGTCAGAGCAGGAAAATCAGATCATAACTAGAAAAGCAGAACTTCCGCCCGACTGAAAGGAGGTCTGCCAAGGAGGCTATGTTTTTGCTGCCGTTTGTCTGTTTTCTTTGTTGGTTTGTCTGTCGTCTGGGTACAACATAACTCAAAATGTTATGGATGAGTTTACATGAAACTCTCAGAATATTTTGGGGATGACTCAAGGACCAATTGATTAGATTTTGGTGAAGATCCAGAAGGGATCCTGGATTCTGGATCACTTTGAAATGTATTCTCAGTTCACCACAATGTAAAATTAAATCAACTTCTTCTTTTTTTATTTTGGTGAACTTCTGTTTTGTAGTTGTAGTTATTATAAGAGTTTTTGTGTTTTGATTTTATTTGTTATTGCAGCATTTTCCTCTTGCATTGGACTTATGTTGCTAATGTTTTATGGGTTTGTGTTTTTAGCTGTGCGTTTGTGTGTGTGTTTGGAGCCTTTTGTCGATGCGGTGCATTTGCCCCTGTCGACCACCGTAGTTTGATCCATCTAAAATGGCAAAAACCGGCATCTGGTGTTCATGGCTCTGGGTCCATCCTTGACAAGACGGGATGTAATTTTTTTCACCGTGTGTGTTTAGATTAAAAGCGACAGAAACTGTTGTGTTAATGGCTGTTGTTGTCACTTGTGGTCATTCCAGCTTTAGTAGTTTCTAGTGTTAACGTTAAAGACAGTGGTTTACTACAGATGTGCCACTCGCATTAATATACACACATTGTCCTTGCAGAATGAGTGTATTGGGTGAGGAGGAGGAGGAGGAGGGTGCAACTGTGAAACGACTAGATGCGGGACGTAAATTCTTCTGGAAGTGGGCGTGGCTCGAGGTGGAGGGGAAGGTGTCAGTGAAGGGACAGGAGCTTTCCTTTCATATAGGGCAGACATGTCCAAACTATTCCACAAAGGGCCGGTGTGGCTGCAGGTTTTTGTTCTAACCAAGCAGCAACACACCAGACTTGATTCAATTAATCAACTGATCTCAGTCATCAGAGAGTTGATTGGTCGAACTGTGTGCCAGGGCTCTAGACTAACTTTTTGCACTGGTTACACTGGTCCCCTAACTTTTTTTTTCTTATTTGCACCAGCACAAAAGTTTACATGTTCACTTTTTTCTGTCTTATTTTATTTTAAATCATTGTCCATACAGACAATATTGAATTTGATAACAAAGTTCATTTAGAACACAGCTCTACAAGAAAGATTATAATTTTCTGAAAAGCGCTATTGCTTAAAGTCTGTCACTGAGCTGAAATTTCAACTGAAAACATCTCAAGACATATTTTAAAAAAGAAAAGAAATTCTAAATTGAAAGTGCAAGTGTCCATATCTTATGGACTATCCTCCATTACAATCACATGACACTCAGATGTACTTATGTACCGATACACTTAAAAAACTAAAAAATCGTCCCGATATATCTGACGGCCAATGTATTGGTCGACCCTTACTCTGTACAATGGATGAAATCATTCCAAATATCCCATAACGCATGATAATTTGACCCCTCCATTACACGATTAAGTCATTCAATTCCCAGACAACAATAAGATGCTGATCTTTTGCATAATGCTGCACTCGAGGAAATAGCCGCAGGTTGCCTACCCCTGCACTAGTATAACCCTGTTAAATAAGGATCCAACTGTAGGACTGGACCACAATAACCCATTGCACTTGGTCTCTGAGTAACTGCACTTTACTATTGTATTCTATGTAAGGCATGAGTGGGGTCGATCTGTCTGTCATGTATGTGGATGCGCTGTTTCACACATAATGTTTCGTATTTTTAGGCACAGTTTGCATTTTTTTTAAAGGTGCATTTATAGTAAGAAACAGTTGAATTATTTTCCAATACATTTTACTAAATCTGAATCCTTGACAATAAATGCTGCAATTGCCTTCATAATTTGCTTAGCCTTTTCTAATGTGGGTGGCAGGTTTATAATTGTTTCCTCAATTGTTCTCTGTGATAACCACTGTCGGTCGTCTACCCGGCTGCTCTGCCAGCTGACATCGACCTAAGTGACTTTTCATGTTTCTTGACACAATTTACATATAACGTGACTCTTGTCCAGTTCACATGCAAGGATTTTAGATATGGCCCCTCTTTTGAAAACGGATTGGTTGTGTCAGGGTCCCAGATGGTATCATGATATCACCTGGCGACAGTCAGGTTAGGCCAAAGGTGGTATTACTCCAAATTCAATTATAACTCAATATCACAATGAAGTTGCTTCACAAAGCTTTAGAGGAATTGTTATATTGGTTAAAAAGATTGGAATTATCAGTCAAGTAGTCTAAAAGTTGTAATTGGTGAACGTGTACTTAAAATGTATTATTCAAAGCTGGCAGAACTTCAATACTGACAGTGTAGTGAATATGGATGGGCTTCCACTTTTTATTGTTAAAGGGGACAGACCTTCATTTATTTATGCCATAACCCCATTAATGTGCAGAGAGACCAGGAAACGACAAAACTACAAGTCTTAGCAGAAGTGCAGGACGACAGGACTTGAAAAAGTTCTGAAGTATTTAATTTAACTTCTCTTTTACCTGTGGTAACATGCCCATACTTAAGGAAATGCCTCATATATTACACTACTGGAGAGACATAAGGTGGAGATAAGTTTTACCAGGCAATTGTACACATACTATGGATATATGTTTCTGCATAGAAAAAGTATCTGTATACATTGGGAAGATCAAAGAGTCAACAAGAATGACTTCATTTGTACTGTTGTAGTTAGTGAGATGGAAAAAGATTTGCATTGTTACAATCTTGAGCTCTCATTTGAATTGTGTGTTATTTCACCACCTTCTGATGTGATTATGGCCTCAGCATAGGAACAATTTGTGGTGGTTTCCCTACGTTCAACATTTGTAACTCCTTGCAGCATACTCTGCAGCTGAGAGGGCTCTGTCAGATTCTTGAAACTCCCTCTGCAACTCAGGGGCTGAGTTATTTTTAGTGAAGTGCAGAACATGCTGTAGAAGCACACCTGGTGGTGTTAGTTTTGCCAATTGTACAGTCGGGCTCCTAGCCTAGCCATGCTAGACCCTACTAGCGGCAGGAAATCTAATGTGCTACCGTAGTAGTCTAGTTGTGCTCAATGTAACTTTTGGCTAGATTTCCCTGAAACTGGCCGACGAATCACAGTGAAATATAGAGTCAGAGGGCGGGCTCTGGGACGATATAGAGAGAAACAATCATGGAAGAACAACAACAGGTGGTGATTTCCTTTTATCAAAGATGAGTGAAGAATATGAGAAAATGTCAGGAATCTTTAAATTCTTTTTACAGAAGTGAAACAGTCATTAAGCTCCATAATCCACTATTTTGTTTAGTCATTCCTAACTTTCTTCGGACTTCTCTGTGAACTTTTTGGTGCTCTGTCATCCTAACCATTATGCTGATTGGTTGTAGGACCGTCCTATTGCATATAGAGGATTTGAAAGACAACCATTTAGCCCCGCCTCCCCTGCCTATGAAGCCTTCTTAGACCTATACATGTAATGAATAGGATAGCGCTGCTAGGCTATCAGCCTCCCTGATTCCATAGTAATCGAGTCAAATCAATTTGTATTTTTATAGTACCAAACCATAGCAGAAGTTATGTCAGGACACTTAACATATAGAGTCGAACAAACCAAACTGTAATTTCCAGTTATTTTAACAGTAAAACCTGGATAAGTTGGGGAAAAAAAAGACAGAGGAGAAAGAGTGCGAGGCTAGGAGGCAGGTGGAGAGTAGACATGTGTATGGCGGTGGTGACCAGCAAACTGAAGTTGAACATCTATGGAACCAACACTGCAACAACAACATGGACAAGCCAGTGATGACGATGGAGAGAAGCAAAAGCACAGCAGGAGGCGCAGAGAGGGAAAAGCTCTTCTGTTCTGCTATTGTTTTCTGTCATGAATGTATTGTGTTCTGTCACTCATGTCTCTTTGCTCCACTGATTTATCGGTCCTGAAGAGGTTTTCACACCCTGAGAAAATTAACATTTGGCGAAAATCAAAGGGATCACAAAGTAAAGAATGGACCAGTTCCAGTCATGCTGCTGAAATTGAATAATAATAAATATAGGTGCTGGGTGGTGCACTGGTGCCTCACAGACAGAAGGTCCCTGGTTCAAGTCCAACACCAGACCTTTCTGTGCGGAGTTTACATGTTCTTGTCTGTGTAGGTTTTCTCCAGGTTCTCTGGCTCCTCCCACCATCCAAACATATGCACTGATACTGGTTAATCTAAATCACCCATATGTGTGAATGTGAGAGTGATTGTTTGTCTATATACATTCAGTCTGTGATGAACTGGAGGACTTGTACAGGGTGTACCCCGCCTTTACCAGGCCCCCATTGACCCGAGTGACCCTAGTGAGGATAAAGCAGGTTCAGACAGTGACATTAAATGAAAGGAAATATAGTTGTATTGATGGTAAACTTAACTAATTAAACCTAAAAATGTTTTTTGAACCAGGCAACAGGTTTATTTCTGTTGTGAACGGTGACATTTTTAACATGGGAGTCTATGAGGACAGATTCCCTTTTGGAGTAGAGGGCCAGTGAACTGCAGTTTGTCACTTCAATATTTACTTCACTTCTCTCTGCCAGCTTGTATAAAATCTATGCAAGCACATAAAAGGGTGGTGCTACACAATTTGATGAAAATGTGTGATTGCAATTATTGTGGAATATATATATATATATATATAAGTTGACATAGAGTCCTGTTCCTAGGTTGAACAATGCTGATATAAGCTAATAATGTCTTGCAGGTTGTATTACTTATAAATGTCAGCATGGCACACAGCTCTGTGCAAAAATCTGATAAATTGTTATGAAGACCATTACTTTTTACATATTGATATTGTTCTGTTGCTATATAATAATGTCGCATCAGGAGAACTGGCAAATGATTATTGACCAGAACTAACCTCAAACCTTTTTCAGAATGTGCACCATGGAATTAAAAGTAGAATATTCTCCTGAGTTGACATGCTATAGATCCTGCTGATGTGGCTAACCCTAACCCATGTGGCTTTTCTCACTATCTTTGACAGAGATGTTACGAACACAAACAGTATAGAAATGGCCTCAAGTTCTGCAAACAAATCCTGTCCAACCCAAAGTTTGCAGAGCATGGAGGTAAGTGGCAGAAAAATGAACGTCTGGATGAGAATCTGCAATGAACACGATTGTTTTCAATAGTAACAGAATGTGACTCAGATAGTTTTGTGGTCCATTGTGTCCTTACAGAGACTCTGGCAATGAAGGGTCTGACCCTGAACTGTCTGGGGAAGAAGGAAGAGGCCTACGACCTGGTGAGAAGAGGCCTCCGCAATGACCTCAGGAGCCATGTCTGTATCCTCTCATAGCAGGGGTCTTCTTTTAGGAGACTGTGTGTCATGGTCCACACCATGGATATTAAGTCAGTAAATCCTCACTCTTGGATTTTTTTTTTTTTTATTATTTGATGTTTTATTTGCGGTCTTTTAGCTTCTTTTTTTTTTTTTTTTTTTTTTTTTTTTTTTCCCAACATTACTAATATAGTTACCATACCATCTTTATTTCTAAACGCGCTTTAAAACGGACATA
>CM035783.1:48889775-49133487 GCA_020466265.1 Siphamia tubifer
ATGCAGATGGGTGTGGTTTGGGTTGTACATAATCATCAAGTACGTTCTAATTAGTTGTCAACACATACACTTGCATCAGCTATATGCTAACGGCTATATGCTAACGGCTATCCTCTGCAGCTGTCATGTGCAGAGCAGAAACACATCACACACTCATACTAAGTACATCTGAAGGACATGCAATTGCAGTGGAGGATAGTCTGTAAGATATGGAGCTGTTCAGATTTTCAGATATTGAGGTGTTCAGTTTGGATGCTTAAGCACCTTTAATTTAGATTTATTTTTTTTTAATGTATCTTGACGTGTACATTTCAGCTCAGTGAAACACTTTAAACAATAGCACTTTTCAGTCAGTTCTAATCTTTACTGTGGAGTTGTGCTCCAAATAAAGAACTTTATGTTGTCAAAATTGTTGATCATTTACAAATCAATATTGTCTCTATGGACAACGATTAAAAAAAAAAAAAGAGAGAAAAAAGTGAACATGTTAAACTACGGTGTTAAATGCAATGTGGTTGAAAAGTTTGGATGCACCTAACTTTTGTGCTGGTGAAGGGAAGAAAAAAAAATGTTAGCCTAGAGCCCAGACACACTGTATTCTCTCTGGCTAATTCCTGATCACACCTGCCTACATGCTGTTTTTGAGTCTTCTTTTTAACACACAAAGCTGATGTGACTATTTCCTGAACAGCATAAACATGACTCCACCAGTGCTTCCCATCTTTTTCGCCCTTTAACAAAATGCACCATTTTTTATTTTTGTGCCTATCCAGACATCCCCAGACAAAGTGGACTATGAGTACAGTGAACTGCTGCTCTACCAGAACCAGGTGTTGCGAGAAGCAGGGCTGTACAAGGAGGCCCTGGAACACCTGTGCAACTATGAGAAGCAGATCTGTGACAAACTAGCGGTGGAAGAGACACGAGGTGGGGCACTGCGCTTCATGATGACTCATTCACACACTATTTTTAGTTCAGGCTTTTGCACTTTTGGGTCTGTACGTCTGTGTCTCAACTAAATATGCATATGTCAAAACGCATTCCTTTTTTTGGAGACATATAAGTCTTAAAACACAGAAAACTAAGACTGTAAAATATAAAGAGACAAGTATTCAGATTTTTTTGGCATCATACAATCAACCCAGTGTTTTTCTCCCAGTGCATTATAGACCTGGTGGAACACCAGGCCTTCGACAGATATGAGTCTTTCTAAAGCTGATACCAATATTTAAAGGTCAGTCAGCCAACGGTCGATATCAGCAGATGATTATTAGGGCCAATATACTATAGTATTGGCATGGTTAAATGTAATGTCAAACATTCAATGTTGGCATTTAATATTATTATGTCACTATATGTTAATGAAATATATAATTAATTTAATTTACCTTTTATTATCCATAACAACATTTTATTCATTATAAATAACATAATATAAAGTATAAATATTATGTATTAGGCCTGTATAAAATGACTGTAGTAACCTAGTCATCAACAATAAGAATAAACAAATTAATGATTTTATTAAAATGAATAATTAATAGACGACCAGAGTGTAAGAAGACTGCAATGATGTGACAACTTCAGATAGTTAATTAAAAATGGCTAAATACATGTTCAGGTTAGGTCCATGCTGTCAACTTTCACATCTTACTGTTTCAACAATATAAAACTGCATCTCCCAGCATGCTGTGCAGGAAACTGGAAATAGGAACTAGAGAGCTTCCATGTGATCTTTGGTCAAACTAAACACGTATACATCACCATAACTAATGGACATTGGATGACAATGTTATAAAACCTTCATGTAACTTTTTCGTCCTCTTTTTGTTAACTTTTCACCTGGATTATCTGTTACTATACTTTAGATCTTAACATCATCATCACCAGCATTGAGGAGGTTTGCATCGTTGATGTATTTCCAACGTCCTGGTGGCCACAACGCTAAGCAAAACAATGTTTCATTTCCAGAGGTGTTCTACAATTGAGATGCAGTTGAAATGCTTTTTTTTTTCTTTTCACTTAATGAAGCAACACATCACAGATTACAACCTGTCATCAGAATAAATGTACCACTGTGGGACACTGGAATTGAAGACTCCTGAAGCGTTGCACTGCGTCCTAAGTAGCTGAAACCTAGTGACCTGCATTTAGAAAAACTATTGCCTCTTGAAAGAGATGTTTTTAATCACATGTACTTTGACACTGCTGATGTTCTTGTGGTGTTTTTAGGAGAACTGCTGTTGAAGTTGGAGCGTCTGGAGGAGGCAACAGAAGTTTATCGTTGCCTGCAGGAGAGAAACCCAGAGAACTGGTCCTATTACCACGGGCTGGAAAACGCCTTAAAACCAAGTATGTCTTTGTTTTCAACAACTACCAAAAAGCCAATATAATGCTGAATGTACACTTGACATGTTAAAACTCTTTGAATTTTAGCAAGTGTAGAGGAGAGACAGAAGATCTATGAGGACACCTGGGAGAAGTACCCCAGAGGACTGGTTCCTCGCCGGCTGCCCCTCAACTTTCTCTCTGGTGAGGCACTAATCCATTTCCTTTCATCTTAAACAGTGGGTCTGTTTACAAGCACACCAATAGTCCCAACTTTATCCTATTTCTGGAGTTGTCAGATTATTTAACAGGATAATCTAGATAGATCTTCAACAGGTTAATCTGTTTTAGTTCATTCTTTTACATCCATGCATGTGTAAACGCAATTTAAAAAATAAATAAATAAATTTGGTTGAGAATGGAAGTTAGACGGTCAAAAGTTAGCGGCAGACAAGAGACGGTTTAAAGGGATAGTTCGCTATTTTTAACATGAATCTGTATGGGAACACTGCCTTTACTCTGGTGCACCCACAGTGACTTACCCCCGACAGTGTTCTGTGAGTCAAGTTTTGCTCAAAGTGAAAGTAGTCCCAGCAGGTTTCCTAGGGTCAACAAAATAAAACGTGTTTCTTCTCAAAACGGCGTGTGTTCGAATGAGTGATTTATTTGCATAACAAAATTATCACAGAACAAAAACTCACACTTCATAATTACTCGTAGCTACTTTCTCTCAATAGTGATCAATGAGCGTTGTCACTGCTAACAGCTGTGCACCTTAGCAAACTACTTTTATCAGTTGTTCGGCAGTGTTTGCAGCTGCTATATGCAGGTGCACAGCTGTTAGCAGTGACAACGCGCATTGATCACTATTGAAAGTAGCTCCAAGCAGTTATGAGGTGTGAGTTTTTGTTCTCTGACGGTTTTGTTATGTAAATAAATCACTCATTCCAACACATACTTGAGAAGGATCACATTTTATTTAGTTGACTCCAGGAAACCTTCCGGGACTACTTTTGCATTGACCAAATCCGGACCAGAACTGGGCTCACAGGACACTGTTGGGGGTCATCATAACCTTTATTTAACCAAGTTTGTCCCATTCAGATAAATGATCTCATTTTCAAGGGAGACCTGCCCAAGAACGGCAGCAACATAGTTTAATTTAAAACCACATAAAACACAATGACTTAAAAAAACACAAAGACATAAAAACATATTATAAGGGGGTAGGTCACTGTGGGTGCACCAGAGTAAAGACTGTAATCCCATACAGATTCATGTGAAAAAAACAAACTATCCCTTTACCTATGTACTGCACCTACTCTGAAAGAAAGACTATAATGGACGCACTATCAGTGATGCATATTTGATTTAATGAAACAAAGTAAATGTTAAGAACCACTTCTGTGCAGGTGAGAAATTCCGAGAGTGTCTGGACAGATATCTGAGGATGAACTTCAGTAAAGGCTGTCCACCTGTCTTCACCACGCTCAAGTCACTGTATAATGACAAAGAAAAGGTACCAGTGCTGTTATCAGGAATGTACTGTATGTCATAACATGAATCTGCTTCTTTACATTGGGGTATATAAAGTACCCAAAAAAACTGCATATACGTCTGTCAAACGGAATTAAAACTGGCTTTCTTTCTGTTCTATAGTAATCATGCTTCCTTTCTTTGCAGGTTTCAATAATAGAGGAGCTGGTGGTTGGCTATGAGACTTCATTAAGAAGCTGTCGAATGTTCAGTCAGAACGGTGAGGCAAAAACTGGCACCGTAAATAGCTTTAACTACTGCAGTCTTTTCAATTCCAGCTCTCAACGCTAAACCCAAAGCACCCAAAATATTTTACATATATTGGATAATATATAAAATAATTTATATATTCTCTTGATTTAGGTATGGGATTCCATGACAAAAGACCTTGTTGAAGTCAAACCCTTGACTGGCCAGAAAGTCAATACTGGAACTTTGATAGTACTTCCAATACTAGAACTTTATTATATTATATTATAATATATATATATATATAGTGTGTGTATGTATGTATAAAATCTCATCTCGGGGGTAGTGAGGTTAATTCTCTCCATATATCTATAATACTTCGTTCCTTCATCAAATCAATCATTTTTACAATTCACAAATTCATCCAAAGGGCCAGACTGGACCCTTAGGCGGACCGGATTTGGCCCCCAGGCCGCATGTTTGACTCCTGTGGTGTCGATGATGTATCACGACAATCACTGCATCTGTGAGGACAGTAATGGGTTCACCTGTTCCCACTTTGGTTGATGTATTGTGCGACACAATAACAAGACCTGAGTATCGATAGTGTTTTTAAAGTGACAGTTTCCACTTCCCTCGGTGGTGCTCATGAGAACTCCTCAAATATGGGACTTGTATAAAGTATTTGATTAAGTTAGTTACTACCTCTAATTCATTTCGACACAGTAACAACCCTGACATTGTTTTGTAGATGACGGGAAGGAGGAACCACCAACCACATTACTTTGGGTCCAGTACTTCCTGGCTCAGCACTACGACATGATCGGCCAACAGACGCTTGCGCTAGAATACATCAACACAGCCATTGAGAGTACGCCAACACTGATTGAACTCTTCCTAATCAAAGCCAAGATTTACAAGGTAAAAACCCAGCTCATAGTATATGTATTTACTGCCATGTTTTGAGTAGACTGCATGTCATGACTGTCGTATTGATCTTTGTGATCCGGCAGCACGCTGGGAACATTAGAGAAGCTGCTCAGTGGATGGACGAGGCCCAGGCTTTGGACACAGCTGACAGATTCATCAACTCCAAGTGTGCCAAGTACATGCTGAAGGCTGGCATGGTCAAAGAGGCAGAAGAAATGTGCTCCAAGTTCACAAGGGTGACAAAACTCTCTCTGTCTCTCTCACTCTCTGTAGGTCAAAGGTCACAGTCACCAAGAATGTGTTTTCTCAGTGATAAGACATAGGGCAAATCAGGCCAAATGTGTGTAAGGGGGGTGGGGGGGGCTGTTATACCAGGCACCACTTGTTGATGTCGATGTGAGCCTTAGATGTTTTGCTCCAATAGCTGAAGAAAACTAAAGTGTGAAGTAGGGCTTTGACTTTGACTTTTGACATTTAATGTAGTTCGAATGTTACAAAAAAAAGAGAAAAATATGTTCGAGCAAATATTAGGCAGCTCTTAATATTGGAACCTGTATATGGTATCATTAGGACTATTTATGTTACTTTTGTGAATGTGGTTGTAAACGTCTTCAGTTCAGGTCTTGTTTTTTTTTGTTGTTTTTTTTTTTGTTTTTAAACGTCTGGGGAAATATGTGAATCGCAAAGTGGACTTACCAGGGCACCTGTAGACGTTAGCGTCCACCTGACATGTCATCAACAGCAGAGTGGTCATGCCAAGTCCTGTGCATTCATGAACAATAGCTGAGGTAGATGGCACGTTGGAGATTCATACTCTAAAAATACTCAAATTTACTAGTGTCATAAAATAAAGTGAGCAGGTAAAACTAATCTGTGACCGTTTTACATTTTGCGTCCGTTTTTGTACCTGCTCATTTTGTAAACGTCCCCTTTTGATTGTCAATGACGCCAACAGTTTAGAGGCTTTCATCAGTACAGGCAACCAGGAAAACCAATGAACAGTGTTTCACACACAACAAGGCGACGGACAAAAGATGTGTGTGTGGATTATGTCACGTTAAAAGTGTCAGCTGGTAATAATGCTCAGTACTCCAACACTGCATGTTTCATCAGTAATGGTTGTAAAAACACCAGAATATTTGACATATCTGACTGAATACTGCCCTCTGGTGGACTGAATATAATATGTAATTTTGATGCCAAGGTCAGTGAAGCATTTTCTAAGTAATATAATGAATATGATGTTTGGGCAAAGGTCAAAGCTCTAGTGTGAAGGTTGCAGCAGACCTTCCAGTGTCAGAAACAGCACTGTTGAGCACTAAATGGAAATCCATCCAGTGTTTAGTTTAGTCATGTGATTTGCTTTTCCTTTGCGTAGGAGGGTGCGTCGGCAGTGGAAAACCTGAATGAGATGCAGTGCATGTGGTTCCAGACAGAGTGTGCACTCGCCTACAAGGCTATGAACAAGTTTGGTGAAGCCCTCAAGAAGTGCCACGAAATCGAAAGAGTGAGTCCTTCTGGAAGTGCTCAGCCATGGTGTGGAATGTGTTGTACAAAGAGGCCCCCCCCCATTCACACTGTCCTTCGCTCATTAGCATTTCGTAGAGATCACAGACGACCAGTTTGATTTCCACACCTACTGCATGAGGAAGATGACGCTGCGCTCCTATGTGGACCTGCTGAAGCTGGAGGACGTGCTGCGCATGCATCCCTTCTACTATAAAGCTGCCACCACCGCCATCAACATCTACCTGAGCCTCCACGACAACCCCCTGACTGACGACAGCAAGGAGCTCCAGGCTGATACTGGTGCGACTGATACTGCATCCACGGCTTGTCTTCTATTCACTCATTGATGATTTTTTTTTTCCCCCTAAATGATCGAAAATTCTGAATACTGTCCACCATTTTGACAGATTAACATACTGATACTATACTGATAATCTACCTTAGAAAGTTTAATATAGAACCTACAGAACCACTGTTCACTATTAGACTGAATACACCACT
Source organism: Siphamia tubifer (assembly GCA_020466265.1). Lineage (NCBI taxonomy): Eukaryota > Metazoa > Chordata > Actinopteri > Kurtiformes > Apogonidae > Siphamia > Siphamia tubifer. The sequence goes on from CM035783.1 coordinate 48,896,769, forward strand.
GTTCACTATTAGACTGAATACACCACTGTTCACTATTAGACTGAATTCACATCTGTTCACTATGTTCACCATCTGCCTGCATCACTACACAAGAGTTAGATTCCCATTTCCACTGTTATCAAATGAGAATGTAGCTTTGCTTTGTCTTCTTTAGCTAACCTGTCAGACAAAGAGCTGAAGAAACTGAGGAACAAACAGCGCAGAGCCCAGAAGAAGGCCCAGCTAGAAGAGGAAAAGAAGAATGCTGAAAAGGAGAAGCAGCTTAAAAACCAGAAGAAGAAGAAAGAGGATGATGATGAAGAAATTGGAGGACCCAAGGAGGAGCTGATCCCAGATAAACTGGTTAAGGTTAGTAGCTGGGTTTTTTTTTGTTTTGTTTTTGTTTTTTTCAACCACTATTGTCAAGGATCCCTTAAAGATACGATAGAATGTCTTCACAAATGTGTTTCCTCCATGTGTGTTATAGACCAGCTGGGAAAACTGCAGTAATCTAGTACTTTTACGGAGTTACGTCTATCTGGATAAAAATAACAGATTTCTGAAGGAAACCCTGTTATTGCAACAGGTTAATTCAGGACAAGTGTTATTATCCTTACAGCTGATAGTTGTCATTTCTTTCTGTCCCCTTTGGTTTCTAGGTAGAAAATCCACTGGAGGAAGCCGTTAAGTTCCTGATGCCTCTGAAGCACCTCATCAAAGATAAAATCGACACACACTTACTGGCTTTTGAGATCTACTTCAGGAAAGGTCAGCGCACCAACACCGCTTTTTGCCCTCAACATTGCTTTTTCTCCGACTTTAAACAGTTTTTTTAACCGTGTCGTATCCGTGTTCCCTCAGAAAAATTCCTGCTGATGCTTCAGTCGGTGAAGAGAGCATTGGCCATCGACGCAGATCACCCATGGTTACACCAGTGTTTAGTACGCTTCTTCAGAGGAGGTAAAGATTCTTGTTTTTGCTATTTTTAGATTCTGGCACACGTCCTATATCCCTGTGTGTTTTTCCACCCTCTACTTACAGTGTCTGAGAGTAAGGGGCTGCCGGAAGTGGTCCGGACGGTGCTGAAGCAGGAGATCACCCGGCTGTTTGGAGACAGCAACGCTAAGAGCTTCAACCAGGCCTACCTCACCAAACACTCCAACTCTATACCCCACCGCCTGGCCGGTAGGTCTCTTTAAGATCCCTAGTAATATTCAATATGTGGACGTTCCAAATGACTGTTCACCGTGTCTTCCTCTCTGGTGCAGCTGCTAAGATGATGGCGTATCTAGACTCGTCGACAGAAACAAAGGCAGCGGACCTGGCCACTGCTCTAGATGAGTCACTGGACAACAGAACCATACAGGTCTGTACGGAATGATGGGACTCTTAAAGTATTCCACCCCAGAATAATCCTCCCAAGCTGCAACCAGTCCATACAAAAGACAAATGTAGAAAAAGACACTTTTTTACACACATAAACTTGCAGGGAATTAGTCATTGTAATATCATATGCAACAGAAAACACCACACCAAATGATGTATGTTTTTGTTAATCCATAAAATTATTTTGTGTGTAGTTGCCTCCACCAAGGAGGTGTGTGTGTGTGTGTGTGTGTGTGTGTGTGTGTGTGTGTGTGTGTGTGTGTGTGTGTGTGTGTGTGTGTACAACATGACTCAAAAACGTATGGATGGATTGTGATGAAATGTTCAGGTTATGGTGGTAATGGGGAAACGACAAATGAGATTCAGAGTGCAGAGGTCTGCACTCTGAATGCTTTTCTAGTTGAACCCGTTTCTTTCATGTCACAGGAGGGGCTTTTAAAATGGTGGGTATATATTTTAAAAAATGTATAAATATAAATAAGTGTAAGGCACTGTCAACACAGAATACCTTATTTCATTATTATCCTTCTTGTAGCCAAAATCATTCCAGATAACTGATGTTACTTAACTTCTTATTTCTTTGTTAGTGTTGTTGTTACCACAGACAGGGGTCTGCTTCAGCAAGTAGAATAAGGACTGTGAATGGTAGTTGTGCAGTGTGTATTTGTCCAGGTTGAAGTTAGATTAGAACATGAGTTGATTTGCCTCCGACATCACATGACCTGTAGTGTGACTGTTTTGATGATGATGCTCAAATGATAGATAGCGCAGGTCTAAATAGAATATCATTTAGTGTAGACTTTTTTCAAACATGTATTTTGTGTCCTCATCAGATCTGCACAGAGGTGTTGGAGACTCTCCGGAGCGGTATCGTAGGCGATTGCAAGGAGCGTGCCGAATCGTATCGCACCGAGTGTCACAAGCTTTACCCCTACACATTAGCTTTCATGCCACCTGGATATGAGGAGAACACCAAGATTGCCAACGGAGACGTTTCCACAGAGACAGAGGAGCTAGCCAATGAGATGTGAGCGCAGTACAACAACCGTGGATGAAAAAAATGGAATTGGGCCGAGTACGAAGCCTGGTGGCACGCCTGGTGGCCATTTTGTTTAGAGCCAGGCACGGGAAGCAAATGTGTGTTTGGTTCTTTGGCTCAGCTTAATCAGGTCTGACCTGGCATGGCTTGGCTCCCTCCCAAATGGTGAAAATCAGGACTCTGTGTGTTTACTGAGTATGTGTGTGTTTGTGTGCGTGCATGTGTGTATATTTGTGGGAAAGGGGAAGAGGGGAAGTTGAAGATGACAGAATGGCCATTTTACTTTTTTGATAGAGCAGACACTCAATGCAGAATCTGAAAATAAACAGTAGTTATTGGCAAACTGTTGAGAGGAACCCTGACGGACAGACACGGGTCTCATCAGAGTTGACGGTGACGAAAACCACTCGAGTTTGACTCGTTGCTGCTTCAAAACATGCCTAACACATACTGTGTTCCCCTTTGTAAAAGTGAAGTTAACAGACAGGACTTGTTTGTTCCAGTGCGAGGGGATGTGATCTCTGACAGATCTTAGGAAGTGGAGCAGAAAGAGACACTGAGGACCTGAAGGAGACACTGGAGGACATCCAGCCACTGCAGGTGCATCTGCATCTGCCGCCAGGCTCATCTGCGCTCCAGTTAAACCTGCCGCCCATGGTGTAAACTTCTGACGGGACACTGAGAAGTCATGTCAACAAGCTTTTTTCAATCAGACTGCACTTCCCTCGTGGTCTCCGGTTCAGCTCGGGAACATGTCATCACATGTTCTTATGGAACACCTAGTAGCACAGCTTCAAAACTCTAACGGTTGTATGTTGTGCTCCATCCAAAATCCACTGCTACTCTTAAAGGTAGTTCAGAGAAAGCCAGATAGATCTAAGCAATACATGGACACCTTCCTTCCTGTGCTGAATGGAACCTGTTACTATTACTGCTAATCATTTTAAGATGTAATGTGATGCTGCTTCCACTGGCACAGTCTCACTCTTTATTTTATCTGCATGTACACAGGGACTTAGCAGTCGGATGTGGAAATGAGCCTCCAGTACTTCACATGTCCCCTCTCTGCAGATGAAAACACAGTTCATCAGCAGTTGTTACAGGGCGAGAAACAATAAGCACCTGGAATTTCTTTTTACTCATCTGTTTTCCCATTCTACTTATCTCTTTTCTTCCCCTGTTTTCTGCTAAATCGGGTTCTAATGTGAAAGCTGAATTCTGAGATGATGATGTATGATATCTCTGGATTTTTGTATTAAAACCAAACAAAAGAACACAATGGTATCTGTATGGATATTCTCACCTGCGCTGGGCTGCTGCTTTGACAGCAGGGGGCACCACCATGGCTGGTGAAGCTTCTGGATAGAAATCGGATTCATAGAGCGGCTTGATCTTCCAATGTTATGTAAGAAAATGTTGTTTTGGCATCATCCAACACATTGAAATGTACCCTTTTCTAACAAGTTCATAATCATTCTTTTTTTTTTTAAACAATGTCTTTATCACAAGTAAAACTTACACATACATTAAGAAGTGTATGAGATGGTGAATCGGCTCCAGACAATAAACATTTTCCCAATAGAACTGCAGGGGGCTACCTAAGGGCCACCCACAGGTGTTTCCACCAGACCAGACACGTCATTATTTGCTAGAAAGGTTATAAATGGGGACGTCTAGGCTGCTTTACTGAGGATGCTGCCCCTGCGACCTGGACCTGGATGAAGCAGGAAACAACGAGTTATAAATGGACCCCAAATGTTATCAAAAATGGGCTGTTTCCCTTTGGTTGTTTATGTAAACCTCTCTAAAGGTAGAGTAGTTGTTAATTCAGAAAGTCATCTACCCATCCTTGGTCTATCCACCTGCTTCCAAGCTAAGGCAATGACTCTCTTGGACAGCAATAGGCCTTAATCTGAAAATAAACAATGTTTTTTCCTTATGTTGCTGTTAGGTGGGTAGATACCCAAAACAAATAATTTTGGTTCCAGGTCTAATTTTATCTCTAGTATTTCCTCAATGCACTGTTTCACTTCTTCCCGAAATATCGTTATCTGAGAACATTGCCACAAACAATGAAAAGTTGTGCCCTTTGTTACATTTTACGCAAATATCTGCAACTGTGTTATAGAATTTATTCCATTTGACACGAGTCGTATATATCGCATCGCATGCAGATATTTTTAACAGGTGTTTCCTGTTTGTAATTGATGACTCAGATTATTTCATCCCAGGCCCAGACAAAGCTGTCAACGGCCCTGTGTCTACTACCTATGTTTATACACTTACCTGTGTGTATACTATCCTGGACCTAACCACCCTCTGTTTACCATTATTATTACCAATATTAATAACAATATGAGTTATTTGTGCTCACTACAGGTACACAGTAGGTCTATATTTTTTGTGTATATTTAATTTCAGTTTTATGTTGCACTGAAATGATAATTTAGTCAGATCTCACAAGAAATTCAAATGTTGGACCAGTGTCTGATAAAATTAGGCTAAAGCCTGTCAATACTTCAAGAGGTAGATCTTGCTGCCATCTCGACAGAGGTTAGGGATCTGAGGTATAAAAAGTTAGTGAAGACTGCTATGGTTTAACATTTCAACACCAGGGGGCACCGATGAGTTTTGGGAGAATGACTTAAAAGACCTCCAGAAGTGTGTGGAGGGGCATAAATAATGATCAATGATTCAAAAGAAAACAAAGCAAGAAATGTTTAAGTTGAGATGTGACAATCGTAAAGTTAGTTTTTTTCAGTTTCTTACAAGTTCATTGTTAGGACACACATACAAACACACACACGTTTGTCCTCCTACCTGTAGACATCTCCAGGAATTGAACTCTAGAGGAAAGGACTGAAGGACTATTCCACTGCTCATATAGATGAGGACTTGCTCAGGAGGTCAGAGGTCACAGGGTTCAACTGAATCTTTTCCTGAACAGGTGAGTAGTAGGTGGTTCAGCGGGTTAATAATCAGATTGGGAATTTAGAGGTTGTGGGTTCAAGTCCAGTCTGGCCTCAAGTGTTAGAGCTTTAATCAAAGGCTTAAAACACAACTGGAAACACGTAGATCAGGGGTGTCAAAGTGTGGTCCTCGAGGGCTGGGGTCCTGCATGTTTTAGATGTTTCCCTCTTCCATTGCATCATTATCAGTCTGATGAGGAACTGATTATTAACTCTTTAAATGTCAGCACTGATGCATTCTGAATGGATGATTTTGTTTAAATATTCAGAAAAATTCAGCAGTTTTATTTTATGACGTTGGTAACACTTCAAGGTGAAGTATAGTTGACCCTTTTTAGATATTTATTATTCATTCAGACCACAAAATGAACTGAAGCGTTTTTAGATTATATATTTTTTTTATTTGTAAGATAATTTTTAGTAGTTAAACTGGATAGATAGCAAGCCACAGAGCACCAGGGTCTGGGGTCCCACATTTGAACCACATTTGAAAACCTACGTATATATACTATATATATATATATGTATATATATATATATATATATGTATATATATATATATATATAAACAACTACACTAAACCATTCAGAGCCCCCCCTCCTTTCCAAAACACACATACACACAGGTATTGTCTTCTTCAGGGTTTTGTGGGAAAAAAAATCTGCTCTTCTTGTAGTTTTCAGTTGTGGTCATGTCTCATCTGTCCCACGTGTCTCTACTGTCCCACGTGCTGATGATGAAGAACAGAGGGTAGATAGTGTTAGTCTGTGACAAAGAATTTTCCATTCAATAATCTCTACCAGTTGATAAAGCGTACTATGTAATAGTAACTAACTAGGATTTATTGACTCCAGCTTTAACAAATCACATGTCTCATACATGGACAGTCAGGGACACTTTGACCTTTTAACTGCAGCTTCATTGGACTGTGTGGAAAAAAGACGTTATGTCACAACACAAAAAAAAGATAAAAATAAACCTACACTTTTGTCATATATTACTTACCTATGACATCTCCTATGTTGATCCTGTTGTAACAGTAGTTGGTTTTTGGGAAAATATGCCACATGAAGAAATGAAGACATTGGTCTTTCCATTGAAAATGTTTTGTTTTAAGTACTTTTTCTCCTTTCATCAGTCATGACCTTTGACTTATAGTATTACTGCCTCATGTATTTGCATAACAATTAGATCAGTTGGCTGCAAAAACAAGCATAGTTAACAAGTACATAGTTAACTGATAATGAGCAGATAATCAAACATTTACAAGTCTCCTTAACAGCTGTTAACAATGATCTTATATGTTCTTATAAAGCCTTAATAGTCTTATTACTGTACTATAATGAAACTATTAATGTGTAGTAATACACTTATAAAGCCATAATATTGTTAATAAGCATTTTAGAAAGCACTTAAGAGTCTTATTAAGTACTTACTATTGCTTATTAATGCTTATAACCATAGGTTATTGTTAATAAACATGTTGATAAGCACCTTATTAAGTACAATCCGGGTTCTACTTACGAAAGAAACAACTAATGAATAATCCAAGTTCCAAAAAAAGCTTTGCATCAATTTTTCGTCTCTGAATATGAAAGAAAATTCAATTTATGAAAAGAAACCAAAACTCCTGACACGTAAATACAGAACTGTACGTATCACCCCATTGGCTATGAGGGAGCTACTACCCATGATGCTGATGCTGATTTTGGTGACCTTTGACCTTCAATCATCACAGAGTTCTAACAGTTACTGTTGTTTGGTGAGTTTTTCCCAGTGTGTTCATTTGAACTTTATTACAGTATGTATTCATTATTCATCATGAGCCCAAAGAAAGTGATTCCTGGTGCAAATGAAAAGAAGAAGCGGCTGCGTTATTAATGGAAGTGAAACAGGAGATGATTAAAAAAGGAGGAGGCTGCCATCATTCCATAAAATGATCCCAAATCCCCAATAAAAGACATGCTGGTGAAATTTCATCACTTTTCTGAATTTGTGGCAAAAAAACATCCTGAAAAATATTCACGAGTCGTGCTATCGTTCACTTTGATGACGTATGCCTTCTACATTTTAAGAAGATTCTGTAAAGTGGTCAAAGTCAATCATCTTTGGATCAATATTTCACCAAACATCCGTCAACAAACATTGTTGAAGGTGAAAGTGATAATTAAAACAAACACAATGGTATGAAAATTATGTGTATGTCTGGTTTATTTTAATGGTTTAATGTTTAATGTTCAATCAGTGAAGACACATTTACTCACTGACACCAATAAATTAAATATTAAAATAAAAAATTTATTTTACTTTTAACGTATTTTATACAAACCGTGTATACTTTTATAATTTTTAAAGGGTCTGAGGGGTAGTATTTGGGGCTTTGGAACCAATCAGGCAAATCATTGTCACATGTAAAATGTGACAATTTATGAAAAATTGCGCGGTACGACAGTATGGTACAAATTAATTTCATAAGTTTAAGTACCACTGTACTTATTAATGTTAATAACCACATATTATTGTTGATAAGTACTTACTAGTGCATCATTAAGTACTTACTAATGCGTATTAATACTTATGACCTTATTATAAAGCATTACAGCTTCCTTTATCCTCAGTAAAGGTGTACATACAGCACACTGAGCAGAACAAATGGGAAGGTGAAGGCAGAGGGCTAGCCATAGCTAAGGAAAGCTAGGCTAATGGAGCTAGAGAGGAAAGTTGTTTTTAATCCATGAACAAGCTTTGTATCTCAGATCAGATTTCGTCCTTGTCTCCGGGTGAATATGAAGCCAACAAATACTGAATTAAACCAGCTTTTAAGTGCTATAAATAGTAGTAAATCATGGATTAAAACCAACTGTACAGCACTATAGAAAAGAGTGACTAGCAACAACGCTGCAACAACAATATACTCACCAGATGTGACATATCTCAACAAACCATTATTATTAATAATATTAATAATAATAATAGCACCATTATTACATTATGAAGTTTTATTACATTAAAATTATTACATATAAGCCGTTATTACATTATGAGTTGCTACACAGACAGAAAAACAAGCAAATAACAATACCCCTCTCCCTTTTTGGGGGGTGTTGTAATAAACCAAGTCAGGTGATTTGTGTTCTGCTGATGTACTGAGGTCTGTGTTGTTGGTTACAGTAGTAGTATCCACCGTTAGTACTTGGAGTGATAAAATTAGCAGTTATTGGCATTTCTACTACTTTTGATAATTACACTAGTAATATGTGTTGTAGTTTTTAGTTATAACCTCGCCCAACATTGGTTGCGTGAGATTATTGTGTGTGTGTGTGTGTGTGTGTGTGTGTCTGCAGAGTATGTGTGTCATACTATAACTCAATGAATACTTGAGATATCACCATGGAATTACACAGGCATATACATATAGGTGATACACATCAGGTGCAAAGGCCAAAATCACATTATCAGTTATAACTCAAGAACAGAGAGTCACAGAACTTTCAGATTGGTACCATACGATGTGGAATGAATATTTCTACAATTCTCACATTTGGTATTATCAGCTATAATCCATAGTTTTTGAGATCTCTGGAGGTCAAAGGTGACATATCGCAAAATTAACTTCTATAACATTGTGTGTGTCAAGCACAGACAAATCACATTATAACTTAATCAATATATTATAATATTACTCACACTGATGCATATATGCATATAGTAAAATTATCAATATTGCAAAAGGTCAAAGGTCAAGGTTGCATTTCACAGAAAGGTCAAACTCACATTATTGGCTCTAATTCAAGAACAGGTTGTCATAGAAACTTGAGATTGGCACAAACTAGGGGCGACATTCTCAGAACACTTGTAATTAAGTTTGCTGTGCATCTTTGCATCTCACCCCATTTCCTCTCTTGTCTACCCCTCCCCTCACATCTTCCTTTAACCCCAACTGGTCAAGGCAGATGACCATCTGTGCAACTCAGGGTCTGCTCCAGGTTTGGTCCTGTTAAAACCATGTATTTTTTGCCACTGTCACCAAGTATTTGTTCCTGGAGGATTTGCTGAGCATCTGATTATTAAGAGTCTGGTCTAGTCCAGCTCTAAAGAGGTCAGGTTAGCTAGGATTTGGTTAAAAATAAATACAATATGATTGAAATGCTATATAGTTTCAGCAAATGGTGACTTGGATCCAAGCCTCTATAATGTCATATGTACATTCACAGTATTTAATTTCACAATTGTTGTGAATGAAAAGATCAGAAATATATGATGCAAGATATCCTCAATATCAGGGGTGTCAAACTACAGTCCTGGAGGCCTGGTGTCCTGCACGTTTTAGATGATTCCCACTTCTATCAAACCTGGAAGACATTCTTCTGCGGAGATAATAATAATAATAATAATAATAGACTAGATTTATATAGTTCTTTTTTGGTCACTCAAAGTGCTTTACATTAGTGACCCATTACTCATTCACTCTCACATGCTCACTATGGTGGTGGTAAACTACATATGTATCTACAGTTGTCCTGGGGCAGACTGACAGAAGACTGGCTGACATTTTGGCTCCGACCACAACCAAACATTCATACACCAGTGTGAGTAAATGGACTGCATTTATATAGCACTTCTCCACCTCAAAGCGCTTTACATGAGCCACACACACACACACACACACACACACACACACACACACACACACAAGTAGGTGTTTTGCCCAAGGACACTTTGACATGTGGACAGCCAGAGCTGCGATGTCAACCCTTGAGTCATTGGATGACCTGTTCTACCAACTGAGCCACAGCTACTGGAAGCTCCTCCCACCACCACTTAAAGCCACTCCTACCACAACTTAACATTCATACACCAGTGTGAGAGACACTGGAAACAGGAGGGTGAAGTGTCTTTGCCCAAGGACACATGAGACTGACTAGTACAGAGAGACAATTGAACTGCCAACCCTTCAGGTACTGGACAACCCATGCTACCATGGCCGCTCCTGAGAGCAGATTATTACCTTCAGACACACACACACACACACACACACACACACACACTTAATCAAAATCCATCCATTAGTTTTCGAGTTACATTGTACATAAACCAACAAACAAAAACAAATCAACCAACGCTAGCAAAAAAATAACCTCCTTGGCCGACCTCCCTTCATTCAGTTTGTGTGTGTGTGTGTGTGTGTGTGTGGGGGGGGAGGGGTTAACTGCTTCTCTAGTTAACTCTTAAGTGTCAGCGCTGACACATTCTGAACGGATGGTTTAAATATTCAGAAAAATGCAACTGTTTTCCTTTTTTTAAAAAAAAAAAACAACTGAGTTTTGTTGATGGAACAGGTGTCAAAAGGAAACTAATTTAGAAAAAGACAAAATTAAAACTAATGGGATCAAATGTCATCACTAGTTCTCTCTATTTTTAGTAATTTTCCCACATGATTTAAAATTTTGTAAATATTTATTAGTTTTGTTCTTTTTTTCTACATTAATTTTTTTAATTTTATAATTTTTTTTCTGTAATTTTGTTCCATGTGTTCATGTTATTTTGTTAGTTTATTATTAGTTTTGTTCAGTTTATTGATGTCTTTGGTTGTTTCTGTTCATTTTGTTGTTGTTTTTTTGTTTGTTTTTTACTGTGGAAGTGCTAAAGCTTCAGGAGTTAAAGGGTTAAACTGAATCGACTGTTTTTTTGTTTGTTTTTTACTGTGGAAGTGCTAAAGCTTCAGGAGTTAAAGGGTTAAACTGAATCGACAGATATCTAAAACATGCAGGACATCGGCCGTCGAGGACTGAAGTTTTACTAGATTAAATATCAAACTTGTGTGCATTATTTGAAGAGTCTATGTTTTCTTAGCAGCAGTTCCACACCTCTTTCTCTGGCCTTTTTTTATTTGAGATTCTAAAAGAGCCGTTGCATTTTGGGAGATTTGTTCCTGACGGTTTCTTCTGTCTCTTGAGTTTGCTGCCGACGGCAAAGACGACATCTTCCACCTTGTTCTGCTGAAAGTCCTGCTCGCTGTGACGTCTGTTCAGGCGCGTGTTCGCTGGATTCTTGGCAGACGTTTCAAAAAACATCATCCCGTGGGCTTTGGCAAAGTTGATGGCGTGTTGCTGGCTGACCTGGGCGTCAGACCTGCAGGGGTCACGGAGGTCACTCTTATTACCCACCAGGAACCTGCCGAGGGCAAAAGAAATGTCACGTGACCATAATGGAAGAACAAAGTCTTTGATTTGAAGCTTTACAAGCAAAGTTTTTGTCACAGGGCAGTTAGGGTCAAGGGTCAGTTTTTCCCATGGATAGAGTTAAGGTCAAAGGTAAATGTTTGTATAGTTCTTTTCCACCTTCATGGTGCTCAAAGCTCTTTACATTAGCTTCACATTCACCCATTCACACACACTCATACACCAGTAGGTTCCTAAGGTTCTGTAAGTCCTACTGGGACTGGGTTCAGTGCCTTGCCCAAGGACACTTCCACATGTGGACGGCCAGACCTCCAACCCAAGCCCAATGACCGCCAACCTCTCGGTCATCGGACGACCCACTCTACCAACTGAGCCACAGCCGCCCCAAGGGTCAGGGGTCAGTTTTTCCCATGGTTAGAGTTAGGGTCAAGGGTCAGGGGTCAGTTTTTCCCATGGTTAGAGTTAGGGTCAAGGGTCAGGGGTCAGTTTTTCCCATGGTTAGAGTTATGGTCAAGGACACTGTACACAGTTCTATAAGGTGTTCAGCGGACTGGGGGGGGCAGGTACCTGGGGTAAGGGGTTAGGGTAGTTACCTGGGGATGTCCAGGCCCAGGGAGTTTTGTCTGCATTCCTCTATCCAGGTGTTGAGGCCGTTGAAGCTGGACGGGCAGGTGACGTCATAAATGAAAAGCACAGCGTGGACGTTACGGTAGTAGTGCTGCACCAGAGACTTTCGGAAACGTTCCTGTCCCGCTGTGTCCCAGAGCTGGAGCTAAAGATGAAGAAGGAGTCAAGAAATAAACAGGAGAATAGTATACTGACTGATGTGTATATTTATATGGAAGGACTGATGTATATGTTTATATTAATATGGAAGGACTGATGTATATGTTTATATTAATATGGAAGGGCTGATGTACACTCAGTGGCCACTTAATTAGGTACACCTGTCCAACTGCTTGTTAACTCAAATATCAAATCCTCCAGTCACATGGCAGCGACTCAATGCATTGAGACATGTAGACCTGTTCTAGACCATCTGCTGCAGTTCAAACCCAGCATCATAATGGGGAAGAAAAGTGATGTCAGGCATGTTTACACAAACACAGGTATTTTTTGAAAACAGATATTTGCCTTCGTTTGTGTTTTTCGTTTATATACAGACTCGCGAGTGAGAGACAGAGAGAGAGAGAGACAGAGAGAGAGAGAGAGAGAGAGAGAGAGAGAGAGAGAGAGAGAGAGAGAGAGAGAGAGAGAGAGAGAGAGACAGAGAGAGAGAGAGAGAGAGAAGCATCTTACATCAGTCAAGCATGGATACACTCTGAACAGCAGCATTTATTTTATTAACAATTATATTGAGGTTGTTTGGGATATATGCCCTTTAGCATGTGAGAAACTTGTTTTTTTTAACAGAGCTTAAAAAATATGCATTTTAAAAATACCCAGGTTTGTGTAAACAGGCCTTTAAGTGACTTTGAACGTGTCATAGTTAGTATTTGTCATAGTTAGTATTTGTCATAGTTAGTATTTCAGAAACTGCTGATCTACTGGGATTTTCACACATAATCATCTCTAGGGTTTACAGAGAATGGTCCAAAAAAAGAGAAAATATCCTGTGAGCGGCAGTTCTGTGGGTGAAAATGCCTGGTTGATGCCAGAGGTCAGAGGTCAGAGTTCAATGTCCAGACTGGTTGGAGCGGATACAAAGAAAACAGTGGCGATCACAGAAGGAATTTTAAATGTCCATACATTTCATCTAGGTATGGATAGTTACAGCCCTAGATGACACTATTTGGGCTGTAACTATCAAATATCTATAAACTATCAAGGATTTCTTTCATTGATTAATTGGATGAATTCCATGGATCTTACTTTATGCACTACTGTTAACACTAACTGGGCATCATGAAAATATCCAAACTCTCTCTCACACACAGAATACAGAAATGTCATATTGAACTCCATAGATTAAGAATGGGATGTCACTTGAGTGTATTTCCAGGCAGGTGAGCGAATACTTTTGATAGTATAGTATAGTATAGTATAGTATAGTATAGTATAGTGTAAGATAGATAGATAGATAGATAGATAGATAGATAGATAGATAGATAGATAGATAGATAGATAGATAGATAGATAGATAGATAGATAGATAGATAGATAGATAGATAGATAGATAGATAGATAGATAGATAGATAGATAGATAGATAGATAGATAGATAGATAGATAGATAGATAGATAGATAGATAGATAGATAGATAGATAGATAGATAGATAGATAGATAGATAGATAGATAGATAGATAGATAGATAGATAGATAGATAGATAGATAGATAGATAGATAGATAGATAGATAGATAGATAGATAGATAGATAGATAGATAGATAGATAGATAGATAGATAGATAGATAGATAGATAGATAGATAGATAGATAGATAGATAGATAGATAGATAGATAGATAGTAGATAGATAGATAGATAGATAGATAGATAGATAGATAGATAGATAGATAGATAGATAGATAGATAGATAGATAGATAGATAGATAGATAGATAGATAGATAGATAGATAGATAGATAGATAGATAGATAGATAGATAGATAGATAGATAGATAGATAGATAGATAGATAGATAGATAGATAGATAGATAGATAGATAGATAGATAGATAGATAGATAGATAGATAGATAGATAGATAGATAGATAGATAGATAGATAGATAGATAGATAGATAGATAGATAGATAGATAGATAGATAGATAGATAGATAGATAGATAGATAGATAGATAGATAGATAGATAGATAGATAGATAGATAGATAGATAGATAGATAGATAGATAGATAGATAGATAGATAGATAGATAGATAGATAGATAGATAGATAGATAGATAGATAGATAGATAGATAGATAGATAGATAGATAGATAGATAGATAGATAGATAGATAGATAGATAGATAGATAGATAGATAGATAGATAGATAGATAGATAGATAGATAGATAGATAGATAGATAGATAGATAGATAGATAGATAGATAGATAGATAGATAGATAGATAGATAGATAGATAGATAGATAGATAGATAGATAGATAGATAGATAGATAGATAGATAGATAGATAGATAGATAGATAGATAGATAGATAGATAGATAGATAGATAGATAGATAGATAGATAGATAGATAGATAGATAGATAGATAGATAGATAGATAGATAGATAGATAGATAGATAGATAGATAGATAGATAGATAGATAGATAGATAGATAGATAGATAGATAGATAGATAGATAGATAGATAGATAGATAGATAGATAGATAGATAGATAGATAGATAGATAGATAGATAGATAGATAGATAGATAGATAGATAGATAGATAGATAGATAGATAGATAGATAGATAGATAGATAGATAGATAGATAGATAGATAGATAGATAGATAGATAGATAGATAGATAGATAGATAGATAGATAGATAGATAGATAGATAGATAGATAGATAGATAGATAGATAGATAGATAGATAGATAGATAGATAGATAGATAGATAGATAGATAGATAGATAGATAGATAGATAGATAGATAGATAGATAGATAGATAGATAGATAGATAGATAGATAGATAGATAGATAGATAGATAGATAGATAGATAGATAGATAGATAGATAGATAGAGCCTGGGTTCCCGTCAGCGCCTAACTCAGAAGACCAGCTAGAAAAATGTGAGGAACTAATCAGGAGGGAGGCGTAGAATGAGAGGAAGTTATGTGTGGAAACATCCCTCCACTGGGGAGAAAAACACATGAGAGAAAAACACATGCAATGAGTCACAGACATGAAGAAACAGAACGTTAGAACATTATACGTTCCTTCAACATTTTAATATAGGCTTAAAGCAGACCCATTGACAAATACTATCCATAAATACTCACAACTACCTTTTTCTCTCTTTGTAAATGGAAATATTTTTCACATATGTACACTAAAACAAAGTATGTTTTCACAAAATATTTGGAGAACCTTGAAGAAATATGAAGAATTTGAAGTGTTTTAAGAGACATCAGTGCAATTTTAACAATAATCTACCTGATAAATATTTTGTTTATTTGTATTTGAGCCATCTGCAAGGAAAAAATGTACATGTGGAAATGATAAATGGAAGCATATTGTTAAAATCTTGCTTATTCTTTCATTTATTTCATGTTGTTCACATTGATTGAGTATAAAGTACATATATTTATATAAATGTAAAGAGTATAAAATACATATATTTATATAAATGTAAAGAGTATAAAATACATATATTTATATAAATGTTAAGAGTATAAAGTACAGATATTTATATAAATGTAAAGAGTATAAAGTACAGATATTTACATAAATGTAAAGAGTATAAAGTACATATATTTATATAAATGTAAAGAGTATAAAGTACAGATATTTATATAAATGTAAAGAGTATAAAATACATATATTTATATAAATGTAAAGAGTATAAAATACATATATTTATATAAATGTTAAGAGTATAAATTACAGATATTTATATAAATGTAAAGAGTATAAAGTACATATATTTATATAAATGTAAAGAGTATAAAATACATATATTTATATAAATGTAAAGAGTATAAAGTACAGATATTTATATAAATGTAAAGAGTATAAAGTACATATATTTATACAAAAATGTGGGGAATAAAAGTTAAAAGTTTCCCAAAAAAAATAAATACTCAAGTAAAGTACAGATACCTAAAACATCTACCTAAGTACAGTAATGAAGTACTTTTACTCAGTTACTTTCCACCTCTGATTATTTCACTTTATCCAAATACAGCTTAATGAGGAACTGAACCAACATAACTTAGACACAGCTGCAGCAGTGGAGGGACAAGGACATGAGTCAAAAGGCCTGGGGGACACTTTTCCTTTGTCTCATATTTTATTTGACACTTACTTTCATTTTCTCTCCATCTATGTCCACTTCTGTCTCTCGGAAGTCCACGCCGATAGTGGCCTCAGTGTTCGTGGGGAAGTCTGCTCCACACAGCCGGTGGGTCAGGCTGGTCTTCCCCACCCCAGCGTCTCCGATCAGTAGGACCTTAAAAGTCCGACAGCGGGTTAAGAAAGTGGACACGCTGCCCAGAGAACCGGACAACTCCAGGGATGAGTCCATTTACGGTGGACGCAAAGACACGCGCGTGCTTCAAAGACAATGACTGAAAACAAGAGGTTCTGCTGAACAATCTGGATACAAAGTGCACGAGAGTCAACTGTCTGTGGACTCAACTGCGCATGTCCAATGGTCAGTGTGGGGGAAAAAAGAGGCCCGTCTTTCCCTCTGACACATATGGAAGCCACTGGAAAAAAAATCCAGATGAAAAATCCTAATTATGAGATTAAAAAAGGCAATTATTATGAAATAAAAAGTCATGATTATGAGATAAAGTCATAACTATGAGATAAAAAGTCAAAATTGTGAGATAAAAAGTCATGATTATGAGATAAGAAAGATGAAATCATGAGGTTAAGTCATAATTATGAGATAAAAGTCCTAATTATTAGATAACAAGTCCTAATTATGACATAAAAAGTCATAACTATGAGATAAAAAGTCAAAATTGTGAGATAAAAAGTCATGATTATGAGATAAAAAAGATGAAATCATGAAGTTAAGTCATAATTATGAGATAAAAAGTCCTAATTATTAGATAAAAAGTCATAATTATAAGATAAAAAGCCAAAATTATGAGATAAAGTCATAATTATGAGATAAAAAGTGAAAATTATGAAATAAAAAGTCCAAGCTATGAGATAAAAAGTCATAATTATGAGATAAAAACGTTGAAATTATGAACTAAAATGTCATAATTAAGAGATAAAAGTAAAAATTATGAGCTAAATGTCATAACTATGGGATTAAAAAATATTAAATTATGAGATAAAAAGTCATAACTATGAGCTAAAAAGTCAAAATTATGGGATAAAAAGATGAAATTATGAGGTTACATCATAACTATGAGATAAAACGTTATGATTATCAGCTAAAAAGTCATAATTATGAGATAAAAAGTCAAAACGTTGAGATGAAACGTCGAAATTATGAGATACATAAGTCATAGTTATAAAAAAAAAAAGTCCAAATTATGAGATACATAAATCACAATTATGATTTATTTTTTTTTACTGCACATGTGCAGCTAGAGTGCCTGTTCCATACTGGAAGACGTTACTTATCACCACAGGTTGTTGTTTGTGAAGTGTTTTGACAAATCTAAACACCACAAGGATGGATTATAGTTTATTTATTTATTTATTTATTTATTATATTTGTCTGAACCTGATTAGAGCACTGACTCATTCAATACTGTTTTTTTGGTCAAAGTTTCCTGTACACCACCGAAACTAGACAGAGAGGAAGAACATAGTGAGTCTAAGTTACATTAAAATAATAAAATGACAGTGAAATAAGGCTTCAGTGAGTTGCAACAGGTTTATTTTTAACATGTCAAATATGTTTGACAATGTTCAGCTATATTTAAGAACCTGTGTTGAATTATATTATAGTCATTTATACACTAATAAAGAAATGGTAAATACTTTTAATTCTGTGAACATTACATTCATCTTTAAGAGGCTTAGATGTAATTATTTGTTTGTTTGTTTATTCGATCCGCACAAAAGAAGATAACAGAGAAAATAATACAATACAATATTTAAAAACTGGTGCGGGAGGAGGGGAAAAAGCATGTAAGCTTATACTATGCCCTCCTCTAAAGTAAACAAAATCAATCAGAATTGTAACATAGAATACAGTTATACATTGTAAATTAATAATAAATAACAATAAGGTTAATCTAATAATAAACGGTATTAATATAAGTAACAATTTATAAGTACATTAAGAAAATCCTGAAAAATAAGCAAAAATAATCGTAGTCGATAAAGTAATACATAGAATAATGAGTGTCAATACAAAATAAAAAACGGTATCAATTCTAAATAAAGTCAAGTAGAACAATAAGGTATAATTACAATCTTCATAAGCAAAACAAACTTAATCACAATCAATACATTGCTTTAGTAACACATAGAGAATGAACATCAATACAGTGAAGTTAATCAAATAATAATCGTAATCAAAAAATTAAATAAAAGTTAGGTAATACTTACACCAATAAGGATATAAAGGAATCAATTATATAAAAGAATCAATCATATAAATTAAGGAAAAGGAGACAAGGTCAACGTGAGTGGCTAAAGAAGTGAACTTTAAGACAATGAATGATATTTATCCATGTAAATAACTATTGCGCCTTAGATTTAATGTTGATGTTAATGAATGGACATTTTATAAAAATAACATTGAACCTCAGGAACACATTTTTTTCTCATGTAACATTAATGATATATTCTCTTGGAAAATAATTTGCTTTGTCACCCCTAAGTTATAAAAATATTCAATTTGGTGTTGTCTTGGATTAAAAACAACAACTGAATTTCTATTAAACAATATCATTATACTTTCAAAATACTTTATTCATAAATGTAAATTCACACCTCATGTACAGGTTTTGTTGAAAGATCTAAGAATGCTGAACACCTTTATATCATGTTATCTGCTTTGTCTTTTAATCTGACCTAAGGAAGTAATCATTGAATTATTTTTATTTTATTTTATTTATTTATTTTTACCCATTAATTTATGAATTCTGGTTTTCTAGTTATTTGTTTATGTTACATTAAAAAAACCTTTGTCATACAGTCTACTGTAAAAATAATAAACTTAGACCTAGAGTCGTCCTCGGTGGTCTGGATATATTTCGTGAGATCTTCTTTCAACAGTGCTGTCATCTTTTCTTATATGTTTTGTGTAAAGCATCTTGAATTGTCCTGTACATAAAATGTGCTATATAAATAAATATACCTTGCATATACAATACAATGAAATGGAATGCTGCTTAAGTCACGTATGTATCACATTACACACTTAGTAATATAATAAATACAATAAATACAATAATAACAATGTTAAAATAAAAATACTAAAATGCAGCAATACATATGATCAGCTCTTTATAAAGTCTGATCATGATGTAATGGTTTCCAGGTGTGTCTAAAACCTGCAGGATACTGGCCCTCGAGGACTGGATTAGGACACCCCTGGTCCATGTATGTGGTTGACAGGTGACACAGCTCCCCCTAGAGGCATGGTCTTTAATTACAGGGTCAGAGGTTGAGCAGGTCAGTCAATTCAATAGGGAGCCTTAGTCTCCGCCCCTTCCGGTCGGTCCACTGGGCCTAAGTTCGGGAAATAATTAACATGAGAGGATGAGGAGAAAATAATTATTTATGCTCCACTTTACTTTATGCCTTGAATCACACATTTGCTGTACTTCAATTAAAATCATAACCAATGATGTGCGTTTGGAGTTTCTTTGATACGTGTTTTGTATTTTATTATCGTGTAAAAATATGTCATTATTTGGACTCTGTTTGGACTACATATCAGACGTCGCATATGTGACGTCACAGCAGAATCTTTCTCTGCAAACTTTTCTAAATCGTATACCACCTTTTCTATTTTTTTTCTATATTTTTTCTAAACGCCTGTGTGCTTTGTACCCTGGTGTAATCACAACACCATTTCCACATGTTCCCTCTACCGCTTCCCAGCTGACGAGAGCTTGTCCCACATGTTAGCTCTCACTCGACCAACTATCTCTCCCCCGGAGTAGCTGCCACTTTCCACATGCCACGATTTAAAGTGGTTTTCTCCACGTTTGATGCTCTTGCCTTCGTCCTGAAAGAAGGAGGTGAAGCTATTTTCAAAGAGTTTTCTTTATTTTGTTTACTTGTTTCTTTATTTTGTTTACTTGTTTCTTTATTTTGTTTATATATTTCTTTATTTTGTTTACTTCTTTATTTTTTTGACATTCATATTCAAAATAAATCTATTAACTAACTAAGCTTGGTGATGACGTCATATTTGTGAGACGAACGTTGTAGTCCATTACTTACTCTCACATAAAACCTAACGTAACTTTGGATGCCTGTCCAAAGTGAGTGCTTTATCAATGTGAAAATGTATCTTTAAAATTCACAGACATCATATGTGAAAACCGTAGCACATTTCAAATGGGACCAGAAAATTACTTTTATCCCTCCATTGACTCGCGTTCATTTTTTTATGGCACTTAGGCCCCATTGCCCGGAAATCGACCGGAAATAGAATTGCGTCACTTAGGCTCCCTATTCAATTAAATTTTATTTCTAAAGCCCCAAATCATAACAAAGTCGTCTCACAGAGTTTTACAAATCGACTACAGAAATATATGAAAAGTCCCAAACATCCCCTGTCCTCAGACCCTCCTTCTCTGCAAGAAAAAAACTTCAAAACCCAGTGGGAAAAAGTCACATTTACTTTCCTTTCTTTTTTTAATCAGCCTTAAAACTAGAAAGTCTGAGTTTATTTAATAATTTCACATTGTTATTAATGCTCTTAAAAACACATAATCATGTGTTATTTGTTATATTATATATTAAAAGGCACAAAAAAATCCTGAAAGACTCCTCCCATCAGTTTAGAACACAGGTGTCAAACATACTCACAGAACTGAGTAACTGCGACCTGATCAAACACAAATTCAGATTTTTCCTATTTAAATAAATATTATTGCATTCATGGCAAAAAAAAATTTTTTACTTTTTTACTTTATTACAATTGAGAAATTGTACTTTTTAACTTTTACATAAGTAGAGGAGTTGAATCAATACTTCTACTTTTACCAGAGTATTTTTTCACACCAGTAGCTGTACTTCTACTCTTTTTGTACTAGTGTCCTCTTCTGTCCTATTCTATTCTATTCTATTCTATTCTATTCTATTCTATTCTATTCTATTGCATTCTATTTTACACTATCAAGTAAACCACAATTATGGTGCTCACTACCGTTTTGTTTAATTATTTATTTATTGAATCTCTTTTTCTTTTGTACTGTTTTGGTTTTCTTCTCTTTTTTTCGATTTATTTATTTATTTTTATTGATGTACAGTTAGTAGTTGGGAATAACACACCACCTTACAATCTTTAACTGCAATAGCACCGCCTGTTAATTTCTTTCCCTGTCCGTCCTGTCCAGTCTTTGTTTCCTCCACACATCACTGAGGTGTAGCACTGCCCTCCCTGGTTTATAATAGAGAGTTCTAATAAAGGATGTCTGCTCAGCTTTCAGGGAGGACCGCTGATGGTCACACACATGCACTAAATATTAAAATATTTGGCTGCAAGACTAAAAAAATGCATTGATCTCAAACAATGTTGACTCCCCCTCTGTGGTGTTAAACAATGAGAACAAATGCAGACAAAAAAAAAAAAGGAACAGAATGTGAGTACTTTTAACACCTCTGGTCTACATCACCATCTGGCTCATCAGTTTTATCACTTCACTTTTAGACCCTTTTCATTTTTGGTTTGTTTGTTTTTAGCTGTAGTTTAGTACTGTAGGTGGACGCACATTACCCAGACATTTTCTACGGGCTCTGCATTAGTTTATATCATTTTACTGGTGTGGCCCACTTTACATCATATTAAGCTGAATGTGACCCCTGAACTCTAACATAAGTTTGAGCAGGGGTGTCCAAATCCAGTCCTCTAGGGTCGGTGTCCTACATGTTTTACATATTTCCCTCTTCCACATGATTCAGTTTAACCCTTTAACTCCTGAAACTTTAACAGTTACACAGTAAAAAAAAATTATTAAAATAAAACATGAATAAGAACATGAACCAAAACAGCCAAAGTCATCAATAAACTGACAAAATAATTAGTAACGTGAACAAAATAAGGCTCAAAGTTTTTGTTCACTTTGTTGATTTCTTTTTTCTACATTTTACTTTTTATTTTATTATTTTTTCTTTAATTTTGCTCCATTTGTGTCTCACTTTCTTCACGTTACTAATTATTTTGTCAGTTTATTATTCATTTTTGTTCATTTTGGTGCTTATTTTAATTATTTTTTACTCTGGAACTACTGAAGTTTCAGGAGTTAAAGGGTTAAACTGAATCATGTGGAAGAGGGAAATATCTAAAACATGTAGGACACCGACCCTGGAGGACTGGATTTGGGCACCCCTGGTTTAGAACAATGAAAAGACGGACAAACAGATTTAAAAAGAGTTGTTTTTTTGTCCAACCTCAATCATCTCTCTGAACTCCAGTAGAACTTGAGGGTTGAAACTGTGAAATCCAGTGGTGTGTGATATTTTAATTAGCAATGTATATACAGACATCCTCAAAATGATTCCTGCCCCTGTCATTTTTTTTTTTTTACTTTTTGGTTTTTGGGATAAAATTATGACTTTTCTTTCTGACCAGTGAAGGAAAAACAACAGATGATATTTGGAGGAAAAGGTTTATTTCGTGAGTATTTTATTTGTGGATTTAAAAAAACAAAACAGCATATGAATAATATTAAACATGGTAGGTTTTCACTAACACACATGTGGGAACATTTCATTTTTTTTTTTTTCCGGAAGCATTTGTCTTGTAGACCAGTGTTATCCATGACGAGTCATTTTGAAGCTGTGTTTATCACATTCATTTCAGTTACATTTATGAGGGTGCTTTCTCACAGATCCACTGAATTACATTTGTGCACTTGGCGTCATTCAAGCCCATGAAATCTGTCATGTTGCGGAGGTCGCCACAGTCCTCTCCATTGTTGGAGTTATCAGGCTGTCCAGGTGCCCACTGGAGCCTAAAATGCACAAACCCAAATAAATAGCACATTTAATAACACATTTATGTATTTAATTACAATTTTAATTAATTACCATGTTTTCCACACTATAAGGTGGACTGGACTATAAGGCTATAAATATATCATGACATAAAAAGTCCAAATTATGAGATAAGAAGACAAAATCATGACATAAAAAGTCTAAATTATAAGATAAAAAGTCCAAATTATGAGATAAGAAGACAAAATCATGACATAAAAAGTCTAACTTATAAGATAAAAAGTCCAAATTATGAGATAAGAAGACAAAATCATGACATAAAAAGTCTAAATTATAAAATAAAAAGTCCAAATTATGAGATAAGAAGACAAAATCATGATATAAAAAGTCAAATTTATGAGGTAAAAAGTCAAAATTGTGAGATAAATCTAAAAATTGTGAGATAAAAAGTAAGAATACAAAATCATAAAATAAAATGTAAAAACCATGAGAAAAAAAGGCAAAATTCCAAGTCATTAAATATATATATATATATATATATATATATATATATATATATATAAACAATATGTCCCTCTTCCATCACACCTGGAGGCCATCAAATCATTATCAGGCTTCTGAAGAGCTTATCAATAATTGAAGTAGGTCTGATAGAAGAGGGAAATAACGCTGGACACTGGGCCATGACGACCAGATTTGAGAAACACTGAACTAAACCAACTGGATTACTGCTGAACTTACTGGTTTGTGTCGACTGGTGTCCCATCCACCCACTCAAACGTTCCCTCCCTCTTCCTGTCAGTCATCCCAACCCACACTACTGCTGAGAACCTGCTGAGGAACGCCTGGAGGAAAGCAAAAACATGATAATAATAAAAATACAGATGTCATAATTTTCAATTCTATTTTGTTTCATGTATGAATTGAGTTTAAGAAGGAAAAGCCTCATCTAGATAGATCAGGGGTCTCAAAGTCATAAAGTGGGTTAGATAAAAACATATAAGTATCAGATGTGTCAACTCCAAAGACTTGAGCAGAAAAAACTCATATTCAACAATGAAAATGTTTACATCCACAAACTGTACTTGGACATAATCCTTCGTTCATTCGTTTTTCAAAATAAAACCAAAAATAAGACAACGAAACAACAAGTCGTTTATTCATTATATGTTTCCAAACAAAATGAAAAAACTGATAACGATGCGTTTTTTCAGTTTTCTTTTTTTGTGTTTAAACGGAAAAAATTTATAACGGCCAATTTCTGTTTTATCCAATTTTGACCTGAAACAAAGTCCTGATCTGAGTGATCAAGCAGAACCTGATGGCCCAGCTGTGGCTCATCAGAGTGCTGCTGTTTAACCAGCCTCAGTCTATCATGTCATTGCTAGATAGTCAAGTACGTGTCCTGCTGTCCCCTGTTCTCCTCAGTCTTTGCTCCAGTGTTTTGATCTGATCCTGTTTAACCCCTCCCTTCTTGCCTCCGTTAAGCCTGACCACGCCTCCAGTGTCGACCACCTTTGCCTGACCTACGTACAGAGTGCTTTCCCGTGTACCGGCCTGGATTCCGCTCCTCGATGCTGATCCAGCCTGAGCCCCAGCCTGTACGTGGCAACAACCCTGGACTGACCCCGACCAAATCCAGTCACATTCCCTGTTTCTGGACATCCTGGCTGATTGGATTTATTCTTTAGACCAGTGAAGACACTATTACAATAATATAATTTACTGAAAATTAATGAGTTTTTCTGTGTCTGGTTTGGACAGAAAACCTTTGATTCTAGTGATGTTCTTCAGGTGGTAATAGACAGACTGGGTAAAAGCTTTTAAATGATTGTTTCATTTCAGGTCTGAGTCAATAATTACACCCAGATTTCTGGCTTGGAGGGGTGGGCTGACGAAGCAGCATGGGTGTGTATACTTTCCAAACATTTCCAAGATCTTCTAACCTATCATTTATGCATGTGAGTCACAACTTAAAGATAAAAGTGGATAAAGACACACATTTAGTAACATTCAGAATATTGGTAAAATTCCACATACATTTCAGGTTATTCACATTTTTTTAACAGGTTAGTCTTTTTTTTTACATTATTTATTCCTTTCTGTACACTAAAACGAAGAAAATTGGTGTTTTGATGTCAAATGATTTTAACTTGCTTAATTATTAATATCTTCTGTGTCATTTTTGCATTTCACAAATTCATCCCAGGGGCCAGATTGGACTCTATGGCGGGCCAGATTTGGCCCCCAGGCCTTATGTTTGACACCTGTGAGATAAATAGATAAATTAGTGAAAAATGAATAAAATAATGAAATTAATTAATTAAAAAAATAATTAAAAAAAGAACAAAATGAGCAAAAAAGGAACAAAAATAAGCATAAATATCACAATGAACAAATATTAGACAGACAGATGGTTAGATGGATGGATCGATTTAAAAAGTGTAAAAACAACAAAAAATAAAGAGGACAAAAGTTTTACTGAAAAATGCATTCACCTGTTCCAGTCGGTTGTCAATGACGACCAGGTCGCCTTCTCTCTGGATACAGTCCCGTCGGCTGTTGTCCCAGTTGTTCCTTTGTGATGAGATGTAGTAACATCTGGAGTTGAACATCAGCCAATCCTGAGGGCAGTGTTCAACCTCTGCATCAGAAAAACAACTTCACATACTGGGAAAAAAAACATCAAAATCTAATCAAGTATATTTTTAGTCTAGTCCAAATATTTCATCACACTTAAAATAAGTTTAAGTTAAAATTTGAAACAATTCCCTTACTTAACAAAATAAACAATCTTACTCCTGGTCTATAAAGCACTAAAAGGCCTTGGACCCAAATCCATCCTAGACCTGCTGGTTCCATATGAAGCATCCAGAGCCCTGAGGTCATAGGTCATTAGGGACAGGTTTACTGTGTGTTCCCAAAATCAGGACAAAACAAAGTGAAGGATCATTCAGTTGTTCTGCTCCTCATCTGTGGAACAAACTACCTGAATACCTGAGAAAAACTGTCAGTTCATTTACATCAGGCCTGAAAACATTTCTGTTCACTGGAGCTTTGACTGAAATAATTCATTGTCTTTAAATGTTTTTATGTCACTTATACTTAATTATCTTTTAATGCATTGTAATAATGTTTTTTTTTAATTGTTACTTTATTATATGTTTTATGTAAAGCACCTTGAATTGTCTTTTACATGAAAACTGCTCTACAAATACTTTTGCTTTGCCTTTTTACACATTCACAAACAGTGCAGGTTTCACCTCACCTGACTTACGTCATCTGGTTGTTATGAGTAGCACGTGGATCAGATCTATTTCAAAACGAAGGAACCAATCAGTATCGCAGGGTGGGACAACCTGGAAGCATTGTGGCTGGTGTGACATAAGGCAGAAGTGAGGGCAGTGTAGTCTTTTCAGATACACAACAATGGCAGCGTGTGTCCCAGGGTCCATATAGACTGGACTATTTCCAGTGTTTTGTCGACTCTACCACATGTTCATTCCTTAAAAGATGAACAGAGGACGACTTTGGAAGCGTTTGTTAATGGAAATGATGTTTTCACTCTTCTTAAGAGTTTGATCTATCAGATGGATCCACTGGTGGATAAATAAATAGTACCAGTGCAGAAGGTCATGGTTATTGTTTCTTTTACTTGAATTAAGCAAAATAAATAAATAAATAAAACACCAAATCTGCCAATGGAACAAGTGAAAATTATCTTGGTAAGATTTCTTGAAATAAGATTTTCCACATCTATTGTCTATAAATCAGTTCTTATATCTGACTGAAAAGTTTCTCTTGAAGTGATTTTGTCTGATTTTAAGTCTGATGAGATATCTGGACGAGAAATGAGAAAAAAACACTTGGTTAGATTTAGATTTTTGCAGTGCATGTCTCAACACACAGCGCTGTGATGCAACAGCCAACAGGAAGACTCATTAACCTCTCGTGCCATTAATCGATGGAGGCAGTGTTCGTGTAACAGGAGTGGGTGATGACGACAGCGCTACAGAACTGTCTCCTGTCAAATACAATGTAGTGACTTTTTGTTAAGACTCTCATATTTCCCTCTATTACACTGCTTTACAATGTTTTTAGAAAGTATTTTCTTCAGACATTAAATGTGCTAAATCTTACATACTTTAAAGGTGTCATTCTGCTGAAAACCACTTTTCCACGCTCCTTTTGAAATCAGATGGGTCACCCCGAGTTACCAACACATGCTCCTTTGACAGTGGTTCATCACCTCCACCGCATTCACAGAAAACAACAAGAGGAACCAGGGACCCAGAAACGTCAGATGGACTTTAGCGTCACTCGTGTGGGGTTAAACCCGTCCCACATTGCAGTGAATCTGAAGTAGCATTAGCATTAGCATCTACAAGAGAAGACAGCGCCACAGTAGCTGCTGCACAAACTGGAAAAAAAACTCGTTCAAACTGGTTCATGTGCTCTCTGTGGAAATAAAGCCTGTTTTTTTTCCCTGCACGTTTTTCGAACAAGTAACGGCATGAAACCGAGCTGGATGCTAAAGGTAAACATATAGAGAAAGCGAGAGGTGGAGTGTTCCTTCACGCATTCTGACCCAATCAGAGACGCCTCATCATTGAGTCATGGACATGTATGAGGAAGTACCAATAAACTCTGTTGTTCGACCTCAAGTCATTTTTCTACCGTGAAAAAACAGCTGGAAACAAAACAATCCGGAATAAATAGAAACAACACACGATGTATTCAATAACAATGGAGAACACAGTAATATTTAATGAAATAACCATGGAATGACACCTTTAAATGGATGAATCAGAAAACAATTTAAGTTAATGCTGGTTAGCTCATGTTTATATATGATGGTGTGTTATTCCACATACAGTCACCTCCAAAAGTATTGGAACAGCCATTTATCATTGTTGTTCTTCTTCTATGGTTGTTTCCGCTTGTTCCTCTCCAAATCATTGCAGCATCACTTTGTTACGCCCCCGCCCTCTGACTCTATACTTCACCGTGATTCGTCGGCCAGTTTCATGTAATTCTAGCCAAAAGTTATATTGAGCCGAACTAGACTACTACGGTAGCACATTAGATTTGCTGCTGCTAGGGGGAGGGTCTAGCACGGCTAGGTTATCTAAAGATAACTTTGCAACACCTGGAGGGTTGAAATTCAAACTGTACGAACTATTAGAGTAAATGAACCACAGGTTTTGATAAAAATGGGTCTTTAACAGGAAGGACCAAAGTAAAGCTGTGTCAGTTCTTATGGACGTTAACAATGTGGTTTCACTCACTCAGACTCAGTCTCAGACAGATGTTGAGGATGGCCTGGATCATACAGAGCAGCCCCAGCCCCAGCAGAACCACGTTCAAGCGCTGCAACTCTGCACAAACACAACGCCGCATAAACATCAGGCACGACTAACAATTAACCCTTTACTTCATACTAGTCACTACAGTAGACAGTTCTTAATCAGTGTATCATTCATTTTTCAAAATTAAACCAAAAATAAGACAACAAAAAAAAAACAACTCGTTTCTTCATTATTTGTTTCCAAAACCAGAATGAAAAACTGATAACGAAGCAGTTTTTCTTTTTTTTAATTTTTGTGTTTAAATGGATAATGGATAAAACGGATAATGGCAATTTTCCATTTTATCCCATTTTTACCTGAAACAAGTTGAATAAACTAGAAAAGACCGTGACCCAAAGTGACAAAGATTGAAACCTACGTTCTATTTAGGAAAACTAAGAGGGTCACCCTAAGACCTGGGCTGTGTTCCAATATCCGTACTTACCACCATTTCCGCACTGTCTTTGGGAATGGAGGGTGTCCCATTTCTAATCACGGCGAAGTTAAGTGTACTGCAAGTACTCGGATGATGCCCTCAGATTTCTGCAATTTTTTAAGGGTGGAGTTATGTACACTTTTCGTACTCAGCGGCTGCCATATTGTCTATGTATTACCTACGTAGCAGAAGTGATGTGAGAAACTGCCCGAGAATGTGAATTAAAAACAGGGCGGATGGATTCATTACAGAGTAGTAACCTATGTTACAAGAAATTGTGGTATTGTAACTGATGACTTTGTAGTCAGTAATACATTAGAGTTTTTCAGTAGTTTGTCCAACACTGCTGTTTAGTTACTGGTTAATGTAGAAAGTAAATTTTACAGACAAACATTCAGCTACTTTGTAATAACGTGACACATAAAGGGTTTTTCCACACCCGTGTATTTTCACCCAAAAGAAGGACATGATGGCGGCATCGGCGATAACACATTCTCCAGAGGAACTGGAGTCATATTCATGAAGAACACCATAAGAAATAGGATCTATTTTGGTAAGAAGATTTATTTTTCACAGTTTCTGATGCAATTTCTGGTAAGTGCAGCAGGCAGTCAGATCCAGTACCGGAATTAGAACCATAGATATATATTTATACATAGATGTGTCATTGACTGTGGTCGCCCACTTGAGCGGCGGGACTGCAGGGTGGCCATCTTGGATCGGTGCCACTCGCTCCTACAGTGCATTATTGTACTGCATAGTGGAAACATGAATGATGTTCTTATACTATTAAAGTTGTCATAAGTCACTCAATTCTCAAGCAATTTTGGTGGGGTTTGTTTTTAACAGACAGACATAAATAGAAAAAAACTGAAAATGAGACGTGCTCAGGTTTTTATTGACTTTGGATTTACAGATTCACATTGCATTTAAGTACAATTATTTTTGCATAACTGTACTACTACTATTGTATGACTGTTATTGCTATATAATATCATTATATTCTGATAATATTGTATGATTGTTGTTTATCATCTTTTATATTACAGTTATTGGTATTATTATTATTACTTCTATTATTATCATATTATTACTACTACTACTACTACTACTACTACTACTACTACTACTATTACTATTAATATTATTATTGCTATTATTACTATTATTTATTTTTTAACGTTATGATTATTACTGCTACTATTATTATTATTATTTATTACTACTACTACTATTATTACTGTTACTATTATTACTTATAATATATTTTTATCGTTATTATTATTAGTACTGTTATAATTACTACTATATCACTATCATCATCATTAGTTTTGTTTTTATTGTAGCCAAAGAACTGAAATATTCAAGGCACAAGACCATAAACAATCATCCCAGAAAACTATGTACCTGTGGCATCTTTGGTGAAGCTTGTCTACTGTTTCAAACTATGCTGGAGTCAGAAGGCGAGTGTGTATATTAAGTGTTGAGTGGCAAAACCAGCACTGTGAAAAATATACCTGGTCACCTTGTATAGCAGCTACATGTGTGTTTAAAAATATCTAACAGTTTTTCAATCTGTTTAAAATTCAGCTAATAATTCCACTTTGAGTTTCAGCAGTACCTCTTTCCTTCGTAGATGTCTATGGACCGCTGACCACTGACCACTGACCACTGACCGCTGACCACTGACCCGATTCAAGATGGCGGCGCTGTGGGACGACTCTCGACGCGTTTACGTATATGTTTATGATTACAACATTACTTAACCACTGAAAATGTACCCAGTACGTAAAGTGTAATGTCTGTAAGTGTACCCATGACAGTATGGAAATGCATTAAAGATATGACAACGGTGAAAATTGGTGTCATATCATACCATAATGATCGTCAAATCTGGCGGCCATGTTTCTTTCAGTTGTTAAGATTCATTTCCGGTTTACTCAATTAGCTTCAGGTCAAAATTTGATAATTAGAAAACGGCGGTTATCGGTTATTTCTATTATTCATATAAACACAGAAAGGAAAACTGAAAAAAACGCATCACTATCAGTTTTTTATTAGTTTTTTGAAAAAAAAAATAATGAAGAAACGACTTGTTGTTTTTTCATTGCTTTATTTTTTGTTTTATTTTGAAAGACGAATGAACGAATGATACACGGATTACCTGATCCTAAGAAGGTAATGTGGACCTCAGAGGGAAAATCTGTGGAGGAGCGAAACTGTGACTTTCTATAAAATAATTATAATTCTGCATTTAAAAATCTTATACATGGTTAAAAATTGCAATGTCATTTTTTTCTAATATCGAGCAGCCCTAACAACAGGTGACACATTTAGACATGAATTGACTGTGTTCTAACTGGACCTTTGTTTTTCTTTGTTTTTCTCTTTATTTTATGTAACATAAACAAATATCTACAAAACCAGACAACAAAGGCAATCCATACAATTAATGGTTTCAAAAAATAAAATAAAATAAAACAATAATAGTAAAATAAAAATAATTCAATTATTACTTCCTGGTGTCAGATTAAAAAACAAAGCAGGTAACATATTATAAAGGCGTTCAGCATTCTTAGATTTAACTTTTTCCAAAGAGTCCAAAAAGATAACAAGTTCCTTCAACAAAACCTGTAAATGAAGACAAATTATTTTCCAAGAGCCATTGATAAAGATTTTTCCAGAATATATCAGTATTGTTAAATGAGAAAAAAAAGGTGTTCCTGAGTTTCAATGTTATTTTTACAAAATGTACATTCATTAACATCAACATTAAATCTAAGGCGCAATGGTTATTTACACAGATAAATATCATTCATTGTCTTAAAGTGCACTTCTTTAGCTTTTGGTGGAATAGAACATTTCAATTAATTACATCTAAGCCTCTTAACGGTAGATGCAGCAGTTGTGTATCGTCTTTTTAAGCGTTATGGGAAACATTCTTTGGAAAGTAATGACCTCAGGAATTTATTTTTGCTACATTTATCAGCTGATAAAAGTCCATCTTGAATGAATAATGAATAGAGGGTACATTTGGGGTTTTGTTGATTCATAAACGAAATATTATTTGATTGTAGCCATAAGAGTTTGAGGTATTGTTTTAACCACATCATTAAATAATTCTCTACTACAATTCTAATATATTGTCTCCGTCATCCAATAAGTGTAGGATAGACCAGATACCCTGGTTTCTGACTGGACCTACTTGACCTCCATGTCTTCACCGTAGCCTTCCCAAAGTCCCTTCTGGAAAATTCCTCATATTCCCCGACCTGGAAGCTGATGTCTGACGAGCTGCGGTGGAAGGAGACGGCCATGTTCCAGGTCTGTTTGTCTTCACTGATGCACTCACTTCTTCACACCCAGCACTTCCATTTTTCATCATATTTGGTGTCACTTCCTGTCTGCTCTGTCGACACGTGCAACAAACATCATCCCCTGTAATGTATGGCTTTCATTTTACACAATTATACTTCATATGCACACCTGCACTTACCAAATTAACTTATTTGATGTGTTTGTATGCGATGATGTTTATGTTTTTAGGTGTTTTTTTTATGGGATTTTATGTGAGCAGTTGCTGGATACAATTATTTCCATATGGCACAGGTGTCAAACATAAGGCCCGGGAGCCAAATAGGGTCCAGTCTATCTAGAAAGAGTCCAATCTGGCCCCTGGGATGAATTTGTGAAATGCAAAAATTACCAGTGCTGGGAATAATGACATTAGAGTATAACGGCATTACTAACGCATTTCAAGTAACGGAGGAATTACTTTATTATTTTATCCATACCTGTATTGCCATTACTGTTACTCTGGAAATAATGTGATGCGTTACAGGCGTGTTTCCACTATGGGAACTTCCAGGATTTTTTTGGTGGAACTACTTTTGACCGAGCCATGAGCCTGGTCCTCTCATACATGTGTCTCCATAAAGATATGGCTCTATAGGAACCTTTCGATGACGTTATTATAATCGCATCAGTTGCTATGGTGACATCACTAACAAAAAGCACCAAAACAAAGCAGCAGCAGAGGAGGAAATGACAAGACTAGACGTGGACTAGGGATGAGCCTCATTAACTGGTTGAAATCAGTCACTGACCTTAACGATTACCAGCTGGCTGCAGTTCTACATAAACTCCTTTTTTTCATGTTATTTTAAATAGACCTGTCAGGTGGATAACACAACTCATCCACCGCACTTTTGGGTTTCATGGTGATAACTAGCCCTCCTACTGTAGCTGTTATAGAAGGTCTAATTTTGTGTTTTGTTTAGGTTTTGAGCAAATGCTCTAAACTGGCGTGAGTCGAATCACATAGATTCCAAAGCATCCAAAGCAACATCACAGAACAAGGATGGATACCCTGTTTAAGTGTTCCGTTAAACTGTTTAGTTTTTTGACATTTTTAAGCAAAAAAAAAAGTAATGCAAAATACTTTTCCTGGTAACTAATTACTTTGCTAGTGGAGTAACGCACTTACTAACGCAATTACTTTTGGGGACAGTAACTAGTACTTGTAATTAATTACTTTTTCAAAGTAACTTACCCAGCACTGAGAATTACACAGAAGATATTAATAATTAACCCAGAAGGAGCCAGTGTGACATTTGTGGTACTACTTGATAAATATGTTTTGCTCTATATTGAACTTTAACCTTAAGAGGCTAATCACCATTTATTTTAATATTATCTTCTGTATTTTGTGTTTGTTTCAGAAAAATCACATATTTTCCTACATTTAATTTACTGATTATGTAGATGTTTGAAACATCAAAAAGAGAAAACTGAAGAAAAAGTGACTTTTTAAACAAAGATATTAATAACTTAAGATTAAAACAAGTATTTTGATCCACTGTCATTGAAACATTTCCATGGGTTTTACTGGTGAATCAATGTAGTTTAAGTAAATATTTCGCTACATGAAGTGACACAACTGCCCATCACTGCATAAAGGACAGAGTTATAGTTGCTTGGTGAGTTTTTCCAGTGTTCTCATTGCAACTGTATTATTTATTATTCATCTTTGGCCCAAAGAAAGTGATTCTTGATCTGTCAACAAACACTGCTGAAAGTGAAAGTGAAAGTGGACCCAAAGGGGCGAAAAGAAGTGACCACAATTACAACAACCACAATGGTATGGAGAATTATTGGCATGTCTTGTTCATTTTAATGCTTAAATGAATAATTTTCTTTTAACTTCATACAAAATGTGTATGCTTTTATAATTTTTAAAGAGTTTGAGGGGTAGAATGGGGGGCTTTGGAATGAATCATGCCTTTTACATGTAAAATGCAACTCCACTTATGAAAAAATTACATTACTAAACCACTTCTGGAACAAATTAATTTTGTAAATTGAGGTACCACTGTATTCTATTCTAGTCATTAAAGACAGCAGCAGGAGGTTCATACACAAATGCTTATTTTTTTAACCTATAAATAATTTATTAGTTATTTATTATACTGGAATAAAGTGTATTTTTCCTCATTTCTAGTCCACACTTAAAATAAGACAATCATCTAAAGAGGAACTTTTCAGTTTTTTGCACTAAAACAGAGACAAATAAATTCAAATTGTCATTATTTATTTATAGCCATAATGTAATAGTATTTTATTTTTTCACATCAAACTGTGAAGAAAATATGGAGGCATTTTTTTTTACTAAACTGAAAAAAAAAAATCTTACCAAGTGTATTTTCTTCATTTCTCGTCCAAATATCTAATCACACAATCAGACAGAATCACCTAAAGAGGAACTTTTCAGTCAGATATAAGAACTGATTTTTAAAAAATAAATCTGGAGAATCTGATTTCAAGACATCTTACAAAGATCATTTTTACCTCTTCTGTTAATTTTTTTTTTTTATATAAATTGAAAACTGCATTCTATACCAATTATTTCTACGTATTGATAGGCGCAGTAGATCAATAAATGTCAACAGTGGAAGTTTGGCTTTTTATAGGATCATATTCCTTCATTATTTGTTTAGTTGCATTTTGTCTCCTAACCATTTAAATTGGATGTAGAAATGTCCTGTTAAGCAAACCGGTGAACACAGTGTCACTTTTGCACAACACACACACACAAACACATTGCTTTAAGGAAACTATGGCTCAACGTGATGAAATCAAACCATTTATTTCACACTGACACAGCTTTTAAAATGGCAGAAAATCTGGAAATGACACATTGAGCTGCAGGTGAAATCAATTTACAACCGTTAACACTATTGAAAAAAAAAATACATTGATATATATATATATGTTATTCTGTTTTCAATAAAAGTCACTTTTTACACATTTCTGTTTTAACTTTGATTGCACACACTTTTACTACGTGTTTTAGTAAATTCAACCACAATATACTGAAAATATATTTGTTATAAAATAATGGTTGGGGGGAAAAAGCTGTTAGCTTTTTCTTTTTACACATATTGTCTTGGATTTTCTAAAATAACAAAATCTTCAATGAAATATGGCCATTTTAACCTGGCAAAACAGATTTCTAGTCATAATGTGCACATATTCATATATTACAAACCCCCAAATATAACAGGAGTTGTTAAAATGTGTTGGGTTTTTTTTTAAATCTCTTTAACTGAAACAGAAAAAAGTCAGCTTTGTTTTTATTTACTTCTCTTATCTTACAAAATGAAGTAAAATGTCACATCTGCACCAATATTTTACACATCATTAGCCTCATAGAATAATTATCTAAGTCTTATTTATTTATTTTTGGCCAAATTGTTTTTTATCTGAGAGTAAAGTTAACCAGAAAATCACAATTTGGCCAAAAATATGACTTAGGTAATGATACTAAGAGGCTGATATGACAAATAAAAATGTGATGTTTTCAAATAAAATGTACAAAAAAAAACTTGTTTGTATAAAAATGAACAGATATTTAAAAATCCTCAAGTATTAAACACTTCGTCCTGAACATAAAACAGTCGCTGATGAAGGACACGCTGCCATCATATTACATTATTTCACATTTCAGTCAGTGTTTGGACAGTTTTAACCCAGTTCGAAGCAGAGATTCACAATGAGATGAAACGTTCTGAAAACTCGACATTGTTTCCATAGCAACAACTTTCTGGATTTTCCATTTTTAATCGCTGCATCTTTTTCTCTTTTTACATTTTTATTATAATCTCAATTGTTGTCATTGTATTTCACTGTTGTGTTTCTTTTAGTATTTACTGTAGCTCAGGAGTGTCAAATTCATTTGACTTCAGGGGCCACATGCCCCCCAATATAATCTGAAACTAAATATTATATATATTTTTTTAACAATCCATTACAAACTTCTATCTGTAGTTCAGCAAAATACAATTACCGTATTTTCCACACTATACGGCGCACCGTCAATGAATGGTTTATTTTAGAGGGGTTTTTTTTCATATACAAGGCGCACTGGACTATAAGGCGCATTAAGTGAAGTCAAAATGATGAGATAAAAAGTCAAAATGATGAGATAAAAAAAAAAACAAATCCAACTCACTAAGCATAATCAGAATGAATCCACACATCAGGCGTATATTTAAATATATATAAATTTAAAGTATTTTAAGTGCGTCTTATGGTCCGGAAAATACGGTACACAATGGAAATGTTTACATCTACAAATTATCCTTTAAAAAAATAGGAAGCGTATGAACCACTTATAAAGAAAATACATCTTAATTTTATGTTACCTTTTATTCACCATCTGCGAATAAGAGGTAATGGAATCACTGGAGTTCAATTAATCATATAATTATCAATGGTGTGATTAATTAAATTATTTATTTGTCTTAAAGTAGTCATTCCATGTTTTTTTCATTAATTTTGCTGTGTTCTTCATTGTTATTGAATACATTGTGTGTTGGTTCTATTTTAAAGAAACCTGCAGGTTGTTTTGTTTCCAGCTGTTTTTGGACGATGGAAAATGACTTGAGGTCGAACAACATTTTTCCGGTACTTCCTCATACATGTCCACGATGCGGTGATTAGGCGTCTCTGATTGGCTAAGAGAATGAGTGTGTGAAGGAACACTCCCTCCCCTCTCGCTCTGTGTGTGTTTACCATCCCAGAGTAGCATCCAGCTGGGTTTGGTGTTTGTTTTGAAAACTTAAAGTAAAAAAAAATTCCACTTTATTTCCACAGAGCACATGAACCACTTTTCTCCACCATTTTTTCAAGTTTGTGCAGCAACTGTGGCGCTGTCTTCTCTTGTAGATGCTAATGCTAATATGCTACTTCAAATTCGCTGCAAGGGCGGACGGACTGGTAGGAGTGTTACCTGTCACCTGCATTCTACAGGCGGGGCTTCACCCCACATGGGTGACACCAATGTCCACATGACGTAATGAAGACAGGCTTTTTCTGAGTGGTCTGTGTCTGTTGTTTTCTATGAATGGTAAATACCGCCAGTGGAGGGGACACCATTTTCAAACGCAGCATGTGTTGGTAACTCAGGGTGACCCATCAGATTCCAAAAGGAGCGTGGAAAAGTGGTTTTCAGCGGAATGACATCTTTAAGTTCGGAATTTAATTGAAAAAAAAAATTACATAATTTACACATTGGAATGTGTGAGATGACTTGCATTGTGTTATGGATAGTTCAGACCCTCCAGGATTTCGCGATGTTACGATTTGCAACTTCAACGCAAATTCAGCCAATCCCTGTGAATTCAGCTAAAAATGTGACCAATCATTTGCGATGCCTTGAGCTGCTCCTTCCGCCTTTTCCTGTTTGCCTTACAGTACGAAGAAACATGTGTGTAGCCAGCAGTTCGCATTTGACGCCTGCCTGTACACTGGCGAACAACTGATTAAAGTAGTTTGCGAAGGCGCACAGTTGTTAGCAGTGACAACGTGTATTGATCGTGATTGAGAGAAAGTAGCTCCAACAAATTATGAGGTGTGATTGTTTTGTTCGTGACGGTTTTGTTATGCAAATAAATCACTCATTCCAACACATACTGTTTTGAGAAGAAACACGTTTTACTTTGTTGACCCCAGGAAACCTGCCGGGACTACTTTCGCTTTGACCAAAACCGGATCAGAACTGGGCTCACAGGACACTGTCAGGGGTAAGTCACTGTGGGTGCACCAAAGTAAAGACGGTGATCCCATACAGATTCATG
This sequence comes from Siphamia tubifer, assembly GCA_020466265.1. Taxonomy (NCBI): domain Eukaryota; kingdom Metazoa; phylum Chordata; class Actinopteri; order Kurtiformes; family Apogonidae; genus Siphamia; species Siphamia tubifer. The sequence continues at coordinate 48,935,005 of CM035783.1, forward strand.
TGAAAAATACCTTTAAGAGTAGATGCTGGAGGAAGTTTACCACACGACGAAGCAGAAGAACCGTAAAAAGAAGATAGAATGGACAACAAGAGTTTCCATGTCTAGTCTGGTTGGACTTTCCTCCTCTGCTGCTGCTTTGTTTTGGTACTTTTTGTTAGTGACGTTACCATAGCAACTGACGCGATATGATGACATCATCGCAGAGTTCTGTATGAAGACACAACACCTGAGAGGACCAGACTAACTCATGGTCCGGTCAAATTACGTCCCCCAAAATAGTCCCGGAAGTTCCAATAGTAGAAACACACTTCTTCATTCGTCTGTGGTTCAGACTTTGGTCGAGCTCAGATCGGCCAACGACAACTTCTCCACAAATTCTTCTTAAAATATTTTTGTCTCATTGTGAATCTCTGATCGGAATGTGTCTTAAGACTTCAGCTGTCCTAGGTTTCACTGAGGGGGAGGTGGAGGGGGAGGAGGAGGAGGAGGCGGAGGGGGAGGGAGGTTGGAATAGGGGATGGAGTTCGGGGGCCAGAGGGGAGGGGAGAAGGCCGGATTGAAAAAGGAGGGAGGGGGCGGGGGATAGAGGGGGAAGTTGGGGAGAGGGAAGTGGTGTGGAGGGGGAGGGGGATACGGGCAGGGTGGGGGCAGGTACGCCGGGGGGACGTGCTGGTGACCGGGTGGCGGTGGAGGTGGGGGGGCGTGGCAGAACGGTGGGGGTTGATTCTTCGGGTTGTGGGGTCTGAACGAAGCCCCTGATAGTCTCGGTAGGAAACCCCTGCCTTCCCGATGATGAGGCAGTGCATTCTGGGAAGGTTTATCTGAGGGGGGACATGAAGGGAGGATGTGAGACAGAAGAAAAACAGAAACAACAGTTGAAGGACAGGAAGGCAGGGGGGTGTGATCACCTGTCTTATTACCGTTCTTCTTCTTCTTACGCGCTTTCTTCGCTTCTTGTTCTTTCTCATCGTCGCTGAAATCTAAAGCCTGAGGACGGAGGACAGATTCAGGTCAACAATCTGAGCTCCTAAAAGTACATCTGTAACAATCACAATCCTTTAATCAATCCCAGAAGGAAAATGTTAAAGCTCTGTTCAAGTATAATCATGGTTCAAACAGGTTTATACAAGTTACATTTAAGACTTAACCCTTCATAGGTCACTCATAAACATACTCTGTAATTCAAAATGTCAACTTTAGTACGTTATTGCAGGACGTAAAAAGACAAATACTTGTGATTTTTTAACATTTTTATATTAAGGTCAGTGAAGTTACCATATTTGGTTTCTTGCCCATAAGTGACAAAAAAAACGAATATATATTATATATGTACTTTATCTTCCGCACTATAAGCTGCACTTAAAAGACTTTAATTTTCTCCAAAAATCACAGTGCACTTTATAATCCAGAGCATCTTATATATTAATTCTGGTTGTGTTTAGTGACTTGGAATTTTCCCTTTTCATCTCAAAATTTTAACATATGAAAAACTTAAAAAAAAAACCCATTGATTGACAATGCGCCTTATAGAGCGGAAAATATGACATATATAAAAACAAGAAAAACAGATCAAAGGTGAAAGGAGCATGTACTTTAGAACATTAGTCCAATATGTGCTGATCCGTACCCCTGTCCATGTGAGCCCTTTGAACATGGTTCTCTACATTAGTACCATTACTTTATGGCACTGAACAAAGTACCAGTGAGTGGACCTTACAGACACAACCTGAAATTGTTGACTCAGTGTCCTCACTGGGACTATTGTGTCACAGTCTCGTAATGTATGAAAAAATTACGTACTAGAAAAGCACTCAAGAGAGTACAGCCCCCCCCCCCCAAAAAAATATCGATATGGGAAGACATCATTGTGGGCCTCTTCACGATACACATATTGGAACAGGAGGCGTCAGTATCAATATTTCATGTGTAACCCCTGTTTTGGGATGTGTATTGTATTGCGAGGTTGTTGGTAATACCTATCCTTAGGTTTTATATATCACAATAACATAACTATATCAACAATAACAATATAATAATACTATTAACAATACCAATAACTTTGTATGATGATAGTTTAATATATAACATAATATAAATACATGTATATACAATATACACACACACACACATACCTGCACAACAATAATAATTATAACATAAATATGTCATATGATAAATGTATTATAATATAACTAGAGTATATAACTAATATATCAATTTACACTCATTTATATATAATGTAAGTGCACATATACACATGCCCATTTATTCATACCCACACCTATACTCACATACAATCACACTGCCTCAACCATAGTTGCACACTTCCTCTTCCATATATTTGTTTAGAAATAATAGTTTGTACTTTAAAAAAAACAAAAACAAAAAAAACAAAACAGATTTATGTTACTACTTTGTTTTATTTCCATCTCCAGACTGTTCCACAGAGTCACCCCACAGGTCGACACACAACTTTTCTTGTCGTTGTAACCTTTGTTTTTTTTTTAAAAGTTTAAACCTCCCCTTAAATTATATTCACCCTCCTTCTCGATAAACATCCCCCGTATATGTTTTGGTAATAGATTCTTTTTTGCTTTATACATTATTTGTGCCGTTTGGATTTTGACCAGATGTATGAATTTCAACAATCTTAATTTGATGAACAGAGGGTTTGTGGGGTCTACGTATCCTGCATTGTTTATGGTCCGTATCGCTCTCTTCTGGACTGTGCATATGGGCTGTAGAGTGGTTCTGTAGGCGTTTGTCCAAACCTCCACACAGTAGGACAGATATTGCAGAAATAGTGAACAGTATAGAGTATGCAGTGATTTAAGGTCCAGTTTTTGCTTGGTCATCATTAATCATTTGTTCCTTGGTCGAGTATCAACATTTCCTGACGATTTCAGCCAAATCTGCCCATAACTTTTTGAGTTAGACAAAGAGATAAACGCTGGCAAAAGCATAACTCTGCTGTTCCTTGGTGGAGTAAAATAGTTATTTGCCCGATAGAGGGTTAAGGCTACATAGAACAGAATTTAATGCCCATTTCACTAGCCTAGCTGCGCTATCCCCATTCATTACATATATGGGTCTAGTGGTGCTTCATAGTCAGGGGGGCGGGGCTAAAAGGTTGTCTTTCAAATAGGACGATATAGCAATAGGACGGTATTACAACCAATCAGCGTAATCTTTAGGGTGACGTAGTTAGAGCGCCAGAAAGTTCAAGGAGGAGTCCGCAGAAAGTTAGGAATTACTAAACAAAATGGTGGATTATAGAGTTTAACGACTGTTGTCGCGTCTGTAAAAAGAATTTAAACATTGCTAATATTTCCTCACATTCTTCACTCATCTTTGATAAAAGAAAATCTACACCTGTTGTTGTTCTTCTTCTATGGTTGTTTCTGGTTGTTTTTCCCTCTGACTATACTTCACCGTGATTCGTCGGCCAGTTTCAGGGAAATTTAACCGAAAGTTACATTGAGCAAAATTCAGTCAAGGAGATACTAAAAAAAAATCTTAAAATTACCAGGACGTAGACTCCAAGTAAAATTACAAAATGGAAAAACAAAAAGCAAGAGTTGAGTCAAGTCGGTACCACGTAGTAGTAACGCAGCTGTAGTCTTCATGTACTCAATAATGAGCTATGACCATTGAAGTATTATATGTGAGCTTTTGAAACAAGTAGCAATGAAAATTCATTATCACCAGGGCTGAAATGTGAACCAGAAGATGTGGAACCTCTGATACTGGATCTGGCAGCTTTTTTAATTGTCTCTGCTCCCTCCATGAACATGTCACAATAATAATAATAATAATAATAATAATAATTTAAAAAAAGCAAATAATAATGAAATAAAAGTGTGTTTAACGTTCAGTTTTGTTGCCCGTCTTGTTGGTCTTTTCTCTCATAACTGCCTATCGTCATAAGGATGTTATTCAAGGAGACAAAGACCCCCATTCTCTGGTGGGAAAATGATGGTTCCAGGCATTTTCCTCTAATGTTGAGGGTTTGCTCAAAAGTACCTGGGCATATGTGCAGCGAGCACACCAGCAGAGCACGTCTTCAGCACAGCGGGCCGTGTAGTCAGTCCATTACGAGCTCTGCTCAAGCCGGAAAAAGTAAACACGCTCGTTTTTCTGGCAAAAAAACCTTTGAGTAAATCAAGCACAGTGTTTGTTGTGGTTTCATTTCATTCAAGAAGTTCTGAAGTTTACTTAAAAACTAGGTAGGTTTTAAGAATAAAACTTACAGCACTCTTGTTGTGAATGGCTATGCCCGTCCTTCCGTTATCCTTGTTATTTTTCTCATTTGATGATGATGTTAAGCTGCGATTTGAATATATATTTTAGGTTATGATAGGTCTAAGTTAGAAAAACAAACCAACCAGGAAGTAGCCTAACCATTGGTCTCAGCACCGTAGCCTGTATAGGTCACATTTTCATTACAGTTGTAAACTACACAAAACATAGACATTTTCGTCAAGCTCTTTCACTTCCTGCCCTAAATCTGAAAAACGGGCGCTGACTATGTCGTAATGTGACATCATGTGAAATCAACCTATTCATTGTTTATTTTATTCTCTTTGGTTCACTGCTGCATTTGCAATTTTTAAAAATTTAATATTTTTTCATAAAAGATTTCTCTAGCCTACATATTTTGTTATTCTCCTTCAATCATTTAACCTTAAGCCTGCAATGTTTGTTAATCTGTTTGTGAACAGTGTAACAAAGCTACATGCTGTTTTATTGACTCCCTCTGAGCCCCACGTGATTTTTAATTAGCCATGCCCACAATTCACACCTTTTGTTTATTTTTTTTTTTGTGAGTCTTTTGATGCACCCATTCTCTGCATTCCAGGACCTCCCACTTTACAAATTATGCACCAACTATAGGTACACTTTTAAGGTGGCTACATCATAATATGTCCAAAAAGAAGCAATGAAAGTTCCTGCAATTTGCAATAAGATCATGAACTGATCCACATTATGTCTGATCTGGTTTACCTCTGGTGGTGGTTCTTGATCGTTCTTCCAGGATGCATCAGATCCTTTTAGGCTATTAAGAGAAAGAAAAGCAAAAATGTAATTGAAACAGCTTTGTTAGTTTGGAAATAGTGTTCTGATCATGTGTTTTCTCTGGCCTGTATGTGGACTCACAGTTTGAGTTGCTGTGTGAGGATGTAGCCTGTGTACTCCTTGAGGTTTGGGGCAAAATAAATGGTGACTCCTAGTTTTAACCCTTTGTCGATTATCTGCTGAGGAGAGTTAAAGCGCAGGATGTAGAATGGACTGCAAACTGGACCAAACACTTCAAACACCTGGAATAGAGAAACAGACAAGAGGAGGTTAGATTGTGAAATCAGGAATAAAGACAAAACATTAGTCTGTTTTTACTGACCTTGCCCACAGCCTGACGCTCTGACGTGAATAAGATGCTGTCGTCTGTCAGAGGCGGCGTGTCTCCTTGAGACTGAACGATAACTGCAGAAACAGAATGGTTGAAAACAGCACTGATCAAACTTCCCCTGTCCCATCACATCACACCTGTTGGATATATTTACCGAGCTGTTGCATGATTTGCGACACTGTTCCCACCGGCTGTAGCTCAGCTTCCTCTGGTAACAACACGCTCAAATCCTCCACGGCTGGCAGCTCCTGCACGCAAACATGAAGACGTCTGAGCATCTGGTGGCATCACCCTGGTCACTTTGCATTAGTTTGGTTTAGTACAAAAACAAAGAGCCGGCTTGTGATGGTACACAATTCAAAGTTGTACTAGAGCAGGGGCATCAAACTCATTTTCTTCAGGGGCCACATTCAGCCTGATTTGGTCTCCAATGAGCCAGATGAGTAAAATGAAAACATAATAACCTATAAATAATGACAACTACAAATTTGTGTCAATGTTTTAATGCAAAAAAAACCCCCATTAGATTATGAAAATACTTTTATAAATCCAAAATGTATCATATATATATATATATATATATATATATATATAGTTACATTTGATAAGGAAAATAAGGGTAATTTTAACAATATTCTGCTGTTCAGTATGTGAACATTAGCACTTTAAAGGGACAGGTGAATGTTTTAAATTTGTTTTTGTACTTTGCATGTAGGCACAGATGTTTTGGAGAGTAATGAAATGTATTTTAATCTATTGCTTTTTACATAATATTTATCTTTCATGTTATTAAATTCTATTTTAGACCTCTAGGCACACGTGTTCTTCTTTGCTGCTTTGAAATGCACTTTATTTATTCCACTGTAACGATTTTTCTGCACTGATCATTGTTATTTATTTATTCATGTAATGGGGATTGCAGATGAAAATTTGGATTGATGCCAACTCCAGCATATTTACATGTTTATACTGAAAGTAAATGTATAAATGTTTTCATTAATGTGCATTTTCCCACTGAAATAAAGACATAAAATAAATATTCTAACAGTGTCTTTATTTCTTGGACTAAAACTCAGTTGAACAATCATTTCAGACTGACCTCAAGGAGGACTTCATCTCGTGTTTTGATTGGGGCAGATTGGCTGAAACCCTCATCATCGTCGTCATGCACCGGTGGAGAAGGTGAAGAGGAGGATGTAGAGGAAGATGATGTAGATGACGAAGAGGAGGAGCTGTCACTGTAGACGATAGAAGTAAACCATCAAAACCTTATAACCTTCCAGATGAAACCAACTGTAGTCAGATCTAAGAAGTTGTTTGAGAAATGGTTGTGCGCAGATACCTGTCTGAATCATCGTCGTCATCATCATCATCATCACCCTCCGTCTTACATTCAAGCGGTTCTGTCCATGTATTGCTTTCAGACTGTATCCCTACTGTGGAGTATGTGTGTGTGACTCCTATTTCAGCCTCTGGATCACTTTTCACTTGTGCTTCTGCTGGTATTTCTGTATGACTAGATGCTCCAGTGACCTCCATCGCCTCCTCTTCCTCTTTTGGTGTTAATACCTCTCCATTTTCTTCTGACACCTTTTCTTCCATCTGGAAAGAACACACAATGGAAACGTATGAAAAAGGTTTACATGTGATGTGTAGTAGATTATACACAGTAGACTGACTTAATAGAAACATTTAATTTATGCTAATATTTTAATTGTCTGATATATATTTGCTGTAATATACGATAATACCGCGACAGTGCACAGTAATCGGAATCATAGAGAACATTAAAAGTCAACATTTGTTTGACTTAATGTATCTCCTTTCTCATTCAAAAAGGTAACAAAGTAAAGTAAGATATACACCACAAAAAACAACTTAGGCCAAGTATGAATCTAAAGACTGGTGTGCGGCGTATATACATATAAAATTAACAAAGACGTGAAAAAGTAGAATACCATGAAATAAAACACATGTTACGCTAGTTACATTAGCCCCTTTAGCTAGCTGGCTAACCTGCTAATCAAAGCTAACGATGCAAATTTCCAGCTACGACAGTCGTTAAACATCCACGAACTGACAGCAGCGTATCCACTTTTATTTAAGTATTGTGTATACTCTTACATTTTCTGTTTTAATCTGTTGCAATAAAGCAGAATATGGGTCATCGGCGTGACAAGCTTCATGTGTGTCTTCGGCGGGATCCATGTTTGTACAAACCGGCTCCACTTCCGTTGACCTTCAAAACAAAAGTCCAATTCAACTTAATGATTTCATCCATGAACAAATAACAGTTAAAGCATGAACTAATTCAATGATCTACCGTGCTTACATAGTTACTGTTATTTTTTGAATAGCTGTATGTACATTGAGTAATTCATATTTGAGGAACATTTCACAACCCGGTCTGTTAGTGTTGTTTTGAATACATCATATTAAACAGTGTCATACCTTTATTTTGACTCACTACTAGTGTAGTTTTATGCCCGGAAGCTTCACGCGTGAAACCGGACCACTACAGCGCATGCTCCGTGTTCAACATGTGGATTCATGTTTTTTCCTGGTATGCGTAGTGTTGTTGCGCAGTGTTTTGGAGCAGCTGTTTTAATTACACAGTACACAACACACCTATATATTCGGGGTTATCAAATAATTGCAATTTTTAATCAGATTAATCACACGGTTGCTTTGGATGAATTTCAATTAATCACGATCAAAACACTTTACATCGGCGACTTTCTCGGAGGGTGGTGGGGGGTACTCAAATTTCCCAAGAAGTACATAAAAATACACGAAGAAACAGAAACAAAAGTGGGGGGAAATTATGTAAAACATGATAAAATTAAAAAAAAACAAAAAAACAAATGAGAAATTCAAAACATTTTCATATGGAGAATTCTGAATATATATGCAATGTATATACATGTTTATTCATCACCAACAAAGTTTTGACAAAATAACTTGAAACAAAACAACTGTTCCATTTAACTGCATTAATATTTTAAATCAGATTAGTCATGATGATTAATCCGTGTTAATGCATTAATTTTGACAGCCCTATTTATATTATATTAGCATTTATTGTTATAAATATATATAATATAATAATATAATTAAAAAAATAATACATTATTATTACTATTATATTTCAGTGAGCTAAAATGAGTTAAGAGCCTCCCTGCACTACACTTTCCTTCACCAGCAGGTGGCAGCATTACCTTGTATCGTTACACTGAGTTGACTGCCATTATTGTATGAGGTAGAGAAATGTGAAGAATGTATTTGATGAGAGTCAAAGCCATTGTATTGTGAGATTTGAGGGTAAATATTAGGGTCCTTCAGAATAATTTAAAGTCATAATTTGGTGTTGGAATGAGTTGTGTGATGAGCTCATCCTGTTTTGCGTTACTATAATGCTGCTTCCACGGCTGATATTGACGATGTGTCCAGAAGTGAAAGGAGGAAGGGTAACAGACACCATGGACAGACAGATTCTGGGATGTGAAGTTTATGTTCAGTTATGGCCAAAAAGATGTGTTTGCATTTATGTGGTTTAACTAGACCTGTTGAAATCTCCTGCATCTCATGTCCTTTCATGACCCCTCGCTGGTGGAAGCCACTGCTGTAGAATGTTTGAAAATCCTGTAAAGAACATGACATTTCCAATTATTATCACCCTTGTTCCTGAACAGCTGTGATGCTCAGAACTGTCAGACCCATTTCCAAGTTTCTCCACTTCCCTGTTTAGTGAAAATCAGCTCTAATGCAGGCTTTTCCTCAGCCTGTCATCTGGCAGCAGGTCAAATAAATATGACCAAATCAGCTGATGTTTTCCTCTGAATGGGTTTATTGTGACTGAATGAATCAAAGACGCCGGCGGCTTTAACTCTGTTCAAAAGCCAAACACACATCAAACAGACTCTGCTGCAAACACTTCAGCTTCTGAGGATGGAATAAAATAGAATAATATGCAATGCAATTCAATACAATACAACTGGATAGAATACAACACAAGAGAAGAGCATGAAATAGAATAGAATAAAATAGAATGCAATGCAATTCAATAGAAATATTCAGAGAATGCCTAGTCTCGCCCCTATTTTGTACCAATCTCAAGTTTCTGACAACCCATTCTTGAATTAGGGCCAATAATGTGATTTTGACCTTTCTGCTAAATGAGACCTTGACCCTTGATCTTTTGCAATATTGATAAGTTCATTATATGTATATATGCATCAGTGCGTGTAATATTATGCTAATATATCCAGTATTGATTAAGTTATAGCATGATATGTCTTTGACTGACACACACTGTGTTACAGATGTTAATTTTGCGACATGTCACCTTTGACCTCCAGAGATCTCAACAACTATTGCTTGTAGGTGATAATACCAATAATGAGAATTGTAGAAACCTTCCTTCAACATCATTTGGTACCAATCTGAAAGTTCTGTGACCCTCCGTTTTTGAGTTATAACCAATAAAGTGATTTTGACCTTTTAGTTAATTGTGACCTTGACCTTTGACCTTAAATCAAATGAATCATTGCATCTGATGTGCATTAGCTATCTGTATATGCCTATGTAATTTCATGGTGATATCTCTAGTATTCATTGAGTTATAGCATGATATGTCTCTGCGGACACACACACACACACACACAACGTGATTACAATAATCAAATGAATCAACAAACTAATGGCGGCAGTGTGGAATATGTGCGTCATGGTGATGAGAGCATGTGCAGAACGACAGGAATAATTTTGAAGATGAATTAACTGTCTCCATGTCTGAGGAAATTATTAAATTCAGAATCAAGAGGAGAATAAAACAGTGACTTTATTCAGAATTAAATTGAATTAATCAGAATAGTCATTTTCAACTGGAATTACATGTTTATATGGTTCATCTTAAACAGGAATTAACCTTTATTCAGAATTAAAGAGGAACATAAAAACCTTCATGTAAACAGACATGGATTAATCTGCATTCATGCATGAATTTTGAAAGCCCTAATAATTTTAAGTCCTGATTTGGCTACAGCTGTGCTTTAGTGTTTTACTAATGACAACTAACTGCTGTTGTGGAATTTCACAAGGTCTCTATGACAACATTGCAACTGTGCTACACGCTGCTAACAACTTCAGTCCCCCCAGGAATTCCTCCCAAAGCCACAGCAAGTGACGAGGCTATTATGGCACATTCACACAAGTTAAACAAGTTCCGTAATTTACTGAATTAACGTCTAATTCACCTTCAACTTAACACTGCACCAATCTTAATGGCTACATTACTATTTGGATCATCCACAGTTCAGCTTTATCACTTCATTTTTAGACCCTTTTAATTTTTGGTTGGTTCGTTGTTAGCTGTAGTTTAGTAGGCGGAGCCACATTGCCCAGTTTCCTGCATTTCATGCAAATAGACAGTGACATTTGAGGGTCAGATGAGCGACTGGCGGCTCACTTCACGGCTGTAAAAAGGCAGTCAGAGACAGCAGACCTCGGCCAAGGCTTGATATGGCATCATATGATGTCAAAACGTAACGTGATGGAGCCATAGGTGTTGGCCTATCTGATGTCCGAAGGTGAGATGATGTGAATGAAAAAAATGTCAGAGTGCTCTAGTTACCTCCGCCAAGGTTATATTTTTGCTGCCATTCGTTGGTTGGTTTGGATGTTTGATTGTGTATAAGATAACTCAAAAACTTATGGATGGATTTTGATAAAATTTTCAGGGTCGGTTGGTAATGGGGAGATCTGGAAGTGATTAGATTTAGATTTTGGTAGTGATCGGGGGGGGGTTCTACCTTGGCAGAGGTCTGCGCTCTCAGAGTGCTCTAACTATTATAATCTTTCTGCTCCTTTCACCCACTTCCACAACACATTAGTTGCAAACAATGTCACATTTGTTACGGGCTCTGCACTTGTAATACAAATAGTGCATTTATATTCTGCTAAATATTGAATAAATATTTCAGTATGATTGAACGGCCCTGGTATCTCAGTTTCCTGGTGTTTCAATGTGCGTGCACTTGCTAAGTTTTTCCTTTTCATGGAAATTGTATTTTGCACTTGACTGTTGGGCAGCCTGTTACGGAACTATTCTTTAATGTTGTAACAACTGCAAGGGACTAATTCAATTCAATTCCAGGTTGTGTATATTGTTTGTTCATATTTTCAACATATGTTGTGCCAACTTCACACAGGTGACTTACTAAATCCATTTGTTTCTGTTTTGTTCCAGACTTTTCCATAAAGTTTCAAGACAAATAAACCTTAGTTTTGTCAAGGTTTTGATTTATTAGGAATTGTACAAACAGTGGAAAAAAGAGAAAAACACATTAAAATAATTTAATAAGCATGGCAAAAAGAAAGGCATCAAATAAATAAATAAGTTATTTTATATAAATACAGAGGTGGAGCGAGTGCAGAGCTGGAGCTACAGGAACTGAAAACACCGTCCACAGCTGTAGGGTCATTCAAATTACATTAAACACAAATGGAAATAAATACACTTCAGCTTATTTGCAAAGTCAAGTAGTTTTCATGTGACTCACGTATTTACATCTGAAGAACTGCATTCTAACACTTTATCTGAACTGTTTTCATCAGAACAAACAAAACCAAACTGTTTTCACAACATTAGAATTGGACACATTCCATCAGATTTGAAACTAAACAAACATAGCTTCAGTTTTTAGAAGAAGATCTGGACACGTCCTTCAGAGACGTGTCCAAATGGAACAAATATAAACCTGATTTAAAAAATATACATACACCTGTCATTTCTATAGTTTAAATCTGTGATTAGATTAAACTGAGACAGAGGAACTTTTCAGTCAGATAGACAAATTGATTTATAATTAAGATCTGGAATTAATCTGATTGAACTAATCTGATTAAGATCATTACTCTGCCCCCCAAAGTGGAGAGGGGTATTGTATTTGAGTGTGTTTGTTTGTTTGTCAGCAGCTTTACTCAAAAACTAATGGACCAATTTCCATTACATTTTGGTACATTTACATTTATAATACCTACACACAATCCACTACGTATAAACCATTTCTTACTCGTGTAAGAAATTAATCATTTGTTACATATTTATTTAAGTTTATTAATGTATTGCTTATACACAATTTATCATAAAGCATTTGTCCACACGGGTTATAATTGGTTTGTTCATATAAAAGAACAAACGCTTTGTTTATGATACATTATGTATGAATAAGCCATTAACAAATAGGTAACAAATGATTAAAAAATAATTAACAAACATGAACAAATATAATAATACATAGTGAATTGTGTGTAGGCATTATAAAGTGTTACTGACATTTTCAGTAAAGTGGTAGAGAATAGATCCTATTAAATTTTGGTGAATGTAGGTCAAAGTCACCAAAAATATAATAAGAGATAGGGCCAACTGGGTCTAGAGTCCTGGAGAGAGAGAGTGGCGACAATGGAAGTGCAAACACAGGGACGATCACATGGCCCATGTAGGCTCAGAAAGTTCCCGGAAGTGGTTGACGGCCAATATGAAAATAACAGGAAAACCATTAGAATCTGTAAATAATGTCAAATAAATGATTTGATTTGTATTTTGTTTCTGTTTATGCTAATTGATTTGAACTCTGCTAAGTTTACTAATCCTGCATGTTCATCGACAGCAATAAAATCGTAATATTTCTGTTGTTTTTTTTTAAAGACAAGTGAGGCAGACCTACAGATGACAGTGATTTCCCAGTTGACAACTACACATTAAATCTGACTCACAACAGCACAATAATTGTGTTCTAATATATGAATTCATTTCAGATGAATGGAAATATATCACTGTTTCTGACCTCTTCACCCTTATAAATTGTATTAATTGCTTTGACTTGTTCTTTCTTTACTAAATTTGACACACTAACAGGGTCAACCAATTAGTTAACAGTTAACTGCACAATACATCTGAATTTACAATGGCATAATGATAACTGTGTCCTAATATATGAATCCATTGAATGATTGTATCAGGTGTTACTTTCACAGTAAAACCTACTTTCCATAATTATATATACTATATAATATATATGCATTAATGGAATAATGTCAAGAATAGCACATGATACATATGTATGAATAATAAAACTATGCAGATACACTTGGTTTGTGTTCTGTCAATTAGGACCTGCTCTCTTCCACCCCATAAAACAGCTGAGAACAGCTGTAATCATAACCCCTGCACATTAATTTTGCTACTAGTATAAGTCAACAGGGCTGGATTAAGTTATAGTTAAAGAGCAGAATGTACAGTTATTCGTCTGTTATATGGGTTGTTATCATTGTCCAGTGTGTTAGCATAACGTTTTATCTGTTAACATTCTCTAAATCCAATAATCTAGATTGAGAAAATATGATAACGTAATTCATTATTCGTGTCAATTAAATTTCAATGGACCACTGATATGAAAATGCCTTTTTTAAAAAAAATGTTTTACCTGGGACACGTGTTTCTCCGTACATTGTTGCTAACTTCCGGGATCTTTTGAGCGGCTCCATGTTCCGCCATTACTGTGAAAAACCTGAACCATTGCAGTAAACGGAGCTGTCGCCACTCTCTAATCAGGTCAAACATTTGTGAGGGGCGGGGGTTATTGTGCCTGGAACCACTTGTTTTAAATTTGACCTTTGCACTGAACGTAGACGCTTATTCAGGTTTGGTTTTGGTGCAGATTCTCCTTCAGCTGTTCAGCCCACGCATGCGCAGTCCGCCGCCGACAGCTGCTCCACCTTGTGCCAGCGGTGGGCATTGTCCAGGAAGGCCATGTCCTCGTGGTGGGTGGGCCTGCAGCAGGGGGCGTGGTGCCACAGCTGGCCTGGCGGCGGTGGTGGCAGCACACCGCTCAGCAGCAGGTTGGTGAGCGTGAGGTCGTGGTTGGAGCGCACGTGCGGACACGAGCCGCCGCAGTATTTGAACAGGACGCTTTCGTCGGAGTCGTAGCCCAGACCCAGGTCCCGAACCTGCAGTAGGACGGACCGCAGGCTGCACGGGGAGTCCGCAGCGAAGCGGCGCCTGCGGAGCGCCACGGTCACACCCTGACCTTTGACCCCCATTTGGGTTCCGGCCTCCACCGCCTCCCCAGGTGCGTTCAAATCCGTAGACGTCAGCACCGACACGGTTTCCCTTTTCTGATCTGGAAGGTAACGACAGATTTTCTTTAAACTATATAAACTATAATCACATTTCCCACAAAATACACAAACATACCCTAATGCCCACTGGTAATTCACAATTACCCCCGTACCTCTGTGATATTGTGTGTCGCATTTGAACGGGATAAATGAGCGTCTGTATTTCAAGGAAATCACAGACATTATGACTGGATATGCAGTAAATTCACAACATCCTGTTTGGTCTCAATACATTAATAAGGTAATATGGAAACAAAGTATAGGGAGCCTAAGTGACGCGATTCTATTCCCGGTCGATTTCCGGGCAATGGGGCCTAAGTGCCATAAAAAAATGAACGCGAGTCAATGGAGGGATAAAAGTAATTTTCTGGTCCCGTTTGAAAGGTGCTACGGTTTTCACATATGATGTCTGTGAATTTTAAAGATACATTTTCACATTGATAAAGCACTCACTTTGGACAGGCATCCAAAGTTACGTTAGGCTTTATGTGAGAGTAAGTAATGGACTACAACGTTCGTCTCACAAATATGACGTCACCACCAAGCTTCACCATCAATCTCTTTGAACATGGCTGTGACTTTGGCGAGCTTCACCTCCTTCTTTCAGGACGAAGGCAAGAGCATCAAACGTGGAGAAAACCACTTTAAATCGGGGCATGTGGAAAGTGGCAGCTACTCCGGGTTAGGGAGAGATTCTGCTGTGACGTCAGCTATGCGACGTCTGATATGTAGTCCAAACAGAGTCCAAATAATTACATATTTTTACACGCTAATGAATCACAAAACATGTATAAAAGAAACTCCAAACGCACATCATTAGTTATGATTTTAATTGAAGTACAGCAAATGTACAGCAAATTAATTTAGCCCCAGTGGACCGACCGAAAGGGCGGAGACTGAGGCTCCCTATTCCATTGGTGGGGATTATTCACTCCAGAAAAAGACAAAACGGGACTTGAATTACCACTGGACGTCTGTTTTTCACCCAAACACACCAGGTAATTTGCGGTAGAATTATTGCGGAGCAAATTACGGACATAGCGCATTTCCACGGAACTAAGAAGTCAGACATTCTCTGTAATTATTCTGAATTACCAGTGGTCCATAGGTAATATTTATCCTGTGTGAATAGGGAATAAGAAACAAAGCATGTGGAGGAAAAATGTATAAAACATGCTAAAATCCACTAAAATTCATCCACACAAAAAACTAACACAAAAATTGCTAATATTAGCATCACGCTAACACTAATCACGAGAGGATATTTTCTGTTTAAAATAAGTAAAAAAAAAATAAATTTCTGTTTAATACATGGTTTTGTCAAATGATGTTTAAATTCACAAAAGAATTACTAAGACACTTTTGGTTCTTTTTATACTATTAGTGGCCATATCTAATGCTTATTTCAGTGCTAAATGCACAGTTTAATGGTTTACATTGCAAAAACTTACACCAATTTTACTGACACAAAAAGATGACTTAAAAAGTGAATACTTGAAACTAGTTTTATTACTTTCTTGTTAATGGAACGGGTTGATTGTATTTCATTTTATGATTTACAATAGTTTATACAAGTCTAAACAGTCTATTTATTTTATTTATTTGGTTGAAAAAATTTATCCAATTTCATGGTTAAATAATATACAGTAATATAAAGAGAAATATATTTATCTGTTTTACATTGGTTCCAAACATTTCCATGTATAAAAAGGGATATTTTGAGTTAAAAACATGCATCCTGTAATGTGTACAAACACATTTCTTTAAATAAAAAAAATTTGTATAACTGGAACAAATATCAACAACCTGAAATGTCTTCAGAGAAGGAAGTACAATTTCAATAATATTCCACCTATTACTAAATGTTTAGTGTATTTGTAAGCAATAATATACACATGTAAATGATAAACTGAAGCCTAATAATGTTAAAATTACACATTTATTTCAGTTTGTTCACGTTATTCACTCGGTTTTAAAGGATAGTTTGTAGATGTTAATATTTTCATCGAGTAAATTGACTTTTTTGCTCTAAAACATAGAAAACAGTTTATGGTTGATTATTATTTACATATTTCTATGTTTTTATTTCACTGGTCTGGCTTCAGTTCTGATCAGATTTAGCTGAATGTGGAACTGAATTAAAATGAGTTTGACACCCCTGCATTAGATTCTGTCCTGGTTGAATAAAAATATATAATATTTGTGCAGATTTCAGCTCTAATTAAATTCATCCAGGAAATAACAATAAAAATAAAAACTTGCTCCGTTAACAATGTCATGATATATTGTACGTGATCCTAGTAATGTCATTTGCATCGTATTGCTGTATTCTTAGCCAATATCTGACTTTCAACAAAAGGTCATAGGTCACAGCCCCGTGGTTCCGGCGCACTCACCGTTCAGCGGCCTCAGGCGTCGGCCTTGTCCCGTCTGGAGGTAAAACAGGACCAGGATCAGCTTCAGTGTAGACGTCATCTCCACAGTCTGCGTTTGATGCTGAAGGTGCAGGCCAGTCACCACCTCCGATATATAGCCCTCTGAGATGAAGGGGGGGTGGGAGAGGGATGAGACGTTGAGGGGGGGAGAAATGAGACAGTGAAAGGGGGGGGGTGAGACGGTGAAGGGGGGAGACAGACACTAACCCGTTACGTGCCTGCAGACTTTCCCGCTCACCTGAGTCTGACAGGCAGGGGGTGGGGGTGGGTGGGGTGGGGGGTTGACCCAGAACGTGTCCTGTTTGGGATCAAATGTGTGTAAATCACAGGTTTATGGGTGAATTTCCACCCAGATGTTTTTCCAGAGGATATTTGGCCTTTGGCAGGACGGACCTGCAGAGGTGTGGACGCAGTGATGTCACCGTGACGACGCGCCGAGGTATTTGGGATGCATGATTCAGGAGCTACGTAGCCAGTAAGTCAAATGCCAAGAGGCTTTATCAGCACGTAAAGACGGCAGGCCGTCATCCACAGAGGAAACGTAAAGAACGCAGCAGATAAGGGATGAAAAAATGAGTCCATTAGTCACAGAGAAACTATCCGACCCCTTTAAAGGGTTAGTTCTGCATTTTGCACACAAAGCCTCGGTTTTAGGTCGTCTGGGATAACTTACAGCAGGCATGTCCAAACTATTCCACTAAAGGCCGGTGTGGCTGCAGGTTTTGTTCCAACCCAGCAGCAGCAGCAGCAGCAGCAGCAGCAGCACACCAGACTGGACTCAATTAATCAATTGATCTCGATTGGTCAAACTGTGAACTCTTGGTTGGAACAAAAACCTGCAGCCACACCGGCCCTTAGTGGAATAGTTTAGTCATGCCTGACTTTTGAGCCCCCCCCCCAACACACACACACCTTAGAGGAGTAATTCCGTGGTTATTTCATTAATATTCCTGTTCTCCATTGTTATTGGATGTATTGTGTGTTGGTTCTACTTTAAAAAATGTGCGGGTTACTTTGTTTCCAGCTGTTTTTGGAGGGTAGAAAAATAACTCAAGGTTGAACAAGTGAGTTTTCTGGTGTTCTGTTAAAATGGGCATCCCATCACTGTTCCCAACTGCCAGACCCGGTTTTAGCTATGGGCAGGCAGGGGGGAGCTGTGCCATATTAATAATATAAATAATACCATTATTACCATTTAAGGATTTTTTCCCATCTTTTATGCATTTTTCCATTGCTGGTCAGTGGGCTGTAGGGATACTTCTGTTTCACGCAATTGCTAATAAGCCCAAATGAATTGCTCATAATGGGCCCATATGGGGGTTTGGTGCTATCTTTGGTCAGTTGATGAGTCCACAAATAGGTTAAGGAAATGAGACAGTGAGTCCATGGTTTAAGAAAGTTTATAAAGTGATTAACTAAAAAGTAAATAAATAAATGGGATGTGTGCTGTTAAATGTGTTTACTTTTTTAAATCTCCATATTCCTTCATATATATTTACTGACATATTTATTACAGGGATGGAATTGAGGATTGTGCATCAAAAAAGGCAAGAAAGGTCCAGTTTTAGATGGTATCTTTACAGCTACTGCACCTTTACTTTTACTGCTAGTTTTTTGTTTGTTGTGGTGAACCCTAGGTGAAAAGCGAAGTCATTTGCACTCATTTTATTATTACTTAATTATAGTTAACATTGGTTTTGCTTTTTGAAAAGGTTTGTGCAATTTGCAATGTTATTATGTTTACATTTGTGTGCAATTTTAGAATCTTTATATTTACAAATTTCTCAATTTTATTTCTTTATTTTTATCACAATTTTTACTTTGTATTTTTTAAATTGTAATTACAAATAAGCATCGATATATACATTGGTGTTTGTCGTATAATTTGTCTTTGAAGGATATGGTTCCGTGTGTGTGGGTGGGGGGGGGGGGGGGGGGCACCGAAGACATGTCTCGCCCAGGGTGCAAATCTGGCAAGGTCCGTCCCTGCCAACTGCTTCTGAGCATACACATGATCACCAAACGTTTTCACAGGGAAAAATCCCGTCAATTTAGTCATCCCCAGCCATGGACGCTGGACGTAAGTAATATTGAATTTGAAAGTATATTTATTTCATCGTGCCTTTGACCAGTAAACATATAAACAATCACATGTGTACGATAGATTGGATATTGACATTAGTAAGTTTTAAGTACGTTTTGTATGATATGAACATTATGCAGTTGCCTGAGTGTTATTATTCACGTTAGTTCAATTGTCGCCTACCTTTTGAGTAACTAAATCTAAATGCAATATTAGAAAAATTAAATATTAAAAAAGTCTAATATTGCATATATGATATCAATAGTATCCTTTCCACATGCAAAGTAACATATTTTGATGGAATAATGTGACAGTAGATCAGCTGGTCTGGACTGTGCATCCCCTCCCTCTCCCACTGCAGACTGCTGGGTAGGACCAGTGTGTGTCTCACTCTCCTCTCCTCTTCCTCATGAAACTTTGCTCGGGCCACGTTTGGTTGATGTCCAGAAAACATATCAAAAGTGTAAAATAAAAATAGAATGTTTTAAAATGGCCTAGTGTGAAATTAAAATTTTCCTGGACAGTAAAATCATGCTATATACAGAATTTATTGTTGTTGTTCAGAATCACCATGGAAAGAACAAGGTCTATTCTATCAACATGGTTTAAAAATGTTCCTATTGAGCAAATAATTGAATTTGTATGAATATTTTTAATAAGTGTTATGTACAGAACACTGACAGGGTTAAATTAGTCTGATTAGTTTATTTTATAAGGGCGGCTGTGGCTCAGTTGGTAGAGTGGGTCGTCCAATGATCAAAGGGTCAGTGGTTCACGTCCTGGCTGTCTCTGGCTGTCCACATGTCCACTGAACCCGAAGTTGCCCCTAGTAGGGTCAGGCCAGTGTATCAGCAGCAGCCGTTTACTGGTGTATGAGTGTGTGTGTGTGTGTGTGTGATTGTGTGTGTGTGAGAATGGGTGAATAGTAAAGCTCTTTGGGCACCCACTGGTGTATAAAATACACTATATAAGTACAGTCCATTTACCATTTATGTTGGTCTGTTACTGGAACATGGTTTGATATCAACAAACACAGCCAAGTCAAAAGGGAAGCATGGTTATAAATAGACCAAAACATGGTGGGTTTCAGCAGACATTCCACAGCATTTGCCTGAAAAGAAGCCGCTCATAAATCCAGGGATGTGTTTCTGACATTACAGTATGTCTGATGATATCAGCCTTAGAGCAGCAGTCAATGGAATGATGGGGCGTATGTGGACCCACTTTGTGCCATTCTGGTCCAGGTCCAACAGGTTTGTTCTCCTTATTTAGAAACTGGTGTGACCCAGGTGTAAACATGTTTGTGTGTTTGGAACTTCAACGGTTCAAATGGACGAAGCTACTGTTCACGTGAACTGTTGGTTTCTGAAGCAGAATTGAAGCAATGTGGGCACCTCCACTCCCCGCTGGCCGGCACCATCTTAGCCGTGTCACGAGTGGTCAGGCATTTTTTTCACTCCCAGAAATGACAAAAATGATTCAGAGGTGGAGCTGAGAGCACTTGTCAAACTCTGTGCTTCCTGGAGGTAAAAGCTAACCTGCAGCTAACAGAGGTAGACAGGCTAAAGCTAAAAGCTAACCTGGAGCTAACAGAGGTAGATGGGCTAAAGCTAAGAGCCAGTGATTGGGTCGCTGTATAAATGACCCGCAAACTATCGTTTTTTAACTAACTGGCTTGCATTTCAGACCGCAAGAAATATATTTGAAAACGATGCACCCGACCCGCTTCTCGATCCACATTTTTAAGGAATCAATGGTCTTTCTGAACATCTCATGACCTTACTAGCATACCTGCATTTATTTCTGTGTTAAAATTCCATGTCATTGCTCCTAAGTTAATATCTTAAGAAAACATTTTTGTCCTGCTTCATCATTCATCTAAACCAAGGGTTGACAACCTGTAACACCCAAAGAGACATTTGAACCCATTTCCATGGAAACAAAAACACTGGGAGCTGCTCATCATCTTTAAAAATCTCAGTGAATGCGTCCCAAACCTTACTTTTTTTTGTCTGAATGTTTCCGGACCTTCCACTCTCCCAACTTTATTTTCTCTCTTGCTCCCTTATACCATAAACTACTTCTGACGTTGTCCATCACCTTCACAGAAATTCAGTCAATAAAGTGTCTCGTCTCATCATCTGAACCCACTTTATCCTCACGAGTGTCACTGGGGGCCTAATCCAGCTACAATGGGTGAAGGCGGGGTACACCCTGTTTGAGTCTCCAGTTCATCTCAGGGCTGAACATAGACAATCACTCTCACATTCACACCTATGGGCGATTTAGATGAACCAATTAGTGCATGTGTTTGGATAGTGGGATGAACCCGGAGTACTCGGAGAAAACCCACGCAGCCACGGGGAGAACATGCAAACTCCACACAGAAAGGTCGGGTGTGGGATTTGAACCAGGGTCCTTCTTGGCATGAGTGCTAACCACTGCACCACTGTGCCACCCTCAAAGTGTATGTATTAATAATAGAATTTTTTACCTAATACTTAAATCACAATGATATACCAGGTTAATTTAATGTTTATCTCAAACAACCCGACTGACTGCAACCCGCAACTGCTGGTGACCATAGGTGACCGCTCATTTCGGGTCACCCGCACATCACTGCTAAGAGCTAACCTGGAGCTAACAGAGGTAGACATGTTAAAGCAAATGTGCACTGTTAGCCAGATAAAAGTCTGGCTAACAGATAAAAACCTAGATATTGCCATAGTACATTTTAAATCAGTAACGGATAAAAAAAAAACACAGTGAGCTGGGGCTGGGTCTGCGCCCCTGCTCTATTTTACACCCCAATAATTAGTTTGAGGACTCACATGTTACATGAGTGTTTCCAGTTAGAGGGCATGCTCTGGAAATTAATGATTTTGTTGCATTTAAAAAAAAATAGTCCAGTATTTCATTAAAAATTGAATTGAAGCCGTATGCAACAGCAAAACACGGCCTACTAACATGTTGTTAAAAAGAATGTACTGAAGTCATGAATTTCCAGAGTGTGACTATTTCGGGCTTCCTCCTAAGAACACAGAGAGGTACATGGCTTGAGATCAGTAACTCTGGACACACTATCCAAAGACATGAAGACCTAAGGACACTTGGGTTTGGCTTTAGGGACCCTCTACTGACTTAACACGTAAGTGTGATGTTGTTTAGAAGTTTAGTAGAGGTCTGAAAATAGTGTTTCATGACTGCGAAAAAGACATTCCCCAAACACTTCCATACTAACACAGTTTCACTCAAAATGGCAAAATCGAATGTACATCCAAATGATGTGGTTTTGACGGCAACTATATGTATGTACTCCCAATCATCTAAAAAAATGAGCTAAAGTTATTTTTTACTCCGGATAATTCCTTTAAACCTTGTTTCCAAACAGAAAATTTGAGTTTGTCTTCCTGTTGTTGATGCTTGAGTCATGTGCATTTAGAAAAGTGAGCCCAATCCAGTCTAGGGTTTATTTATCTGGCTTTAAAGCCTCATTTCTCATGGATTATGGCTGTGTTGACATGAAGTACAAGGGAATGATCTTTAAATCTTGAACTAATAATGGATGATGAAAATTTACTGCTAAGAATTTCAATAATTCTTTCAAAGTTAAAGCTTTGGAGACACAAAAAAATCTACGGTATTTTCCATGAAAAATACATGGATTTTTGAAATGCCAGCTTCTTCTTATTGGCTGGTTTGTTCCACAAGTCCATACCTAATTTAAGAGCATTGAAGGTAAAATGGTGGCTGTTGGGATGCTTTTCTTCACACAACCTTAACCACTTTGTACATTTAAAGGTGGGGTGGGAGACCGTTTTTTTTAGCATATTGCTTGAAAACCTCTTCATGATCCCATATCACACACTTAAATAGAATGTCTGTAACAAAACAACAACAAATGTTTTAGTCCAGTCTAGGGGGTGGAACCAGAGGAAAACTCTGGCCAGTCATTGAACTGATCATCTTTACACTGATTGACTGCTGATACATCAAATATCAGTCCACTCCCACCCACCCCTCCCTCCCCATTCTACGCATTCACAAAACAGCTGTGGCAGAAAAGATGACAACTGACCGCAAAAGCAAAGTAAAAACTGTGCTTGAAAAAGCTACTGCGATGAGGAAGCTGACCGAAGAACTGAACGGGACAAGGGTGGTAATCAGTACGGATTTCCAGCGCTGGCGTCAACTGAAAAAGGAAAAGGGGCTCAAAACCGATGCTAAGGTGACCATGTTTCTACTCGATAGGTAAGATGATACCATTATGATTATATAATATTTAGACATACTAACTCGTATTGACTGTTTCTGCACTATTTAGAATATAGTTCGGAATTTATAGTAGAAGTTTGGGGCCATTTTACGTTGCGTAAGGCAGACAACAGTCCGTGCACGGCAAAATTGCATTAGCATCCGAACTGAACACATTCCACAAGTCAATGGCACTTTCTCAAAGTCTACTCAGAGCTTCTATGTTTTGCTAACTGGTGGTGTCAACATATACATGCTAACATATGTTAGCATGTAGTGTCACTGGTGAGCACATGTCCAGATGTGTGTGCATCATGTGTTCAGATGCATGTGCACACAACTCATAACAACTCAGCCTTCTCCCATCATCCTTTATTAATTGATCTAGTTTAACCCTTTAACTGCTGAGACATTATTCCAGGTAAATGTTCTGCTGTGACTTTGTCCTAAAAGCTGCTGTGAGTCTGTGTTTGTGTTCCTTTTCTTTAGGGGTTTAGTTTTACAGTGTTTTAAGGTCAAAACAGGTGGAATAACAGAGAAAAGGCAAAGACGGTGTAAAGTGAAGACACTCAGAATGTCCATCAGTTGAACATGGACTGTGAACTAGAACACACTGTAAAATAAGTATTTGAACTTTGACCTAGCAGATTTTGTTCTGAGCTCGTATAAAAATTCGGTTCAAATTCATTCTGGCACTTGGTTCAATTCCAAACAACAATTACAGTCAAAAGTTTATAAAGGTACAGTGGGGAAAAAAAAGGAAAATCACAACAAAGTTGGAAACCATAGAAAAAACAAATAAATCCTAAACCGTTTATTTTTAGTTTCACTCACTGCTTTGTTTTGCTCCATTGTATGTTCAGAATTCAGAATATTTAGAATTAACTCATACACATACAACACTCACCAATGATGCGTCAGAAGTTCAGTTTAAAAAAATGGAATTCATCCAATTAATCAATGAAAGAAAGCCTTGATAGTTTATAGATATTTAATAGTTACAGCCCGAGATGCAACTATCAAATAGTGTCATCTAGATGAAAGGTATGGACATTTAAAATTCCTTCTGTGATCGCCAGTAATCGGCAATTGGCAGATCAAGTTTTTTGGTAATCTGTATCGTGATCAGGCCAAAAAATGCTGATTGGTTCATCACTTTTATTTATTTATATATATATATATATATATATATATATATATATATATATATATATATATATATATATATATAAATTATACAAAAATCACAGATCAGTACGCATCTCAGTTTTGAAGGCACGGTTTGGTTCATTTTCAGTACGGTACAGAAGCAAAATGCAAAACTATTTTCTTCCTGGGTATATTTATTAAACTGAAAATATTTCAATATACAAATGGAAACAGTAAATCAATTCAAAGTGCTACTTGGTACCAGTAAGATAAATGACATATTCTTAAATGATTAAGCAAATGTTGAAATTAAAAATAATAAATTCCTTTTAAACATTTAAAAACAGTTTTTCTCACATCTTAAAGGTGTAATTTCGTTGAAAACCACTTTTCCACACTCCTTTTGGAATCTCACTCCGAGTTACCAACACATGCTGCATTTGCTGTGTGGTGTGTCCCGTCCACTGGCTGTATTTACTATTCATAGAAAACAACAGAGAAATGAGTCACTCAGAAAGTCTACATGTCACAGGGACATTGGCGTCACCCACGCGGGGTTAATCCCATCCCCCATTGCAGTGAATCTGGAGTAGCATTAGCATTAGCATCTGCTAGAGAACATGCCACTGTAGTTGCTGCACAAACTTGAAAACAATGGTTCATGTACTCTCTGTGGAAATAAAGCATTGTGTTGTTTTTCCTGCATGTTTTCAAAACAAGCGAAGGCACAAAACTGAGTTGGATGCTACTCTGGGACGGTAAACACACACACAGCCAGAGGGGAGGGGGATATTCCTTCATGTATTCTGAGCCAATCATTACCACATTATGGACACATATGCAGAAGTACTAGTAAACTGTGTTGTTCCACCTCAAGTCATTTTTCTACCGTCACCTCTGCATGATATGCACATGGTCACAAGAGCACGAATCACAAACGAGTCTCATAAATATTATCTCACTACGCCAATCACGTAGGTGTCCTCGTGAATATTAAAGAGCCATAGTGGCATGCGGTATAGTACTGTACTGAACCGAACGTCTGTTTTCAACAGTTCGGTATGAATACTTATATCGTTATGGCCTTATTATATACATATATATGTATGTGTATATATGCTCTATATACACATATACATACTTTTTTTTTACAGGAATTAGGTGTTTACATGGTTCATCTGAAAGAGGAATTAATCTTTAATCTTATTCTGAATTAAGCAGGAATAAAAGCTTTAATATAAACAGGTTTACTGACTGGCAGTTTGAAACCTGGGACTGAAGGATCCAAAAAGAAAGGGGAGAAGCAACGATGAGGAAATGAGGGAGAATTGGAATCTTCTGGATAGATTCCATGAGGTTGGAGATCCCAGTCCAGACAGACTTGTGCAGAAGTGTTGGTGGGTTATATATGAGCTGGTGCACATGCTTTTCTGTTTCCTCAGACAATGAGGATCATTCGATGGCAGCTTTTCCAACACACACTAGATCTTCATGGTAATTCACTCCCTCTGCACATTCCTGCTCGGTCAGCATATTGTTTTTTACTGGGACAGGAAGTAGAAATATACTACTAAAAAAGTCAAATTCACTCTATTCAACTGCTTATTGGTTTGGATTTATTTAATAAGAAGCATTTGCCAAAGCTTTAGTCTACAGGTTTATTCCAAATATGATGAAGCATGACTGCAAATAAGTGGTGCCATGCACAACAAGCCCCGCCCCTCACAAATGTTTTAGTTGTTAATGGACATCTCCCTCTCAAAACGTAAGACCTTAGTCTTGTAAAATAAGAGTTAACAGAGGTTTTACACTGTCAGTGTTAAAGTAAAGTGGTTCAACACTCATAAGAGTAGGATAATTTTCAGTGTTAAAAGATAACTCTGAAAAGCTCCACCCACCAACCTCTGAACTCAAACTGAGTGAGAAGTTGAACGTTGAAAAACTGCGATAAGTTTAAAAAAAAACAAAAAAAAACACTTTTTTCATTCAAACAGAATGTGGGAAAAATAGTTACATTGTGTTTTCAAATAGTAAAAAAAATCAACACTCTTCGGAGCAATTCCTTTATGAACATGTAGTGTTAAGTATGTTTAACACTGGAAATGTTATTTCTTAACACTTAATTCTTCAGTGTTGAATGTAAATAACACTATGGGTGTTACTTCTCACATAGTGTAAATGTGGTTTGACACTAAGTAGTGTCAAATATTTACCTCATTAGAACCTCCTCCTCTTCTCTGCTCCTCCTCAGATGGACCTCATTAGAACCTCCTCCTTTTCTCTGTTCCCCCTCAGGTGGACCTCATTAGAACCTCCTCCTCTTCTCTGCTCCTCCTCAGGTGGACCTCATTAGGAACCACCTCCTCTTCTCTGCTCCTCCTCGGGTGGTCCTCATTAGAACCTCCTCCTCAGGTGGACCTCATGAGAACCTCCCCCTCTGCTCCTCCTCAGGTGGACCTCATTAGAACCTCCTCCTCTTCTCTGCTCCTCCTCGGGTGGTCCTCATTAGAACCTCCTCCTCAGGTGGACCTCATTAGGAACCACCTCCTCTTCTCAGCTCCCCCTCAGGTGGACCTCATTAGAACCTCCTCCTCACATCTACCAGGGTTCTGATGGTTTTAGTTTTTCATGATAGTTTAGATGTTGATCAGCTGGTCCAGATCTTCTGGACATTCCTGGATGCGCTGGTCCAGCAGCCGCTCCTTATAGGGCGCGTCTGAGCTCCAGCGGGCAGGAATGTCAGGAGACGCATTTGTTTAACGGGAAATATTCGCAGAGGATTTAGCTTCGGAATCTCAAACCTGCAGCGAGTCGCTCCTGTTTGTGTCGTAAATCTGAAATCTGCAGCTGCGTGTTAGTCAATCTTGGTCCAGGAATCTGCAGTCTTTTCAATCCAGACTTTCTCTGCCCCCCCCCTCCTCCTCCTCCCATCTGAGCGTGTGCAGTAACACTCAACTGCAGATTTGAATCATCATGACATAAAATGAAGAAGCATATAGAATATGAGTTAAAAGCTCCAGAAGAAACTGACCTGGAATCAGCTCCAGATGTGAAGCTTTTTAAATCCAGTTGAAAAACCTGCCTCTTTTCATGCCTCCATTTTAAGATGCTTTTATTGGGAAAAAAAAAATCAAAATTTTAATGGTTTTATTTATCAGATCTGTTTTTAACATATGAGCCCCCAGGTTACTAAAAGTGTTTCAGTGTTCCTAGAGTTCACATTTAGTAAAAGCTTTTAACTGCAGACTCTGGAACAGACCTGAGGGTCTGCTGTCACTGTTTGTTTTTGAAGCTAAACTGAAAAACTAAATTAATTTCTTACTTTTAACATTATTTTACTCTGTTATTTTTATGTATTTATTTAGTTATTCTATTGTATAATTCCTTTTTTTAACTGTACCGGCAGCTGCAGAATAATGGGGGTCTGTTGTAAACCATGTATGAAAAGATTGATTGACGCCTTTAGGAGTAAACCGTTCTGGACTTTTAAAAGCACTTTTGGATTTTAAGAAGAAAAGGAAAAAAGCTGAAAAAGAAGATGCCTTGGGTTTAACATTATTAATCTCTCCCAACATTGGTTGGGAGAGATTAATGTAATCACTGTGTGTCTGTCTGCAGAGACATATACTATAACTCAATGAATACTTGATGTCATCATGACCTTACATGGACACATACATATTGCTAATGTGCATCAGATGCAATGATCAATTTGAGTCAAGGTCACAATTAACTAAAAGGTCAAAATCACATTATCAGTTATAACTACAGAATAGGGGGTCATGAAGTTTTCTACAATTCTCATAATTGGTGCCACGACCAATAGTTTTTGGCTATGAATAGTTATGTTCAAATCTGTTAGCAGCTTTACACAAGACCTACTGGACCTATTTTTATGAAATTTTCAGTAAAGGTGGTTCAGAATAGAGCCCATTAAATTTTGCTCAATGTAGGTCAAAGGTCACAGCAACCAAAAATGTGTATTCACAATGGTGAGATAGGATCAATCAGTTCAAATGTGTGTGAGGGGAGTGGGTTTGTTGTGCTGGGGAACACTTGTTTTACTAAGTGAAATGACTTATGTACAAACTAAAAAATAAATGTAATCATTCAAGGTTGTAAAGATGATGTAATGAGACTCAATGCTTCTGTGAGTGAATTCATTGATTTTATTCAGGCAGGATTTATAATACAAATATATTAAACTAAATAGATTTTCTTGGTAAACAAAATGGCACCAGGAGTTAACAATCCAGTGTCACATAGAAAAATGGTGAAAGGACTTCAATTACATAGTGCTTTTATCCAAAGCACTTTACATTAGGCTCACATTCACATTCACACACCTGTAGGCGATTGCTGCCACGCAGGGCGCTGCCAGGCCCACCGGGAGCAATTCAGGGTTCAGCGTCTTTGCCCGAGGACACTTCGACATGTGGACAGACAGAGCCGGGACGCAAACCAACGGCCCTTCAGTCATTGGACGACCGGCTCTACCCACTGAACCACAGCCACCCGAAAAAGACAAAAAAAAAAAGTCAAGATACAACAAAGACAGAAAAGCTCTTCTGTTCCCATGACAACCACTTCACTTTTTTTTTTTTAGATGAGAAAAATAAATGACTATAAAGTTAATGTGAAAGTGTTGCTCCAGTCGACACATGAAAACAGAAAAGATTTTCAAGTCACTGGAGTTCAAAGGTCACATTCAGCTCAATATAATCTTACACAGACTACACCAGTCTAAAAAAAAAATTATGATAACATTTACAATCTTTCCTTAAAGCCTGAACAACATGAACCTTGAAATGTGTGAAGAAAAAAAGGGGGAATTTTAACAATGTTCTGTCTCAGTTTTTACTTTTACACAACTGACATAAAGACAACTAAACCTGAACAGGCAGAATATGAAGAAAATTAATTTTACTTCTGACCTACCATTTTTTGTAAAAGGATAGATTGTTCATGTCAACATTTCCATGTAATTAGACTTTTTACAATGAAAGATCAATCCTGCATTTTTTTATTAATAGTTAAATATGATCATATTTTAGTGCTCTGACACAAAAGAGATCATTTTCTTCTGGATGTGGAACCTGAATTTCAATCATTTTTATAGTTCATCCTACAGGTAGATGGAAATATAGATACAGATACATTGAATCTGTTGCTCTGACGATGCGCAGTTTATCATTCTGCAGTATTCATACTGTTTTACAGCATTTAAAAAAAAAAAAAAAAAAAAAAGGAAGTCTGGGCTCCTCTGCTGAGGCTGCTGCCCCCGCAACCCTGACCCAGATGAAGCGGAAGACGACGAGTACAAAAAAACCCAAAAGAAATTCTATTTTAAATGATATCATCAGATCATTATTGGGGAAAAAATTAACTACCCCCATATCACCCACACTATTTATAAGCCGGACTGGACCCTTTGGTGGACCACATGTTCTGCCACATTTCCACTGGTACCAGCTCCACTCCGGGTGAGTGTTTCCATTACAGGATACTACTGACAGTGCCTGGTTGTCATGGCAATAGTACTGATTTTACAATAACATTAAGTATATTTTAGTTGGGGATTCTGCTAGCCCTAGACAAAACATTCCACAAAGGGCCGGTGTGGCTGCAGGTTTTTGTTCCAACAAACTAACAGTTCACAGTTTGACCAATCAACAACCTGAGATCAGTTGATTAATTGCATCAAGACTGGTGCGCTGCTGCTGGGTTGGAACAAAAACAACCACACCGGCCCTTTGTGGAATAGTTTGGACTTTCCTGCACTAGGGCAATGTACCTTCTAGCTTACAACACACACATTCAGTGCAGATATATTCACTTCTTTTTCGAGTCTTTTTCCTCATGAAATATCAAGCAATATATTTTTAATTATATTTAATCATGATTAACCAAAATGAATCCAAAGCGACCCTGTGATTAATCTGATTAAAAAGGTTAATCAATTGGCAGCACTAAAGGAAAAAAAAAAATTTGGATCGGTACCAGATTTCAGGTCATTTTTATGTAATGGAAACACGAAAAGGAGTTGAGTCTAGTCAGTTACCATGGAAACACGACCGTAGATGTTTAGCTGATGGTGTTTGAACATGCTCAGAGGCATGTGATGTGTTACACGCTTAGAGGCGTGTTCAGAGCGTGTGTGATGTGACCAGGAGCGTCCACTGTCGGCTGGTGCAGTAAAGACGTGTCCTGCAGCAGACTGACCAGCTCCACCTGATTAGGAAGCTCCACCCCCTGTTCAGATGACTCCACCCTTTCTTTGATATCTCTGTAGCCACTCAGCCGGGACGCCAGAGAACGTTTGGGTCGTGGCCTTCGGGGTTTCTTCCTGTCCAGGTCGTGGGTGGCGGCGTGACGCTGCAGGCCCTGCTTCATCACGAATGTCCTCCCGCAGCCTTGGTGATCGCAGGCAAAGGGGCGGAGCTCGTCGTGGAAGGACCTGATGTGGCCCTGCAGGTTGGAGGTGGTGGTGAAGGAACGTGTGCAGCTGTCGCGGGGACAGCGGAACACCCTCCTGGTGTCAGAGTGAACCTGCTGGTGCTGCTGCAGGAACCAAGAGTCCCGGAAGGTTCTGGAACACTGCTCACATTTGAACTGGGGCTGGTGCTCCTCCCTCCTGTGCTTCAGGTACTCTGTCCATGTCTTCCCACTGAAGCTGCAGCCCTCCCCCTGACAGGGGTAACCTCTGTGCACCTGGGGGTGGGGGTAATTAACAATAATTAATTATATTTCAGACCATCAGTATATATTCACCCTCCAGTGTGAGTGACACTGGAGGAGGTGAATTGTTTGGCCAAGGACACACTAGCCCTGTTTGAGTTTTTATTCCGGTTTAATTCAGAACTAGAAAAGCATTCAGAGTGCAGACCTCCGCCAAGTTAAGTTAGACACCCCCCACCCCAATCACCCCCAAAATGAAATCAGTTCTTCCTGTTCACATTTCCAACATATCCTGAAAATTTCATCAAAATCCGTCCATAATCTTTTTTAGTTATCTTAAACACAGACAGACAAACAGATAAACGCCGGCAAAAGCATAACCTCCTTGGCTGGAGGTAATAAAGGTTCATTCCTTTTCATTCCAGATGTTAAGCAGTCGTTCTGTCCAATCAGAACCCTCTGTACCCCCAGCTCTGAAAGACCAATTAACAGGAGCAGAATATACCTGTTTCCATGGAAACCTTTATTACCTCCGCCAAGGATGTAATGTTTTTGCCAACGTTCGTTGGTTTGTTAGTGTACAAGATAAGTCAAAAACTTATGGACATATTTGGATGACGTTTGCAGGATAGGTTGGTAATGGGGAGATCTGGAAATTATTAGGTTTTGGTGGTGATGGGGGGACGGGGGGTTGTCTAGCTTGGTGGACGTATGTGCTCAGAGTGCAGACCTCTGCCAAGTTCAGAATTTCTAGTTCAGAATTAACATGTCCCTGTAAACACTAAGAAATAGTTTTAATTCTGAATTATTTTATTTCAGATAATTCATCATTTTAAAAAAATCATTTAAAATTAGCAACTGTGAGAACTTAATCCCAATGTTTTTATTTTCAGTTTTCATCTTAAATGTCCCCAGACCCAAAAATAAATAAATAAAAGTTGCGGCTAGCCCAGATGGGGTTGGTGCTCTAGGGATTTCTTGCCCAGAACCCCTACTACCGCCCCTGTCAGGCCACACGTGCCCCCAGACCCACCTTCTCGTGCCTCTTGAGTTTGCTGGGCACGGTGAAGCCCATGGTGCAGCCCGGGGCCGTGCACCGGTAGGGGGGCAGCTGGGTGTGCTGCTCACACATGTGCGCCTTCAGTTGCTCCTTCTTCTTAAACTCCAGGCTACAGCCGTCTGACTTGCACGCGTACTTTCTGGGCTCGTGCGTGTGGACCCGGTTTACGTGGCGGGCCCGGTTGGCGTTGGTGGTGAAGGTCTCGGTGCAACCGTCCACGGAGCAGCCGAACGGCTTCATACCGCTGTGGCTCAGCTGGTGCCGGGCCAGGTGGTAGGGCCGGCAGAACGACTTCCCGCAGCCCGGGTGTGCGCATGCGTGAGGCCGGACACCCGTGTGCGTACACAAGTGCGCGTCCAGTTTCCATTGTTTGTTATAAGCGGCTGAACAACCTGCGAAAGAGCAGATGAAGCGTTTATGAGCCTCCATGTCTGAGGAGCAACAACAGCACGAGGCTGACGTTTCTTCTGTGTTTTACACTTCCGGTTCGCATGCGCACTACTGCCATCTACTGGACTAGAGGATAGTACAGTCAGAAAAATAAATACACACGAACAGTGGTGGGAAAATATCTTTATTTAGACAAACAAAATACACAACAATAACTGCATTTGTCGGTCATAAAGTTTCTTTAAAAATGGAGAAAAACACTACAAGTATAGATAGATAATAGATAGACAGACACACACATAGTCAGGCAGGCGGGTAGGTAGGTAGATATATAATTTATTGTCATTTCACACAAAACATCATGGATGCAGAAACGAAATATCAATATTCATTCAACATGTTTAAAAACACGATTGAATAAATACTAAAATAAAAAAACGATATAAAAGAAAGTACAACTAGTGGCCTAAAACTACTTTAAAACCAGGTATATGAATAGATAATAATGATTGCACATCGAAATAAAAATGTCGCTACCCATTAATTGCACATTCCTTGTTTAACAGTCGGGTGGAGGTTGGGACAAAACTCTTAATACATCTTGTCATCCTTCAGTTGTGGCTGCTATAAAAAGCTCAGAGAAGGGATGGACGGGGTCTTTGGTCTTGTGAGTGTTTTAGTGAGTTCCTGCAGATAAAGTGTTAATGAATAATAATGGATTTTAGTTTTTCTCAATGCACTCAAAGCGCTTTACACAGGGACCTTAAGTCTCCGCCCAATCCGGGAGGTTCATGGAGCCTAAGTTAGGAAAAGCATTGAATGACATTCAAATGGAAATAAAATGCTAACATCATATCTGGTTTTACATGTACCATCCAAAGTAAAGTGAAAGAAAATACAGTTCAAAAGTAGAGGACAAAAATTATAGTCCCTGCAACAATACGTGTTCTCCGGAAGTTATTCCCTGACTTCCGGTACCCATCAGCCCTCTTATGTTTGGCTGTTGTTCAGTTGCTACGAACGATTTAGTAAGTAGTCCACAATTTACTGTAACTAAAAATACTTGTCAGCTCTGAAAAATACACATTTATAACTTTTAGTACAAAGACTATTTGATTACATTCACAGTCAAAGCACACACCGCTGCTTTTTGTAAGAATTAGCGGCATACTGGTGCGTACGGAGCTAGGTGGCTAATGCTAATGAACAACTGTATCATTTAACCTGCCTGTTGTGTTCGCTTTCTTTTTCATCTCTTATGTTAATGGGTGGGTTTTAACCCATGTCTTAAATCAGCTGTAAACTAAAACAATTCTCTATCATCCAGTTTGTTTCTCTTCTCTTGGTTAGACTCTTTATCAATTTTTAAACGTATTGTTTTATTTAGCATAGAATATAACATACCAGAATATCTAAAATTTCAATTACTGCCAAAACATATTCATATTTTTTATATTTTAAATGTTTTGTTTAGCTACTTATTTGAAAAGCAAGATGTGTTTATGCTCACTACGGTTACTTTACCTACTGATTATGATGCTTTGAAACTTGGTCCTCATGAGGCATGGAAACCAGTGCATGTGTTTGTAATCCTATCTTTATGGGGACATTGACGTGTTTACATAGTCACACCATGGGGACCAAAATCCAGGTCCCTACAAGGGTTAAATATAAATAAAGGTCCCCACTAGTAAATAGAAATGATGTGGCCCTATACATACATTCTTTTTCCATAAGCCCCCATAAAGCATGGAAAAACAGATGCAATTCAAAACATGTATTTTTCAAAGGTTTGAACATGTGTTTACTTTAAACAAGAAAAATAATAATTTTCGTGTATTTTTTTTCATTTTTTAAAATATATTTTATTATTATATGACATTATTACTATTATTAGTTTGTTTGTTTTTATTTATTTATTTTTAATTATTCTTTGTAAAATGTATTCATTTATTTTTATTATAATTTAATTACATTTTCTATTTGTTATGATTATGATTATTTTATTTTATTTATAAAAACAAAAAAAGTTGG
Organism: Siphamia tubifer; assembly: GCA_020466265.1. Lineage (NCBI taxonomy): Eukaryota > Metazoa > Chordata > Actinopteri > Kurtiformes > Apogonidae > Siphamia > Siphamia tubifer. The sequence goes on from CM035783.1 coordinate 48,969,675, forward strand.
ACCTCATGAGACATGTTAACATGTGTGTGTGTGTGTGTATAAATGTTTCATTTATCAAACACTTGCTGATATTAAAGTTTGTCATAATTTTGTGTTTAGCATAAACAGTGGAACCCTCTGTGTTGATCAGAGCCACACACCACTATGGTAAGTTTGTGTTTGTTTTGTTTATATTCACATTGTTTTATATTAATGTGAATAAATGTTTCAGGTTATGTTTTTATTTTCTTTAACAGGGTGAAAGAAAAGGAACAAACAAATACTATCCTCCAGATTTTGATCCAGCAAAGGTTTGTCCTCACACATGGTCTGGTTGTGGGCGGGGCCAGTAGGGCGGGGCAATATGACATCAATTAATTTCACCATAAATTGCAGCACCTCACCTGTGGAACTTGCTCCCTTTAGACCTGAGAGTTCTTGTTGACCTGTCTGTTTTTAAGTCTAGGTAAAAAAAAAAACATCTTTTTAGACTGGCTTTAAAATAGCACTGTCCCACTTTTATGCTAAACTGGGCTTTTTATCATTTTATCTGTGTGTTATTGTTTTATTGTTCTTTGAAATATTTGAGTTATATTTGATTGGGTTGTTTTATCCTGTTTTACCTATGGTTTAGATGTAAAGCACTTTGGTCTGCTTTTAAGTTGTTGTAAAGTTCTATAGAAATAAACTTTGAGTGCTTGATTGATAAAGTGGGCAGTTTTACCTCCATAATAATAAATGTGCAATAAAGGGAGGAGATTCGACCACATACAGAGTTCGCTCCATAACTGGGCATGTATGCATGTTCATGTCCGTAACTGCAGGGTAGTTTGTGTCTTTTAATCCTCTGATGTGGTAACTAGCAGTGCAGTCTGTGCCCCCCCCTTAGAAGTGAAAAACTTTATGGAGCAGATATCAAATTTATTTTTGGAACAAGTACAACAGGACTTGCATTACTATAGATACATCTTTTTCAGCCCCTTCTGCATTTGAACCATCAGTCATTTCCTCATTGTCTGTATCAGTTCTGTTCAGACTGGATGAGTGGAGTCACGTGACTACACACGCTCCACAACGTCTTAAAGAGGAATGAACATATAGTTCAGAGACACAATTCAAAATAGACAAAAAACCCCACTTTTATTTTATTTTTTATTAAAATATTGAATTTACTGTCACAAGCAAAATGATGATTGTATTATGATGTTACTGTAGTAAATGTTGTTAACAGTACATTTTTGGTTTAGCGCCCTAGCCTAGCGGTCAAAAACAGTACTTTTGACTTGAACTTGTATAGTACCATGGTAATGAACTTGTGTGTCTTATACTCTTTTATTTTGTAGCATGGCTCCCTCAATGGCTACCATAAAACCCACGCCCTGCGGGAGCGTGCCAGGAAACTGTCCCAGGGAATCCTCATCATCAGGTCAGATATGGACGAGTAACCACTGACAGAAAGTAATGAATATGATCTGACAATACCAGAGTTATTACCTGTGACTGTCCATCTGTAGGAACTAATGTTCTGTCCTGTTTGCCATGTGTGTAAATGCGATGTAGTTCTTTATCCTGTACAGATCATTATTCTTTATTTAGTTAAATATCTTTTTTTTGTCATTATACAACAATGTACAGTGATATTTGAGCATCTAATTTCAGTCAGTACAACATAAAAACAATAGATTACAAAAATAAATAAATAAAAGGTGTAAGTAATGCATGATATTTATTTTTATATATATATATATATATATATATATATATATATATATATATATATATATATATATATATATATATATATGAGAGAGAGAGAGAGAGAGAGAGAGAGAGAGAGAGAGAGATTAAAAAGATTGCACAACATCCTGGACCGAGTAAAATTAAAATTTCACCCTCATGTCTATTGCAGTTACACTGGGTGGGGGTTAGGCTGGAAATTCTTGAAATGGGAACTGCGGGTGAAAATTAGAACTGATGTTAACTCAGGCATATTCACATGTTTATGCTGAAATCAATGTTTAAATAAAGATATAAATATGGGCTGGCCGATATTTGAGCTTTTTCCCTGTATCGGTCTGTTGCTTTGGCTGCCACGTTGATATGAGTTATTGACAGATGAAGAATAAAGAGGACAAAAGGCAAAGACAAAAGTAAAAAAAAAAGAGAAAAATAATGGGAAAACGGAAAAAGAACAAATGGAAAAAAGCACAGAAAGGAGGGAAAGGGAAAAAGAAAAGAACAAGATACAACAAAACAGAAGAGGAAAAAAGGGGGAAGTAAGAGAAGATAGAGAAAAGGGGGAAAAAGGGGAAAAAAGGAGGGAAAAGAACAGGACAAACAAAAAAAGGAAAATGTCTGTTCATATTTATTAGTTTAACTGTCACTATTTTTATTTTTCTAATTGTAATTTAAAAAAATGTGACATTTTATTTTCATTCGACAGAAAAAAAATCTCTATGGGCTTCAAATATGGGATTAGAAATCTAGTTTTAGGCTGATGTAAAAAAATACAATAAAATCAGTATGGGCCCCAAAAAATCCATATGGGTCAATAATTACTATAAATATGATTGCCTTCTATAAAGTGGAACTGAACTCCAGCTGTTTGTCTGTGAAGGTTTGAGATGCCCTACAACATCTGGTGTGACGGCTGCAAAAATCACATCGGCATGGGTAAGTTTGGCCACATCTGTAAAAGACTGTAAACATATGTAAAGCTTTGTAAAAAAACTGTAAAGGTCTAGAAACCTCTGTAAAGGACCCGTAAAGGTCTAGAAACCTCTGTAAAGGACCATATAACACTGTAGAGGTCTGTAGTGATGTCATAAACACTTTGGTTCTGTTTGTGCAGGTGTTCGATACAATGCAGAGAAGAAGAAAGTGGGGAACTACTACACCACACCCATCTACAGGTAAAGCCACGCCCACCAGACTGTTCTAGAGGAGGCTGTTTTTATCAACTCTTCTACACATCGTCTTTCAGCAGGATTATGCAAAAAGTTCAGCTTCACTTCAGATCAAATGTAGCTTAATGTGGCCTGAAATAAACTGAACTAAAATAAGTCTGACAGTCTTGACGTAGACTCCGAAATAACATCCTCTGACAGAAAGTTTGTTTTTGATCCAATGTCCAGGTTTAGGATGAAGTGCCACCTGTGCATCAACTACATCGAAATGCAAACGGACCCACAGACCTGTGACTACGTCATAGTGAGTGGAGCCCAAAGGAAGGAGGAGCGCTGGGATATGGCGGAGAATGAGCAGATCCTCACCACAGGTTCACACTGAAACCCCGCCCCTCACATGTATTTCACCCATTCTAAGGAAATGGGAAGTTTTAAAAACTGATTATTACAATTGTTAATCAGATTAATCACAGGGTTGCTTTGGGTTCATTTGAAAGGAAATAATCATTTTTAATTTATATTGTTTTATTTTGAATGAATAAATGGACATAATAAAGAAGTTAATATATTGGTAACACTTTATATTGCAGATCGCTGATTAGGTGGGAATTCTATGGTAATTTTTATGTAATTTCATGGTAATAATAATGGCTTTGTAACCGCTTACTACAAGTAATGGCTCACTAATAGGCTGGTAATTCTATGATAAAAAAACAAACACGGTTTTCACGTTTTAACATTTGTTTGCAATAATAATTCTACTTAAATTCTGAAACAACATAAGAATAATAAATAAACATCTATTTTGAATTCTTGAATTGTCAAACATTAAATCTTAAAATGTTTATTTTTAAGGAAAGGACAGAGTTGTGAATGTTTAGTGTTAAACATTCACACCTCTGTCACTTTAGGTTTTGAAAGTCACCGGTAACTCTCTCCTTTTTCTTTAATGTTTTTCGGATGTTTTCTCTTTGTCTCATTATCAAAGAATATTTAGCATTCTTTTGCAAACTGTTTCAATGTTTGCCTGGAAACTACATGGAAATTACTTATAATAAAAATCCAAAACATATTAAACAACTCTTCTAAAACACAAAAAAAACCACCAAGAAATGTGATAAAATATCTAAAACATCTGCAAAAATATGAATATATGTAATTAACATGTTTATACAACAGCTTCAACAGTTTCAATAAATAACTGTTCCACTGAATTGTGTTAAAACATTTAATCAGATTAATCATGACTCAACAGACTCAACAGACTGAGTTAATGTGTTAACTTTCAACTGAACTAAATATTTGTGTGTTTTCTGGGATGGTCGTAAACTCTGCTTTAAATGTGTTTTTGTCAGAACGAACAGAGAAGGAGAAGCTGGAGACAGACGCCATGTTCAAGCTGGACCACGGTGGGAAAGACCAGGAGAAGCTGAAGAAGGCCCTGCCCTCGCTGTCCCAGATCCAGGACCATCAGTCTGGGTGGAAGGACGACTTCCAGCTCAACAGCACCCTCCGCAGAAAGTTCAGGGTACGACACGCAGGTCCAGTTCACACTGCTGAAGAAAACATAGGTGCAAGCAGCAATTCCAGGTTCCAGGCTAAAGTAGCCTCATTACCTGCAGGTCTGTAACGTCATGCAATAAAAGGCAGCGATGAAGATTTAAAAAAAACAAAAAAAATCATATATTAAAATTAGGTTAAAGGAGTCATTCTATGGTTATTTCTTTAATATTACTGTGTTCTCCATTGTTATTGAATACATTGTGTATTGGTTCTATTTTAAAAAAAAAAGGCTGGATTGTTTTTGTTTCCAGCTGTTTTTACACAGTAGAAAAATGACTTGAGGTCGAACAACAGAGTTTACTGGTACTTCCTCATACATGTCCATGACGCAGTGACGGGGCGTCTCTGATTGGCTCAGAATGCGTGAAGGAACACTCCCCCCTCCCCTCTCGCTCTGTGTGTGTGTGTGTCTGTTTACCTTTACTCAAGTATCATCCAGCTAGGTTTCGTGCCGTTGCTTGTTCTGAAAACGTACAGGGAAAAAAACAAGGCTTTTAGCTGACGCAAGTGCTGGAAAGCCGTACCGATGCTCCTTTATGTTGTTAGGATTTTCATGTTCGTTGATTGGAAGCTCCAGTGACGAGTTCAAGATACAGTTGGTCTCAGATTATTAATTTATTCAGGTCACATGGAAAATATAAAAGCATGCGCTGGTCTGTGTGGACCAGAATCCCACAGGGCTCAGGCCCAAAACATCTTGAATTCCGGGTCTGAATCAACAATATCTTCTTGGGTGACTCTGCCCACAACAAATGGGTTGGACATTGCACCATCATCTGTCTCCATATCGTAACTGGGCCTCACCTATTGATGCGGTTGTCAACATCAGCCCATGCCCTAGTTACCTAAGAGATGTAAAGAGGTGTGTGTGTGTGTGTGTGTGTGTGTGTGTGTGTGTGTGTGTGTGTGTGTGTGTGTGTGGTCTCGCTCGTAAAATAGAAAGAACATGGCCCTATAAATACATTAATTTGTCTTTTTCCGGAAGTCCTCATAAAGGATGGAAGAAACGGGTGCAAAGTGAAACATGTACTTTTCAAAAGTTTGAAGATATGTTTGTGTGTTTTTGTCAGGGGTCATGGACCCTGACCTTTTAAAAATGGTGACTTTAGGCCAAAATGGCGGCCAGATCATGTGACCTACGTACACCATATTGTTGACAATTGTTCAGGCCATGGCCCTCTATAAGCTGACCAAATCTGAACCTAACCCTTACCCCTAACCCTATAAAGCAACCAAATCTGATGACCTTTACATGTACGGTCTGGATTTTATGGGCAGAAGAAGAAAAGAGCCGGAATAATAATAATAATAACAAGGCAGTCAGAGACGGCAGACCTCCGCCAAGGCTTGATATATCATCACATGACCTCAAACTGTGATGTGATGGAGCCATAGGTGTTGACCCATCTGATGAGACCATGTGAATGAAAAAAAAACCCCAGATTCTATCTTATCTGAATCCTGAGATATTACCACTTATGTTTTAGATGTTGACCTCTAGTGTGACCTTGACCTTTGACCTTCATTGCTCAAAATTGAATGGGGTTTTCCTTGACCCATTATCATTCTTGAAAGTTTCATCACAATCCATTCAGAACTTTTTGCGTAATCCTGTTGACAGACAAACGGACCCAAAGCTAATACCTCCTGAGTGGAGGTAATAATAATAGTCAGAGGTGTAGAAGTTCTGACTGTGGTTTAATATTAGGGTTCCTACGGGTGCTGGAAATCCTTGAAAATGCTTGAATTCCAATGTTGAGTTCCTGGAAAACTCCCTGAACTGAAAATTAAACTGAACTGAACAACCCTGTGATCATGTTCTAAACCTTGTTTGTCACTGTTCTTTTGTTTGTTCCAGACAGAGAAGAAAGTTCTGGCAGAACAGGAGGAGAAGGATGACGCAGTGCGAATGAGAACCAACCTGTCCATCCCTCTGCTGCCAGAGAATGTCCAGGACCACAGATTGGCTTCACTGTTGATGTTCCAGAGCCCCGACTGTGAGCTTCCACACTAATGCACTTCTCTTCTACTGACTTTACAGTACCTGGTCACCATAGCAACAGTACTGACTTTATAGTACCTGGTCACCATAGCAACAGTACTGACTTTATAGTACCTGGTCACCATAGCAACAGTACTGACTTTATAGTACCTGGTCACCATAGCAACAGTACTGACTTTACAGTACCTGGTCACCATAGCAACAGTACTGACTTTATAGTACCTGGTCACCATAGCAACAGTACTGACTTTACAGTACCTGGTCACCATAGCAACAGTACTGACTTTACAGTACCTGGTCACCATAGCAACAGTACTGACTTTATAGTACCTGGTCACCATAGCAACAGTACTGACTTTACAGTACCTGGTCACCATAGCAACAGTACTGACTTTACAGTACCTGGTCACCATAGCAACAGTACTGACTTTATAGTACCTGGTCACCATAGCGACAGTACTGACTTTACAGTACCTGGTCACCATAGCAACAGTACTGACTTTACAGTACCTGGTCACCATAGCGACAGTACTGACTTTACAGTACCTGGTCACCATAGCAACAGTACTGACTTGACCCTATGGTCTGTTCTTCCTCCTTAGCGTTCGAGGACAAACAGCAGAGTAAACGTCAGCAGATCTCCAGCCGCTCCTGGTTCTCTTCCTCCTCCTCCTCCTCCTCCTCCTCCTCTTCCTCTTCTTCCTCGTCCTCTTCCGCCTCCTCTCCTCTAGGAGGCGCTGCAGGTGGTCTGCTACAACGCCTGGGTCTGCAGGGCAAAGAGGCTGCACTGGCCAAAGCACTAGGCTCCGCCCACAGCCCCCTGATCCGTAAACGAACAGAACCCCCAGGAGTCAAAGCCCCTCCCACCACCGTCACCACAGCAACGAACTCCGAGGGCGACCCAGGCGACGGACAGAGGTCAAAGGTTACCTCCTCACAGGAAGCCTCGGACATAGCGGCAGAACAAGCAGTGAGGGGTGGGCGGGCTGAAGGAGCAGGGGTGGGAGTGGCGTCACTGGTGGCGGACTACAGCGACTCAGAGTCCGACTGAGCGCGCTCAGTTCAGACCGTCCATTTAACCCTTACAGACCCTAACCCAGAGCCACTTCTGCGGCAGATCCAACACTTTCTGAAGTTGTTTTGTCACCATTTAAAATGACACTTTCCTCCATATTTATGTTTTTGCCGGTGTTTATCTGTTTGTCTGTGTTCAAGATAACTCGAAAACCTATTGACGGATTTTGATGAAATTTTCAGGATATGTTGGAAAGGTGAACAGGAAGAACTGATTTCATTTGGGGGATGATCAGGGTGGGGGGGGTCTACCTTGGCGGAGGTCTGTGCTCTCAGAGTGCTTTTCTAGTTAATATTGTATCAGTGAACAACAGCTGTTTTACAAGTTTTAATTTCCTGATGGTGTTGATGTTCCTACACTCTGAAACTTTTTTTAATTTAATTATTTTATTTTATGAAAATCAATAGAACCTGAAACTGAAGTTGAAAATTATTTAATCAAAAACAGAGAAAACTGAAGGAAAAACAGACTTTTTCAGTCAAATCTCATTAATTGAACATAAGCCCAATGTTTTCAGTCACTGTCATTGATTCAACTGCAACTGGAGAATCAATAATGACATTGTTTCCACGGTAACAACAGAGCCTCTGAACGTCCAAATATGGTCATATGTGATGAGCTTGAACAGTTGAAGTATATTTTCAGTAGTTATTGACATGTTTAGTGGATCAGAAGTGTAGAAGTAAACAGTTGTTTGGGTCTTTAAGGGTTAAAACTGTTTTTAGTCAAAAACATGTAAAATAAATTGTCAAATATGTACAGATGTAAAAAGTATAAGTGAGGATGGAGTTTTCACACGTTTTCTTTCACTGTAAAAAAACTTCAAATAAAATGTGAAATAAAAAAACAATATTTTCCTGTTTCAACTGTCAATAAAAACAATACGTTTGTAATAATGTGAACATTTTGGAGCAGTTTAGATGGCATCACTTTTCTTTAACATTTTAAAAGTAATTTACCTTGAAATTAATCCAGTTAAGAAAAATTTGTAATTTTTTCAACATGAAATAATTTGTATAAATTCTGTATAAAAATACAAACTGCAAAATGCTCAGATTTTTCTAAAACATTGTCTGGTTCTGCTGATGACACACACCACCAATGGCTAGTGTAGCGTCCTAGCATAGCGGCTAGTGTAGCATGCTAGCATGAGATGAGATTTTTTTTCCTAGAATGATGACAGATTGATTTACATACAACGCCATAAACTAATTTAATTTGTCGCCCAACTCAACAGACTCGCACAGCATCACTGACTCGCCCAGGGGTGGGTAATCCTGGTCTTCAAGGGCCCTGCATGTTTTAGATATTTTCTTCTTCCTTCACACCTGATTCAACTAATGATCAGCTCATCATCCAGCTCTGCAGAAACCTGACAATGATTTAATGGCCTCCATCTGTGATGAAAGAGGGAAACATCTAAAATATGCAGGACACTGGCCCTTGAGGATCAGGATTGCCCACCCCTGGGATAGCCTCACATCAAATTACAGACATCCCAAGTTCCAAAAACTCATTTTCATGGAGATCCTTATGGACTGTTCCAACCCCCTTTCCAAACTATTGAATGAAAATGTGTAATTCATGAGTAAAAAATTGCTAGAAAATCAATTAAATATACGAGGTGTGTTATGTGTGCTCAGACCAGGGATATAAATTCAAGTCCAGAGGTCACATGACCCACATATTGAACAAAAAACATAATTTGAGTAAGCATTTGCTAGAAAATTAATATTATTCATTTATTTATGCATTGATTCATTCATTCATGTATTTATTATACATTTGAGATGAATATACAATTTATTTTGTGACGGTCCCTAAACTTCCTGACAGTAAGGAAGTCTGTGTCCACTCCTGAAGCCTCTCCAGTAGGTAAAGCTGAGCGGACTCAGATACAAACTTGTGCAAAACACGTTTAGATTTGATTTATTTATTTTATTTAACAAAGAAAAATCCAACTGAGAGTAAAAACAGTTCAGCTGTTCAGTTTTAGATAAACAGTCCAGTTCCAGATAATATGCCTTTAAGTGATTTCTCTGTCATTTTCATACTTGAGTGAAACTTCTTTGCCTTTGGGGACGTTCCTTTCATTTGTGTGTGGACGTTTCCTGACAGACTGTAAGGAGGGAAAAGGCTGAAAACAATGACCTGAGGCCTCGAAAAGTCACGTTTTACAGTTTGAAGCTGTAAAAAGATCACAGCTGGTATTCAAGTACAGTGGAACCTCTAGTCCTGCCTGTAACCTTCACACACTTTACATTCAACTTTAAAAAAATTAATAAATCATGAACTATAAATAAGAAAACCAAATAATCAGTAATAGATATATATTTTAACTAGTGCTTTCAAATTAATAAATTTTTTTAAATCATATTAATCACAGGGTTGATTTGGATTAATCATGATTACATTTTCATTTCTAATCTATTAAATGCACTGAATGAGTTTGTCATAACCAAGGTGACACATTGGCCTACTGTTAGCATAAGCCTACTGTTAGCATTAGCGTAGAATCCCAGAATCCCAGACTAACGTATGCTTCAGGTTAACGTGGTATTTTAATCTGAAGCTCAGAAAACTGTTGAAACAGTTTGACACTGAATTGTTCTGACTGGTGTTTTTTTTTTACTCAAATTTACCACAAAATGCACAAAAATATACTACAAAACAAACAATGCAGAAAAACATATACAAAACATGTTCAAATCTAGTACAATTCACCAAAAAATTCCAAAACAAAAATGTTCTGAAAACTTAAAAACACTTTCAAAGGGGTGACATGATGACCACAGACCACTAGCAGATGCAGAGCAGTCTGTTTTGTGGACTCTCTGCCCACACCCTCATATTTTGTTATATTCTCTTAATCGTGGTGTTTTTTTTTTTTTTTTTTTTTTTTTTTTTATTCCAGTGCAGTAGTTTGACTCTAGAGCAATTTTAGTCAACGTCAAATGATATCAACATTTAAGATTTAAAACAGAATGGGTCAAGGAGGGTCCTACTTCTGAACTATTGAATTTAGAAAAGTCTCAGGCCTTTAAAGGGATAGTTCAGTATTTTTCACATGAATCTGTATAGAATTACCATCTTTACTCTAGTGCACCCACAGTGACTTACCCCAACAGTGTCCTGTAAGCGCAGGTCAAAGTGAAAGTTGTCCCGGCAGATTTCCTGGGGTCGACAAAATAAAACTTGTTTCTTCTCAAAACATTTTTGAATGAGTGATTTATTTGCATAACCAAACCATCACAGAACTGTCATGATTGGTTGAAGGGAAGGACTCAGATGTACAGAGCTGAAGAGGAAAAAAAATTTAATAACTGACAGAACAAAATCATGACACAGACAGAGACAAAACCAAAACAAGAAGAAACAAAACCTCCGTGGTGTGAAAAACATCCAGGTTATTGAGAACAGAGAAATGGAATATTGTCCATGTTACCATTCAACACTGAATGGTCCCACACTGACAACTGCGAGCCTCACTGCTTATATAGTTGCAGATGAGCAACAGCTTGTAGCTGCACAGTGCGGATCAGGTGATCTGGAGAGCAGTGGGGCAAAGGTCACTGAAGGAAAGGTCGTGACAGGAACAAAAACTCAGACCACGTAATTGCTTGGAGCTACTTTCTCTCAATAGTGATCAATATGCGTTGTCACTGCTAATGGCTGTGCACCTGCACGTAGCAGCCGCAAACACTGCTGAACACCTGATGAAAGTAGTTTGCTAAGGCGCACATCTGTTAGCATTGATCGCTATTGAGAGAAAGTAGCTCCAAGCAATTGTGTGACTTTGTTCAGTGACGGTTTTGTTATGCAAATAAATCACTCAACACGTTGTTTTGAGGAGAAACACATTTTATTTTGTTGACCCCAGGACACCTGCTGGGACTACTTTGGCTTTGACCAAAACTGGACCAGAACTGGGCTTACAGGACACTGTCAGGTGTAAGTCACTGTGGGGGCACCAGAGTAGAGACGGTGATCATGTGAAAAATAGTGAACTATCCCTTTAAGGACCTGAGTTTAAAACAGCTTAGTTTTAAATGTATCAATTGAAACTGTTGAAGTCCTGTTGTTATTGAAGTGTTTGAACATGTTCAAGTATGTGTTTATAAAAACAGTTCACTGTTAGAAAAACAGTTTCCTGTTTCTATTTCTGATTTACACTGATATTTGAACTAGAAAAACACTCAGAGTGCAGACTCTGCCAAAGTACACCACATTCTCAGCTTCAGTCACATCTATGTTTGTTGACAAGTTCCAGTCCAGTCTCAGTTCTACACATGGAACCAAATCTGCATTATTAAGGGTCCATAAACTACTAGACCTGTACACTATTAGACCTATCATTGTTATATATATATATATATATATATATATATATATATATATATATATATATATATATATATATATATATATACAGTGTTGGGAAAGTTCACCTTAATTAGGAACTAGTTCAAAGTTCAGTTCAAGTTACTCAATATGAATTAGTTCAGTTCATCGTTTATTCTTCCAAATTATGAACTAGAAGTTAATCTTTTTTCGTTCTTTTTTTGTGTTATTATTGTAAACTTATTATTAACCGTTCCAGACGTTATCCTGACCATAGTCAGGAAATCAGGGGAAAATGCCGCCTCTCCAGGGCTGAAGTCAGTACCTTACCCCAGGGTTAACTTCCCTCTGCAGGTTCTTAGAACACAAGGAGCGGTTTCAGTGAGTTTAGTTTTCAATGTTTATTTCCAAGAACGGGACAACACCTGCTCTGGTCACACACATTTAACTCTTTTTCTCCGCTCCCAAAAACTCTCTGCACCTCTCTCTCTCTCTCTCTCTCTCTCTCTCTCTTTCTCTCTCCCTCTGCCCCGCCCAAAATGCTTCTCATTGGCTATTCCACAACATTATGTTGCCAACATTTGTTCAGAATAATACAAACATGACATCTATGATAATGCTGTGTTTTGATCCCATTTTATTCCTTATAGGACTCAATAATTACAACGTGATGATAACGAAATGTGAACTAAATAAGAGCGCAGTTCAATAAATGCCAGAATAACCGCGTTCACGTTCGTCAAAAATATGATATAGTTCGTGAACGATCGTTCAATGAACTCGTTCAGGCACAACACTGTATATATATATATATATATATATATATATATATATAACAATGATTTAAACACACTCTTTCTTTTTAGAATTTTCAGTACATTCAGTGAAAAAAGACAAAACTAAACATATCCAGACATACAATTGCAGTTTCAGTGTTGAAACTCAGTTTTTGCCAGCTAGGCTAGGCTAATGCCAGTACTAGTACTGGCATTAGCCTAGTACTAGCCTTAGCTTAGTGCTAGCATTAGCCTACTGTTAGCTTTAGCCGAGTGTTAACATTAGACTAGTCTTAGCATTAGTCTCTAATGATAGCATTAGCCGAGTACACAGGTGTCAAACTCCAGTCCTCGAGGGCCGGTGTCCTGCATGTTTTAGATATTTCACTCTTCCATGTGATTCAGTTTAATAATCAGACTGATAATGATGCAATGGCCCCCAGGTGTAATGGAAGAGGGAAACATCTAAAACATGCAGGACACCGGCCCTCAAGGACCACAGTTTGACTCCCCTGGCCTAGTATTAGCATTTTTTATTGTTATATTTTTTTGTTTTATTTATTGATTTTAAAGTTTCTTAAATAAATGGGGTCAGACACTTTTTAAAACATTATTTTTAAATGGGTTTTGCATTTTTTAACCATCAGACATTTAAACAAAAATATACAGACATATTACTAAACACACGCGCACACACACATATAGATAGATAGATAGATAGATAGATAGATAGATAGATAGATAGATAGATAGATAGATAGATAGATAGATAGATAGATAGATAGATAGATAGATAGATAGATAGATAGATAGATAGATAGATAGATAGATAGATAGATAGATAGATAGATAGATAGACTAAAGTCGTTCAGCTCCAGTGGAATGAAAACACTTTCACAGCCTGAACTTCTGTTCTTTAAGGCGGAGCGCCCCAGGGCTCTGTCTCCAGCCCCTGGACCTTTGTTGGAACTTGTCGACTGAAGCTGTGAGTCAGATGAAGCTACGCCACAAAGCCTCCAGGTACCTGCAGGTCTGTGGTATTCAACCGCAGGTTCCTCCAGTGCGTGGACGACACCAGAAGTTAGTCACCACCGGAGTTTCTTCTGCTGCAGGAGAACGATATGGATGTGAGAAGAACCTCAGAGATGATCTAGAAGGTAAACATGAACACTCATTAAAAACACAAATATTGTTTTTTCAGATAATTCCAGGATTTATGTTTAGAATATGAACATGAAATTCAAAAAACCTTCAGCATCTTTTCTAGTCTAATCATATTTTATCTTATTTAGTCTTATCTATTCTATCTATTCTTAATCTCTCCCAACATTGATTAGGTGAGATTACTGTAATCACCATGTGTGTGTGTGTGTGTGTCCGCAGAGACATATCATGCTATAACTCAATAAATACTTGAGATATCACCATGAAATTACAGGGCATATACATATAGCTAATGTGCATCAGATTCAGTGATCCATTTGAGTAAAGGTCAAAGGTCAAGGTCATAATGAACTAAAGGGTTAAAATTACATTATCGGTTATAACTCAAGAAGGGAGGGTCACAGAACTTTCAGATTGGTACCAAACGATGCGTAATGAAGATTCCTACAATTCTCATAATTGGTGTTATCACCTACGACCAATAGTTTTTGAGATCTCTGGATCTCTTAATCAATACATGTTATATTATCATAATATTACATGCACTGACGCATATATACATATAATGAAATTATCAATATTGCAAAAGGTCAAAGGTCAAGTTCGCATTTAGCAGAAAGGTTAAAATCACATTATTGGCTCTAATTCAAAAACATTCAACATTAGGCATTCTCTGAATACTTGTCTTATCTAGTTTTATCTTGTCTAATCTTTTTTTTTTATCTTATCTAGTCTTGTTTTATCTGGTCTTATCTTGTCTCATATTTATAACCTTCTACAAACTGAAAATAAAATACACACATACAAATTTGACCTTTGACCTAGAACCAAAATTAATAATGATATGATCCAGTGTTTGTGGGAGTTACTGACAGATGTACAAATGTTTATCTAATCCAGTTTTAATCCAGAATATTAGGGGAAAACTGTTTTTTGAACATTACAAATATGGCATGTATAATTTTTTCAGATTTTCTATGAATGTGTTTTTATTTCTCTGTTTGTTTGAAGTGTTTTCATTAAATTATGATGCATGTAAATATACAACAAGAGGTTCTGTAGATACTTGTGTCCATCTGCAGGGGGCGGGGCTTAGTGTTTCCCTCTCAGCCATTACTCAAACCACAAAACTCAGTTTAATGTTCAGTTTGTGTTTTTAAAGAAAAGTTTTAAATTAGACTTCTCCAGAATGTTCTTCAGCTAGGGCATAAACTTCAACAGAAACATTTTCTTTCCAAACGTCTCCTCAGGCTGAGGTTTGATTTATCGTCATGTTTTCAGCCTTTAAGTCACTGATTTAAAACTATTTTATCTCATTTTTACATCATCTACTATTAACCAAACAGGTTTTATTCACATAATTTATTTACAATATTTACAAAATACACATAATATGAACATTATATTCACACAGATAATTACACTTATTAATTTGAAACTGTGTGTGTTTAGAATATGACAAATAATAAATATAAATAATAAAATAGAATTTTATATATATAATGAATATATAATAAAATAATCACTAATACTAATAATAGTAATAATACAAATATATAATAAAATAAATAATAATATAATAATAATAATAATGAATATGTAATAAATAAACTACATTTAAAATAACAATATTTTAAAAATGAAAAATAAATAATACATATATATATATATATATATATATATATATATATATATATATATATATATATATATATATATATATATATATATATATATATATATATATATATATATATATATATATAGTAAATAATACAAATTTAATTTGAATAAATGTTGTTTAGTTATAGTTCATAAATCAAGCATTAAACTGTGTCACTGCATAAACATTCACAATCATTAAAATACTCACTTTTGATTATTTACAAAAACATTTTCCTGAAAATATAAATGATTACCGATGAAAAATTTAGGTTTAGAGTAGAGTAATGTTGTTTAATTGAATTAGTTTGAATTTTTCCTTCACTTTGTGCAATAATAATAATACTAATACAAATACTAATACAAATACAAATACAAATACAAATACTACTACTACTACTACTACTACTACTACTACTACTACTACTACTACTAATAATAATAATAATAATAATAATAATAATAATAATGATGATTATTATTATTATACTCTAATAACCTGTTGATCACAGAGCAAAACATGTTGGGAATTTATATAGATTTCTTTTTTATACAGGTGTCACTGGATGGACAATATAAGTACGACCTCTGGAGCAGGAAGAGGAGGAGGAGGAGGAGGAGGTAAACTCCACTCTGGAATAATATTCTCTGTAAAAACAAACAAATAAAAACAACAGTTTTGAATATTAAGAATATGTTAATTTAAAGACATCAAGTCAAGGTCAAAGGTCATGGTCCATATGTGACTTCTTGTCTTTTTCTAATAAATTTTATTAAAGTTTGTCTAGTTTTAGTCTGACTGTTTTTATATCATCTTTGTTTTTTCAGTAGGAATAGAAATAATTTGAATTCATAGTATATTACTAAATATTTATCTGCATTAATAAATAAAAACAGAAATAATGTGAACAATACAAACATCATAAATACATAAGAGCTAAAAAATAATATTAAAATCGTAACAAAATCTGAAATACAGAAAATGAAGATTACAATAACTACACTTTAGCATCTGTTGTTTATTGAATGAAACTTTTTTATTTTCTTCAGTTTCCAGAAAAACTGTCCCAGCAACTAAAGTTTCATCTCACAGTAAGTGTTGATTTAACCCTTAAAGTTTACATCAGTTCACAGATGTCACTGAGCAGAACTGATGGTGTGTCTTTTAGCCAAAAATAAATCCCTCAAAAGGGAGTTAATAAGTCAAGACTTTCTTTAATGACAGATCTGGTTGCAGGTCTAATGTACACGGGTACCAGTGGGTTTGTAAAGTGGACCGTACAGGACTCTATGACTGGTACTTCTGTCACATGACTCCATCAGTCCACATGGAGTAGACCTCCAGGAAGTACAGTTACTGCATCACTGACATTTTTAAACATTAAATACTAATAAATATGAGTCATTAAAAATGTCATTTCAAATGATAGATAATAATGTGTCATGACAGAATTTTTACGAACCTGTCCATCAAAAAAATTGATAATAAAAATGTCTGTGCAACCTCTGGGCAGAACGTGTCCTTTAAAAAGCTTGATGGAACTTGTTTGCGAGTACAACGCTGGAGGGTTGAAAAATAGCGAGGAGGCGCTGCTAGCATCTGTGGAGAACCCTGTAATATTCATTAGTTTAATTGGCACAATTTTTATTTTCTAATTGGAAGTAAAGATGATTTTGTTTTACACTTGACAGAATAATTAAAACAAAAACAAAAATCGCTATCGCACTCCAAAAATCCATATTGATTGATTGATCACTAATATATTTTAAGTCTTTCTGAGGCCAGCTGATGTCATTTAAAGGAAGAGGGAGGGGCTTAGGGCTTTATGTAGTTTAGGGTCTCCCCATTTCTAGCTCCGGTCTTGCCCACAGGCCTGTGTCTGAACACGTTCCGCCAGGACAGTAAAGAGGCTGAAGAATGAACATACCTAGAACACACCTAAAACACACCTAGAACATACCTGCCACTGCTCCTGGCAAATAAAACCATGTGTGTGTGTGTGTGTGTGTGGGGGGGGGTGGTTCAGACAGAGGCGGGCTGGAGAACGTCATGAAAGAGAACACCACTGGTCCAAGAGTAGAACACTAGGTTCCATTGGTCCAACAGTAGGACAGTAGGTTCCATTGGTCCAATAGTGGAACAGTAAATTCCACTGGTCCAACAGTAGAACAATAGGTTCCACTGGTCCAACAGTAGAACAATAGGTTCCACTGGTCCAATAGTAGAACACTAGGTTCTACTGGTCCAATAGTAGGACAGTAGGTTCCACTGGTCCAATAGTAGAACAATAGGTTCCACTGGTCCAATAGTAGAACAGTTGGTTCCACTGGTCCAATAGTAGAACAGTAAGTTCCACTGGTCCAATAGTAGAACAATAGGTTCCACTGGTCCAATAGTAGAACAGTTGGTTCCACTGGTCCAATAGTAGAACACTAGGTTCCACTGGTCCAATAGTAGAACAATAGGTTCCACTGGTCCAATAGTAGAACAGTAGGTTCCATTGGTCAACTTGGCAAGGCAAATTTATTTGTATAGAACCTTTTGTGTACAGGACAATTCAAGATGTTTTACATAAAACATAAGAAACTTAAAATGATTAAAAGACAATTAAAATAGAGACATAAAAACATATTAAAAACAATTAATAATTTCAGTCAAAGCTCCAGTGAACAATAATATTTTCAGTCTCATTTAAATGAACTGACAGTTTTTCTCAGACCTCAGGTATTCAGACAGTTTGTTCCACAGGTGAGGAGCAGAACAACTAAATGATGCTTCACTATGTTTGGTTCTAATTTTGGGAACACACAGTAAACCTGTCCCTGATGACCTATGACCTCAGGGCTCTGGATGCTTCATATGGAACCAGCAGGTCTAGGATGTATTTGGGTCCAAGGTCATTTAGTTCGTTATAGACCAGGAGGAAGATTTAGAATTCTAACCTTTGACCCACAGGAAGACAATGTAAGGTTTTGAGGACCGGTGTGATGTGGTCCAGTTTCCTGGTACTGGTTTTGGATCAGCTGTAGCTGCCTGATTGATTTTTTTTTTTGTTTAGACCAATGAAGACACCATTACAATAATCAAATTTACTGAAAATTAAAGCGTGAATGAGTTTTTCTGTGTCTGGTTTGGACAGAAAACCCTTGATTCTATCAATGTTCTTCAGGTGGTAATAGACAGACTGGGTAAGAACTGTTAGATGGTTGTTGAATTCCAGGTCTGAGTCAATAATTACACACAGATTTCTGGCTTGGTTTGTAGACGTCAGTAACATGGATTCAAAGTGAGCACCGACCTTTGACCTTTCTTTTTTGGGGCCGAAAACAATCACTTCTGTTTTGTCTGCATTAAACTGAAGAAAGTTCTGGCACATCCACTCAGTGATTTGATGGATACATTTACTCAGTGTCAGTAAGGGACTGTAGTCGTGTGATGAGACTGAAATATAAAGTTTTGTGTCATCTGCGTATGTGTGGTAAGAAATGTTGAAATGCTCTATGATCTGAGCCAGGGGCAGCATGTGGATGTTGAACAGAAGTGGTCCCAAAATGGACCCTTGGGGAACCCCACACATCCATGTACTCACTTACTTGTAGTTACCAACTAAGACAAAATAGTCCCAACTGTACCTTGTAAATAAGATTAGAACCAGTTTAACACAGTGCCAGTAAGCCCCACCCACTTTTCCAGTCTGCCGAGCAGTATGTTATGGTCAACTGTATCAAATGCGGCACTGAGGTCCAATAGTACCAGGACAGAAGTTCTGGATGCATCATTATTCAGATGAATGTCATTGAACACTTTGATCAGTCCAGTCTCAGTGCTGTGGTGTGCTCGGAATCCAGACTAAAAATCACTATAAAGACTTTTACACCAAAAAAAGCATGAATTTGGTGGAAAACAGCTTTTTCAATGATTTGTTTTCCCACAAAAGGGATGTTTGATTTGGGCCTGTAGTTACCTATTACTGAAGCATCCAGATGAGGCTTTTTAGAAGAGGTTTAATTGCTGCAGTTTTCAAGGCCTGGGGAAACTGTCCTGACCGAAGATAATTATTTATTATCTGCACATCTGAAGGTATACAGTTAAAACATTTTGATTGTCAAGGCACCATGTTGTGGACTTCAGCTGTTGACGAGTTTCCATCAGTGCTGTGTAATCTAGAAGGGCAAAGTGTTCCAGATTAATTTATAAACAGGAAGGCAGTAGCTGGTAGTAGAACAGTACGTTCCACTGGCCCAATAGTAGAACAGTAGGTCAGAGATTATTGTAATGTGTGTGTGTGTGTGTGTGTGTGTGTGTGTGTGTGTGTGCAGAGATATGTCATGCTATAACTCAACGAATACTTGAGATATCACCATGAAATTATATGAGCATATACATATGGCTAATGCGCATCAGATGCAATGATCGATTGCAGTATAGGTCAAAGGTCAAGGTTGTATTTAGCAGAAAGGTCAAAATCACATTACTGGTTCTAATTTAAGAACAGGTTGTCATAGAAAGTTGAGATTGGCACAAAATAGGGGCGAGATCAGGCGTTCTCTGAATATTTGTTGACATGTTTATTCAACACTTTAAATAAAACTGTAAACTACTGTTCTATTGAATTAATCATTAATCATCATGATTAAACATGATGAGGAATAAATCTGATTAAAGCATTAAAAACATTAATTTGACCCAAAGCCATCTGTGTTTGGAATATTTGACTTGTTGCGGACGTTGTGATGTTCAAATGTTCAAAGTTTGGAACCACTGACTTCAGGGTTGATTTTTTTTCTGTAGGTCAAGTGTCTTCGAGCGCAGGTGGGCCTGGTGACGCAGCTGCACCACGAGGCTCAGGTGGGCCTGGTGACGCAGCTTCATCAGGAGGCTCATGCAGCATGAGCAGCTCCGTTCTGATCACGTCCAGCTCTCACCGCTCCGCCGAAGCTGCCAAGGCGCTCGGGGGTGTTGGTCTCATCGTAGCTTCAGCTGAGTCATCAGGGGGCGGGTCCTCAGCAGCCACAGGGGGTGTGGCAGCTGCACGAAGGTCCACAGGGGGTTCCGCCTCCTCCTATATGACCTCCAGTTTTGGGGGCAGTGACGAAGTTATGGAAGGCGGTGTGGGCCCTGTGGCGGTTTCCACGGTAACCAGGACCAGCTACAGTGCAGGAGGAGGGTCTGTGGAAGCGAAGCGGGGTTCGTCGGTGGTCTCACACTCACCTGCTCCAAAGGAACGCAAGAGCTTGACCACGATGGCGGCAGCTCTGTCTGAAGTCTTTGATGGTCAGTCAAAGGTCAAAGGTCACTCGCTCTGTGGTGTTTCATGTTGCCTTTAGGTGCAATGGGGGTTTTAGTCAATACGCACTAAAAAAAAAAGTTACAATTGTATGTGGTATTTTCCACTGGAGCAAAACTTTAGCTTTGTAACTTTTCAACATGATGGAGAACGCAGAATAGAATAGAATAGAATTTACTGTCACTGCACACAAGTTACAATGAAACTGCACTTTAGTGAGGCCACTCTGCACCATGAAACAAATAGATAGTAACAATGCTTTGATTAGACAGACAGACAGACAGACACAGACATACGTACATACATAGATACCAGTGATGCGTGGGTTGATGTATAAACGACCCGCAACCAAAGTTTTTTTTAACTAGCCTGCCCACAACTCGGACCGCAAGAAACAGATTTGAAAAGGACGGACCCGACCCGCTTCCTGACCTGCATTGTTAATAAGTAGTCAAAGCTCTTTATGACTTTACTCACACACCTGCATGTATTTTTGTGTTAAAATCCAATGTCATTGGAAGTTAATATGTTGAGAAAATATGTTTGTCCTGCTTTATCATTCAAACGTTATCAACGTGCAGCATCTAAACCAGGGGTCGACAACCTGTAACACCCAAAGAGTCATTTGAACCTGGTTTCCACGGAAACAAAAACACTGGGGGCCACTCATCATATTTAAAAATCTCAGCAAATGTGTCCCAAACCTTACTGTTTTTGTTTGGATGTTTCCGGAGCTTCAACTCTCCTAACTTGACTTCCTCTCTTGCTCCCTCCATACCATAGGTTACTGACCATGTTGTACATCACCTTCATGGAATTTCTGTTAATAAAGTGTATTTACCGGGTTATTTTAATGTTAATCTCAAATGACCCGACTGACCACAACCCGATTGTCATTACAAATATTTTTCAATGACCCGCAACTGCAGGTGACCGCAGGTGACCATGGGCACCCACTCACTTCGGGTCAGCCCACGCATCACTGATAAACACACACACACCAGACATACACACATATATACTAGTGCTGTGGGTCAAGTTTTCTGCAGATTTAATGAATGTGGGTGAAATGACGTGCACTTTGTTTTCCAGAGAGTTCCAGCCCAAACTCTTCTCCAGAGTTTAAGAGAAAAGAAAACAGTAAGTTTAAGGAAAAGTCTCTTCATTACAAGTGATGTCACCAGAGTGTTTAACATTAACACTTACTTTGTTCCAGACACAAACAGCACAACCATGATTTCTACCAGTAGAGGGAGGAGTCACAGCAGAGGTGAACACACACACACACGCCAGAGCAGGGGTTCAAATATACGGCTCGGGGGCCAAACCCAGGACGGTCATTCAGTACAAAAATAAATTCATCCAAAATACAAACAAATGATGAACTGATAAACCATCGATCGATCAATAGACCCAGATATCAGGCCCATATTCAGGTGTTTTCTAGTGTTTCCTGTTGCTTTGGCCCAGATGATCTGTTTTCACTGATAACATGATTTACTGACAGGACAAGGAAAAAGTAAAAAGGGGTAGAACAAGTAAAAGGAGAGAAACGTGAAGGGAAAAAACGAAAAGAAAAAAGGAAGAAAATCAATATCTCATATAACACATGACTTTTACTCACAGACAGAATACTGGTAGAGTGTCACTGGTTTCCATGACGACATTTCAGCTTCACTTTTATGAAACAGTTTGCAGTCCTGCACGGTTCTGATTTTAACATACCGCAACCGCCCATACCCGTCATGTTTAAACTCGTATCCGACCCGTTTTCCGACAAAAAAAAAAAATCCGCACCTGAACCGACCCGCTATAAATGAACCCGATATCCGACCCGAACCCGAAAGAAAATGTCAGATAGCCAAAGTTTTATTGCCACGAATATACTGAACATTGACATAGTGACATACTTTGAGTATATTATCGTTTTATTGAACTGATCTGACACATGTTCAGCTGAATCTGAACCACTGACATGTCACATGTTCAAGCGAGGAAAAGAACTCAGGTCAAAGGTCAAGTGTTTGACCCTAAAAAACTATCAGAATACACCTTACAACAACATGGAGGTGGAAGAGGAGGAGGCGGAGTCAGGGTCAGTGATTGGACAGTTAAAGGTAAAAGTGAGTTTGTGTCTTTGTTTCCAGAAAGTGAGATTCGAGCCAGACTTCAGAGCTCCTCCCCCAGTGGCTGCTGTGAGTACCACTGACCAATGACGGCTCTGAGGGGGCGGGACAATTGGTTGATTGACTGTCTGTTTGTGTCTGTCCAGGGACGGAGCTGGACGATGTGAAGCGTCTCCTCAGAGGAAACTCCAGCTCCACCAGTCCACCTCAGTCTCCCAACAACACTCTGCCCATCCCCAAGAAGATCATTGTGGAGACCAGGACCATGTCTGAGGGTCCCACTACAGGTCTGTCCTTCTAAAAGGTTCCAGTAGAAAACCAGGACCATGTCTGAGGGTCCCACTACAGGTCTGTCCTTCTAGAAGGTTCCAGTAGAAGTGGGTGGGACTTTGATTGGTCGAGAATTCAGCTCATCCAATCCCAGTCCATCTATGAATTCATGTATCATTTGTTCATTTTTCAAAATAAAACCAAAAACGGGAAGAAAAATACTCGTTTTGTCATTATTTGTTACCCAAACCAAAATGATGATTTTTTTTTCAGTTTTCATTTTTTGTGTTTAAATGAATAATGGAAAAAATGGATAATGGCTGTTTCCTGTTTAATCCAATTTTGACCTGAAGCAAATTGACTAAACTGGAATCTTAACAACCAAAGTAAACATGGCCACTGGACCAGTTTACTTAACTTACTTCAGGTCAAAATTGGGTAAAACGATAAATGGTCATTATCCGTTTTTTATATTATTTAAACACAAAAAGGAAAACTAAAAAACTGTATTGCTACCCATTTTTTCATTTTGGTTTTAGAAACAAATAATTAAGAAACGACTTGTTTCGCTGTCTTAGTTTTGGTTTTATTTTGAGAAAAAGAACGATACACAGATTTCTAAGACTTCTGTCAGTGATCAGCAGGTATTAGACAGAACCATTTACATGTTAGAAAACATATACATATGGACCAGGAGAAGGAACAGAGCTGTTAGAATTATTCAGTGGTTCATATTAAATTGCCCCTTAAGGTAATATTAATAGTTTTCTGTTTGTTTATTCCTTTTCAGATCACTATGGCAGTGTTTGGACTGGAGGCGTGGCCAGTAGCTATGGTTACAACCCCAACAACCTGCCCCCCACATCCAGCCTTTACTCTCAAGGTCAGTCTCAGCTTTAGTCCTGCACATGTTGTTCATTTGAATGGATGAAATCAATCAAATACATGTGTAAAAAAATAAACTATGACCAAAACTCAAACTACACACGTTACTACACAATTCACACACAGTCTGTAACATTAAATGTGTTAAATATTACATACTTTCATCAGATGAATCAGAAAACAAATTAATTTAGTGCTGGTTAGTTCATGTTGGTTTATATATATATATATATATATATATATATATATATATATATACATATATATATATATATATATATATATATATATGATGGATTAGTAAATATTCCACTAGAAAGAACCTGCAAAGTGAATGGATCATAATGTGCACACAGAGTTTTGAAGTAGATCTGACACCAATATTCCTTTGGACTAAAACCAATTATCTTCTAAGAATTTCACATTTTGACCTCAGACTTATCTTGGAAACTTCAGCCAACCAGTATTTAATAATTTCTTTTTCAGTAACACATGTTGGAACATTTCATTAGGTTGATTCCAGAATCATTTTACTGGTTGATCAGTTTTATTGGACAGAAAATAAAATAATCAAGAAGATTAACCAAAAACTGTAATGGGTTAGTAATGAAGACTGACTGAACTGAGGAGTCTTTGTTGATATAAGGGTAAAGGGAAACTGGAGGGGTTTTGATTGATTGTCTTTATTTGAACTCAATTTAAAGGACAGATAATGATCACACTGCAAAAGAAAAAATATAAAGAAAATAAAAAAGTGCATTTGTTGATATCATTATGCATTTTACAAAAGTCCAAAAGGAATAGGATGAAGCACAATGCTTATTTACTCCTACCCCCTAGTTCACAGGTGTCAAGCTCCAGTCCTCGAGGGCCGGTGTCCTGCAGGTTTTAGAGATTTCCCTCTTCTGTGTGATTCAGTTTAACCCTTTAACTCCTGAGATTTTAGCAATCAGTAAAAAAGAAAATAAAATGAGCATCAACACAAACAAAAATGAATAATAAGCTAACAAAATAATTGATAACGTGAGCAAAGTACGAGACAAATGGAAGAAAATCAAAGAAAAATGACATTTAAAAAAACCAAAATGTAGAAAAATAAACAAAATCAGCAACAAAACTAACAAAAAACAAATACATATTTACAAAATGAAGAAATGTAGAACATTTTGAAAAAAAAATATAAAAAAACTACTATTAAAATTTTGTCCCAGCAGTTTTAATTTTGCCTTTAATTTTTTTTTTTTTTATTAAAAAAAATTGCTTTTTGACACCTTTTCCATCCACAAAGCTAAAAGTAAAATGGGAGAATTTTTCTGAATATTTAAACTAGAATGCATCAGCGCTGACACTTAAAGAGTTAATAATCAGCTCCTCATCAGACTGATAATGATGCAATGGGCTCCAAGTGTAATGGAAGAGGGGAACATCTAAAACATGCAGGACACTGGCCCTTGAGGACCACAGTTTGACACCCCTGGCCTACCACTGAACATAATCACATTGTTTCTTAATTCATATATATATATATATATATATATATACACACATACATACACACACACACACACACAAACACACACACACACACACACACACACACACACACCTCCACACTATTATCTATTTGTCCCCTTTACATTTATACATATGTTCATACAGTGTAGGTACGATCAAGATGATAGGTAAGGTTCACAGAGACGAACACACAGCAGCAGGTCAGGTACGAGGACAGGACAGGAGAGGAGAGCAAGAAGAACCCAGCTGGTTCCGTTTGGTTCAGGAATCAGTTCGGCATCCAAAGTTTAAATAAGCCAGGAGGTGAAAATACTCTGACAATGCCTGCTTGAAAACCTGAGGATTAAATAGAGCACACTGAGAAGCAGAGAGAGGTGAGGCAGATGATTAATTGAGTGGAAGCAGTTGTGCACGACTGATTGATTGTATGACAGGTGAATGATTAAAGGTGAAAGGTTACCGGGTAGGACAACAGAGGACTGACCCATGACAAAAAACAAACTGTGGAATACTTCACCAAAAATGACCAAAATAATGAATACATTTAACAAAAATGAACAAAATATTATATAAAATTGAAAGTAAAATTTCACATTTTGAGCCCAGATTGATCTTGAAAACTTGATCCAACCAGTATTTAAGGCATGAGTTTTCTTTATCACTAACACACATGCAGGAACATTTCATTAGTTTCATTCCAGAATCATTTTACTTGTAAACCAGTGTTATTGTATAAATGAACTGAGCCAACGTGTGCCAGCAGAGAAATGAAGAAAACATAACTGGGATAGAATTCTATAGCAGCTGGAACTGTGTTGTAATCTGACACCATGTGACTGTTCAGGGCTGCAGAACAACCTGAGCCTGGGCTCTGGCGCTATGGGGGCGGGACTACCTGCAGGAGGCGCTGGTGAGTCTGCAGTCAGCCTCCACAGCAGTGACAGATTTGTCCCTGTGTGTTGTTGTGTTTGTGTGTTTTAGTCCCACTGTAACTGTGTGTGTTTGTGTGTTTTAGTCCCACTGTAACTGTGTGTGTTTGTGTGTTTTAGTCCCACTGTAACTGTGTGTGTTTGTGTGTTTTAGTCCCACTGTAACCCTGTGTGTGTTGTTGTGTTTGTGGGATTTAGTCCCACTGTAACTGTGTGTTGTGTTTTTGTGTTTTAGTCCCACTGTAACCCTGTGTGTGTTGTTGTGTTTGTGTGTTTTAGTCCTACTGTAACAGTGTGTTGTTGTGTTTGTGTGTTTTAGTCCCACTGTAACTGTGTGTTGTTGTGTTTGTGTGTTTTAGTCCCACTGTAACTGTGTGTTGTTGTGTTTGTGTGTTTTATTCCCACTGTAACCCTGTGTGTGTTGTTGTGTTTGTGTGTTTTAGTCCTACTGTAACGGTGTGTTGTTTTGTTTGTGTGTTTTAGTCCCACTGTAACTGTGTGTGTGTTGTGTTTTAGTCCCAGTCTATGGTGTCCAGAATAACCTGGTCAGCACCAGTCCCACTTTACTGGCTCCAACTGGGGCCAACTCACAGATTGGTAAAGTACACACACACACACACACACACACACACACACACACACACACACACATACACACACATACACATACACACACTTAACCCTCTGGTGTCCAGGTCAGTGTGTAACACATACTGGACACTAAAGTTTATTAAAGGTCACATTATTTTACACACTTTTATTGTAGGCCAGAATTCAACAGGTGTTTGTTTTTGTCCAACAATGGATAGATGTATTCATTTATTCATTTCTATAAATAAATAATCTATCCATCCAATAAGATTTGGCCTAGAACCAAAAATACTAATGAATATGAACCAACATTGTTGTTAATCATTGACATTTGACAGGAGGAAGATTAATTAATAAAAAAATATATATATTATTTTGTATGTTTAGAAAATCCTTATTAAAAAAACATTTGTATCATATATATATATATATATATATATATATATATATACAAACATAACAAGAGTTTGGTTGATGAATGTAGTTTTTCAATGTTATATGTTTTTTTTCTTTTATATTTATTTGTTTATAGTCTATGGGGTTCAGAAAAACATCTGTGGAACTGGACTGAGTTCAACTGCAGGTGAGACATTATTATTATGCAGTGAATCACATACAGGACTTTTTTCTGAATGGACTGATGAGTAGAATAATGTTAGCCTAGTCATGTACATGTATGGGTCTAGTGGTGCTTCATCGTCAGAGGAGGCGGGGCTAAAAGGTTGTCTTTCAAATCCTCTGTATGCAATAGGACGGTACTACAACCAATCATCGTAATCTTTAGGATGACGTAGTTAGACGCTGGAAAGTTCACGATGTTGTGCAGTTAAATTTAAAAGACTCAAGGTGTTAGCCTTTGTTTTGTTCAGGTTAAAATGTTGAGGTTTGTTTCTTGTCAGTGGACATTGTTACATTGCAGTGAACTTCAATACAAGTTGCTCATTGTTGGACAACAGTTCCATCGCGACCCGTCGACTCGACTTTGACTTTATTGATGGACAAGTCGACTTGAAAAAAACTGAAGTTGTTAATATTCTACTGGATATATTATCATAATATTACATGCACTGACACATACAGTATATACATATAACGAAATTATCAATATTGCAAAAGGTCAAGGTCGCATTATTGGCTGTAATTCAAGGACGGGTTGTCATAGGAACTTGAGTTTGGCATAAAATAGGGGCAAGATTAGGCATTCACTGAATATTTGTTTCTGGTTGGTTCTCTCTGAATTGTTGCAACATCACTTTGTTACGCCCGCCCTCTGGCTCTATACTTCACCAGGATTTGTCGGCCAGTTTCAGGGAAATTTGGCCAAAAGTTACATTGAGTGTAACTAGACTACTACGGTAGAACATTAGATCTGCTGTCGCTAGGGGGGTCTAGCGCAGCTAGGCTACAGTAATTTCAGATGGAGACAGTATTGTCATGTGTGTCCAGGCAGAAGCAGCAGTTTAACCAAAGACGACTCGTCCGCTAAAGACTTCAAGTACGTGTTGATTGAGAAGGAAAATTCTGCTGCGAAGAAAGAAGCAGAAAGTCTGAGCATCAGCAAGAAGTCTGGGAAGAGCTTCATGTCTGCTCCACCTGACACTGTTACTGGTACGAACATAAACTAATGAACACACACTAATGAATACACACTAATGAACACACACTAATGAACGCACACTAATGAACAAACACTAATGAACACACACTAATGAACACATACTAATGAATACACACTAATGAACACACACTAATGAACACACTCTAATGAACACACACTAATGAATACACACTAATGAACATACACGAATGAACATACACTAATGAACACATACTAATGAATACACACTAATGAACACACACTAATGAACACACACTAATGAACACACACTAATGAACATACACTAATGAACACACACTAATGAACATAAACTAATGAATACACACTAATGAACACACACTAATGAACATACACTAATGAACACATACTAATGAATACACACAAATGAACACACACAAATGAACACACACTAATGAACACACACTAATGAACACACACTAAGGAACACACACTAATGAACACACACTAATGAACACACACTAATGAACATACACTAATGAACACACACTAATGAACATACACTAATGAACACACACTAATGAACATACACTAATGAATACACACTAATGAATACACACTAATGAACACACACTAATGAACACACACTAATGAACATACACTAATGAACATACACTAATGAATACACACTAATGAACACACACTAATGAACACACACTAATGAACATACACTAATGAATACACACTAATGAACACACACTAATGAACACATACTAATGAACACACACTAATGAACACACACTAATGAACATACACTAATGAACACACACTAATGAACATACACTAATGAATACACACTAATGAACACACACTAATGAACACATACTAATGAACATACACTAATGAACATACACTAATGAACACACACTAATGAACACACACTAATGAACATACACTAATGAACACACACTAATGAACACTCTGGACCAACTGTTTCCTGAATATTAGTGATGTATTCGTGGTGGTTTTTCAGAGTCTTACTCTGAGGATTCACTGAAGAGAGAGAAACTGAAACAGTCGTCAACCACAGAAGAAGAAGCAGCATCTGACTCCAAATGTATGTTTCCACACCTTTATCTTCTGCTGTTTTAAAGAGTGTATGTGTGGATTTTTCCTTCAGTCTTTTTCTTCTTTGACTAATGAACTGTTTTTCTGTTTTTGTTAAAGCTGCTTCACTAAAAGCTGCAACAAAAGACAAAGCCACATACGCAGGTACTGGACACACTCCTCTTTAAACTCTTGTCTTTTAGCCTCATGTTTCAACGTTTAACCCTGTTTTAACTGTTTTAAACGTGTTTTACCCCCATGTTTGAAATTTTAAACACGTTTCAACTGTCTTAACCCCATGTTTTAAGCGGTGGCAAGAAACGCACATGTTCACGTTTCATGCGTCTTCACATGACATATGTTCACATCACATACACTTTCACGTTTCATTCATACGCTGAACAGGTAGAACAACAAACATGTGGGACAACGTGGATCTCACAGATCTTCCAGATGCACTAGCATTAGCATTAGCACTAGCAGTTCTAGTAAATGTACAGGAGTCCTTTTACATATATCAGGAACAGAAAAGGACATGTTGGTAGTCTATCACAGTACCACATAGCAACCTGGAATGACTGTCCAATCGTATTTCGCCTACTGTTGTGTCTTCGTATAAAGAAGGGTTTCCTCCTGAATAGGCTCATCTAAACGTGGATGAAAAACTGAAGACGAGACACCAATTATGGATCTTTTGTTTTCATCATCTCCGTATAAATGTAGCTAGAGATGTGACCCGATCTTCAATACGCTCCACTCTAGAAGGAGTCTTCAGATTTGTGCATATTCACACCTCGACAGGACAGGCACCGTGGAAACGAAAGGCACTTCTGATAAAATATGTTGTCGTATTTAGCCGCAATCGTCCTCATGTAAACGGCCCTGAATGTTTTAACCCTGTGTTTTAACTGGGATTTAACCCTAACCCCTCCCCAGACATCCCCTCAGGAGGCTCACTGCTGGGCTGCTGCTCTTGGTGGAAGTGGCTGCTGCTCCTTCTGCTGCTCCTCCTGCTCCTGCTGGGCCTCCTGTTCGGACTCATCGCTTTAGGTACTAACGTGTGTTCAGCATCAGAACCATCAGACATTAAATTCATCCAATATTTACTTTTAAAAAGTGTTTTTAACAATAAAATGTGAAAAACACAAACAAAATGAAATGTTTAAAGAAAATTAAGTTTAATATTAAGAATATTCTGCCTGTTTTTAAATGATCTGTTCTGGAATGAAATTACATGATTTCAGCCTGTTTTAATAAAATTACAAATTTTCCCATGAAAATTAGAATGTTTTCAGGTTATTGTGACAGGTTGCAAATGGAAATATTTTAATTATTTCATGTTGTTTGTTTTTCTTTTTTGCACTGAAACAATAGAAAAGCTTACAATTGTTTTTAAACACTTCTTTTATTGGACTCGTTTCAGTCTAGTTTGGACTGGTTTGGTCCAGTTGGGTCCAAATGGACCAGCTGGGGTCAGGGTCCAGGTCCCCACTGAGCCTTTTTTTTTTTAAATCAATTTTTTTGTTAATTTGTTCATTATTTTAATTATTTCTCTGAATTAATTTTTTTTATGTTTTACTTTTTTGTCATTTATATGTATTTTTCTTCAGTTTTTTTATTTAAATCATTCATGTATTTATGTTTAATAAACCCCCTGTTTGTTTGTTTTTTGGTGGTGGGAGGGGCTACACAAAAAACAAAAAGGAAAAAACAAACAATATAAACAAACAAAAAAACTCAACCCCCTGTTTTTTGTTTTTGTTTTTTTGTAAAATAAAAACAAAACCAAAACCAACCTGTTTGTGTTGCAGGGGCGGAGCTGGCTCGTCTGCGTTCTCGGGTGGAGGCTCTGGAGGAGGCGTCCTCCTCCGGCGTGTCCTCGGCTCGTTCCAGTCGTCTATCTTCGTCCTCCGGCGTGAACATCATCAACCCCCTGGATACCATTAACGGTGATGCTCGCTCCTCTGGGAACGGCCTGAGCCGCTCTGACAACGGCATTCTCCTGGGGGGGGCTCCGCCCCCACTGGGTGGCGGGGCAGCAACAGGAACAGGAAGTGGACAGGACAGCGGCAACCTGCAGAGGGCGGTCCAACAGCTGGTGAGGGCGGAGCTACAGTCAGATGCAATCAGAGGTAAACACCCACTCTACCAGGGGGTGGAGTCAAACTGGGGTTGAGGGTCCCCATGTGGTCATTTAATTAATTACCCTAACCCTAACAATGGATCCATTAGACATGATTATGTTAAAGGGATAGTTCAGTATTTTTCACATGAATCTGTATGGGATCATCGTCTTTACTCTGGTGCACCCACAGTGACTAAACTCCCGACAGTGTCCTGTGAGTCGAGTTCTGGTCCGGCGAAAGTAGTCCCAACAGGTTTCCTAGGGTCAACAAAATAAAACGTGTTTTGATTGAGTGATTTATTTGCATAACAAAACCGTCACTGAACAAAAACTCACACCTCATAATTGTTTGGAGCTACTTTCTCTCAATAGTGATCAATGCATGTTGTCACTGCTAACAGCTGCGCACCTTTACAAACTACTTTCATCGGTTGTTCAACAGTGTTTGCGGCTGCTACGTGCAGGCGCACAACTGTTAGTAGTGACAACGCGCATTGATCACTATTGAGAGAAAGTAGGTCCAAGCAATTGCGAGGTGTGAGTTTTTTCTGCAACTTAGTTTAAGGCCAGCACAGTGGTGCAGTGGTTAGCACTCGTGCCTCACAGACAGAAGGACCCTGGTTCTATTCCCACATCAGACCTTTCTGTGTGGAGTTTGCATGTTCTACGTGGGTTTTCTCCAGGTACTCCAGTTTCCTCCCACCATCCAAACACATGCACTGATAGGTTAACTGGTTAATCTAAATTGTCCATAGGTGTGAATGTGACAGTGATTGTTTGTCTATATATGTTCAGCCCTGAGGTGTACCCCGCCTTCACCTATTGTAGTTGGATTAGGCTCCCAGTGACCTCTGCCGCGACCCTATTCAGGATAAAGTGGGTTCAGATGACAAGATGAGATATGTTTTACTTTGTTGACCCCAGGAAACCTGCTGGGACTATTTTCACTTTGACCAAAACCAGACCAGAACTCGACTCACAGTCGAGTTCTGGTCTGGTCTCTGTGGGTGCACAGAGTAAAGACGGTGATGACATACACATTCATGTGAAAAATACTGGATCTAATAAACACTCATAATGACTGGCATCATGGGAATGAAATAGACTGAGTGAGTTTCTTCTGTTTTCTAGAAAGTCTGACATTTTCTCTGAAAGGAGCTCGTGGAGAACCAGGACCTAAAGGTAAACAAACAAACAAACAAACATGAACCAGGAGCTAAAGGTAAACAAACATGTGGACCTTCTCCTTCATAATCAGCTGTTGTTTCTCTTCAGGGGATCCAGGATCACTGGGAACCAAAGGTAATAAGATCCACCAGGGGTTCAGTGAGACCATCAACTGTCGAACAAAGTTAGGGTCAGGGGTCAGAATTGGGGTTAGGTAAGATTTAAGGTCAGGTTTGCGGGTCAGCGTGAGGGTTAGGGTTACGGTCAGGGGTCAGGGTCAGAGTTAAATGGACTGCATTTATATATGGACTGCATTTATATAGCGCTTTTCCACCTTCATGGTGCTCAAAGCACTTTACATTAGCCTCTCATTCACCCATTCACACACACACACTCATACACCAGTAGGTTTCTAAGGTCTATGGTAAGTCCTACTGGGGGCCTAAGTCAGGGTTCAGTGTCTTGCCCAAGGACACTTCGACATGTGGACAGCCAGAGCCGGGACGCGAACCGCCAACCTCTCGGTCATTGGGCGACCCACTCTACCAACTGAGCCACAGCCGCCCGGTGTTAGGGTCAGGGTTAAGGTCAAGGTCAGAGTTAGGGTCAGGTTCAAGGTTAATGGATCTAGTCCTTTCAGGTCCCTGTCAGCCTGTAAACTAGTGTGTATGTTTCCTGCAGGGGACAGTGGATTTCCTGGACTTCCGGGACTTCCAGGTAAGACTGAGTCTTCAAGTCCAACTGCTCTGAGGGTCAAAGGTCACTGGGTCATTTCTGGGGTATTGTGTGTGTTCCAGGACCTCCAGGCCAGATGGGTCACCCAGGACTGGATGGACCTCGAGGGCCCAAGGGTGCTGCAGGTAACGTCAGTTTTCCGTCTGATAAAGTCAGAAAACTTTAACCATATTTAGCAAAATGTAAAAACAAGATACAGGAGCGGTAGCTGAGTGTCCACAGTGTTTCCTGCACAGGTGAAGCCGGTGCTGAGGGTCCACCTGGACAGAGGGGCCGAGAAGGCCCCCAGGGCCCCCATGGAGAGACCGGTCCACCTGGGTTTGGACAGAAAGGAGACAAAGGTAGAAGAGCTCTGTCGCCATGGTTACTCCACCCTCACCTGCACAAATAACCACAAAGAAACTTTTAATGGAAAACTATTCAGTTGAAGTTTGTAGGATCCAGTTTTTAATTTGGTTCCGTAGATGTCCGCTCAAATCAATACTAGAAAGTGAAAACTATTAAAAAAAAAAGGTTTAATGCTGATCGAAAAATATAATTGTTGCGATAATGGTGTGCAATATTCATATTACTAAAATGTACAATAATTTATTTAATTTAATTTTTTTTATTAATCTCGCCCAACATTGGTTGAGTGAGATTATTGTAATCACTGTGTGTGTGTGTGTGTGTGTCCGCAGAGACATATCATGCTATAACTCAATGAATATTTGAGATATCACCATAAAATTACATCAACATATACAAGCTAATGTGCATCAGATGTAATGATCCGTTTGAGTAAAGGTCAAAGGTCAACGTCACAATTTACTAAAAGGTCAAAATCACATTATGGGTTATAATTTCAAGAATTGCAGCATCATCATGTTATTGGAAAGAATTGTGCAATTGATTATAGTACAACAGTATTTTGTCTGAAGTGATAAATAATTGATGCGGCATCCAAACAATTTTTACATTTTTGTTGAACATTTTTCTTGGTAAATGAAATTGGTTTAGGGGAACATGATATTGCAATACTATATACCGATATTGCAGGTTTTGC
This sequence comes from Siphamia tubifer, assembly GCA_020466265.1. Taxonomy (NCBI): domain Eukaryota; kingdom Metazoa; phylum Chordata; class Actinopteri; order Kurtiformes; family Apogonidae; genus Siphamia; species Siphamia tubifer. The sequence continues at coordinate 49,004,502 of CM035783.1, forward strand.
CAATATCGTGTAGCCCTAATGCTGATTATCTGATGATTTACGGTATCACCTTTTGATACATCCTCACATATTAACATATTCATATTCTATTTATTAACATATTCAAATACTACTTCCTACTGACTATAGATGAGCTATAGTGATTCTATAGTGATGCTAAAGTAATGCTTTATTGATGCTAATGTAATGCTATAGTGATGCAATGGTGATGCTAAAGTAATGCTATAGTGATGCTAAAGTAATGCTTTAGTGATGCTAAAGTGATGCTATTGTGATATGTTCCTGGTTCAGTAAGTCAGTGATGTTTATTGTTTCCAGGGTCTCCAGGGGATCCTGGTCGTCCTGGTCCTGCTGGTGTTTTTGGACCTGTGGGGCCTAAAGGTCAGTTTAGATCTTGATCATACCATTGAGAACCTAAGGTAATATTGCTAGAAAAAGTAAAATTGAATATTAAAGATGAACCCACAAAGCTTGAAATAAAACTAAATTGTGTGGGCAGATCCTGTGACTAACTATGGCAGTATAGTGGCTGAGCGGTTAGCGCTCTTGCCTCACAGCAAGAAGACCCATGTTCGATTCCCAGACTGTACAGGCCTTTCTTAGTGGAGTTTGTATATTTTTCTCTCTGAGTCTGGGTGGGTTTCCTCCAGGTGTTCCAGTTTCCCCCATCACCCAAAAACATGTTTGTAAGGGTAAAATCCTCCAGCCAGGTGATTCTGACCATTAGCCTGGCTTTGAATCTGGAGGTGGGTCCCTGGGTGCCACACATTGCTGCCCACTGCTCCATACAGGTGCCCCAAAGGCATCAAAGAAAGGATGGGTTAAATGCAAAGGACAAATTTTGTTGTACAATTATATAATGACAAATAAAGTACTTCTTCTAACAACACAATGCCTGAGGTTACCAAGGTGTTTAAGCTAGTTACATAACCTTAAATAATGTTCAAACAAACTAATGCATAATATCACCTTGATGTCACCTTGAAATAACAGTAGGTAGTTAATTTAGGTGAAACAGCTGATGAGTATCTCATCTAAAAGTGGTTTATGGACCAGTCTAATGAACGACCAATTGAATTTGAAGGCTTTGGAGTGCCTCAGGGTTCTATCCTGGATCCTATTTTCTTTGCTGCTCTGTCCAATAAATATCAATGTAAACTCTTCCAGAGGTTTTAGATATAATGTCTGACTGAAGGTTTGTTTTTGTTTGGTTTAGGTGCAACAGGAGAACATGGAGCTCAAGGAAACCCTGGTGAAGTCACAGTTCTAACATGGAGTTCATATTCAGTCTCTTATTTCCCACCTGTTGGGAGTGATGTAAACATCAGGTCTTGGTTTCAGGTGCTCCTGGTCCAAAAGGTTTCCACGGTGAAGCCGGACAACCAGGAGTTAAAGGTACACGTATGTTTCAGGTAGAACGTTAGAAATTTCAATCACTATGAAGACTTTGTTTTGTGTAAATGTTATTTATCATGAAGGTGACAGAGGAACGCCAGGGCTGCCGGGAAGCAAAGGAGAAACTGGAGATCGGGGAATCCGTGGACCTTCAGGTGAGTTTTCACAGCGGGCTACTCCAAGAACAGGAAGCATTTACAGATGCACTTTTACAGACTTAGACAATAGAAGTGAGGAATGTGTTCCACTCTGTTTGGAAGGAAATATCTTCTAACTGAAGTTGATGAATAAATCTAACAGCACAAGTACTGATTCTTTATTATCTGGTATTTACTGTTTATTATTTGATATGTTTTCTTTATTATCTGGTATTTACTGTTTATTATTTTGTATCTTTCCTTTTTATCTGGTATGGTTTTTCTTCTAGTTTATGTTTAATATGTGACTGAAACACAAAACAAATATAAACAAGCTCACATCACCTTCATTTGACCACTTTAAGAACCCAGTGTTTCTGATCTGATTTATATAACTGTTGTTTTCATTATTTAAGGTGAACCAGGACAACCTGGACCTCAAGGCTCTGCTGGAGCAAAGGGATCTAAAGGGTCTCCAGGTATGAATCTGTTTGAAGATAGGCACCATGTGAGCAGAGAAACCACTAAAAACATTAAAAACATCAATCAACTGTTTTACATTAGACTTAATGAGAAAGTGACTAACTACAGATAAATTCCCCCAAAGTTTCCATTCACTGTCATTTATTCAATTCCATGGTTTTACTGGCGTATCAAGGTATTATTATTATGATTAATCTCCCCCAACGTTGGTTGGGTGAGATTATTGTAATCACCTTGTGTGTGTGTGTCCACAGAGACATATAATGCTAAAACTCAATGAATACTTGAGATATCACCATGAAATTACATGAGGTTATACATATAGCTAATGCGCATCAGATGCAGTGATCCATTTGAGTAAAGGTCAAAGTCCCAATGAACTAAAAGTTCAAAATTAGATTATCAGTTCAAAAACAGAGGGTCACAACTGGAGATTGGCACAAAGTAGTGAAAAACAAAAAATAATTTAGTTTTTAAAACTGTATCAGGGACCGGATGTAAAGCTATTCGTGCTACATGCACAATGCATGAAAGGTCGTATATAAATAAAGTTTGATTGATTAATTTATACATACATATATATATATATATATATATATATATATATAAATCAATCAAACTTTATTTAAGGGACTTTTCCATCAATAAAATTGAAGTCGAGTTGACGAGTCATGATAATGTCATCACATCGTCAGCGGAGGAAAAACATGGACACACGTCTGTCCAGCAATGAGCAACTTGTATTAAAATTCACTGCAACGTAACAATGTCCACTGACAAGACACAAGCATCAACATTTTAACCCCAACAAAATAAAGGCGTTAGCCTTGAGTTTTATTTTGAAATATAACTGCACAACATCAGTAGGCTGAACATATATCTGCATTTTGGCTGGACCGACGGCTCTAAAACTGGACTGTCCAGACATCTGTAATGTGTCCTCACTTTTTACATTTAAGTGCAAAAAGTTTAAATCAGTTAATGCACGTTGTCTCTTCAAATGCTGTGCGTTTTTTTTTTTTTCATCTAAGGTGAAGTATTTCCACACATGTGATGTGTGTCTGTCACTCTTTTTTGATTAGTCAGACTCACCGCCCCCTGTTTTACCTGCAGCAGCCACGTTTCCTTAGGCTTAGGTCTGACTGGTCTGTGTTTACGCACCGAGGGAGAGACAGCGTAACGTGCGACTTGTCGACTCCTCCAAATTTAAGTCAACTTGTGCTATGGGAGTCTTTTTTTTTTTTTTTTTAGAGTAACAGTCTTTCCACTGTAACTACGGACCTCTGATCCTCCAAATATGTTCATATCTAATGACCATGAAAAGTTGAAGAACTGTATTTGCAGCAATTATTGACATGTATTGATCATATTGGTGGATCAATAGTGATTATAGAGTTTAGATCAGTAGAGTCTTGTGGTCAGCGGAGGTTGTTTGGGTTTGTAAGGGTTAACAGTAACACTGGTAGAAGGTGTGGTGGAGCTAAAGGCTGGTTTGTACCTGCAGGTGAAGGAGGCTCCATGGGACCTCCTGGAGGTCGAGGTCCACCTGGACTTCCTGGAGATGCTGGTGTTCCAGGTACGTGTTGGAAGATGTTTGACTGGACCAGACACACGTATCGCAAGCCTGACCTTCAAACTGTCTTTCTACAGGTGCTCCTGGGATTCAAGGACCCCCAGGTTTGAAAAACCTCCACCCAAAAACCCATCCTTAAAGGTTTGGATTAAGTGACTTTAAATGTTTGTGTAACGTTTAAATGCAGGTGTCGCAGGAGTCCCAGGACAAGCTGGTGCTAAAGGTAATGTCCCTGATACTGGTACTGGTGCTGGTACTGGTGCTGGTACTGATAATGGTATTGGTATTGGTATTGGTATTGGTATTGGTACTGATACTGATACCGGTACTCGTACTGATACTGGGGCCTTGTGTATCGGCCGATAAACAATACTGATCCAATATCAGTGAGAATTTAGAACAGAGGTTGTTAACCTACATAATTATTATAATAAAATAATAAGCATCAGTATTTGATCTTATAACAATGACTATAACTAGACTGTGAAGTTACTTTTTTCTGGACACAAATGGACTCTTAAATTTATACAGTTTCCAATATTAACAGGAAATATTTGCAGAAAACAACTGTTTGTGTTTGAAAATGAGACAAACAGATGGAAATGATTTAATGTTTGTAAGAAGAAACAAAACTAAACTAAATGATCGACAGTTTGAACATGTTCATGTCCTGGATGTTTCTCTGCTGAAACACACAACTGAGCATGTGCAGAAGGAGCATGACCTGGACACAACTGAGCATGTGCAGAAGGAGCATGACCTGGACACAACTGGGCATGTGCAGAAGGAGCATGACCTGGACACAACTGGGCATGTGCAGAAGGAGCATGACCTGGACACAACTGGGCATGTGCAGAAGGAGCATGACCTGGACACAACTGGGCATGTGCAGAAGGAGCATGACCTGGACCTGACATGTGGGTTTGGAGAACTGGGCAGATTTAAGGGAACTATACTAGACAGGGTGCAGTAGTCAAGGCTGGTGCCTCACAGACAGAAGGTCCCTGGTTCAATTCCAACACTAGACCTTTCTGTATGGAGTTTAGATGTTTTCCTCACATCTCTGTGGGTTTTCTCTAGGTTCTCTGGCTCCTCCCACCATCCAAACGCATGTAATGATAGGTTAATTGGTTAACCTAAATTGCCCATGGGCCTTATTCACCTGGAATGTTCAAGAGATGTTGAGGGATACACTTTCCCCGACAGCAATAGCACCTCACTGCTGCGTCCCCAAATGTACATACTCAAAGAGTAAAAAATTGTACTGTTGTCACCTTCCATCATTTCCCCAAGGATAAGGCACTTTGCCGTGAATGGATCAACAACATAGCTGTCAGTAGTGATGATATGCTAGCGGTACCATTAGCCACCTTTAACTTTATGTAGCCTTCAACCCAGTTATTGTAGCCTTTCAGCAAGACAGCCCAGGGAATATTGCAGTCCCTACATGCCCATTTTTCAACAATATCAACCGTTAACTCCGGCATGACGGAGAGATTGGTGATCCAAACTGCTGGCACATTGCCAACCCAAACATTCACTGAAGATAGTGATTGACAACATATGGAACTGTGTACTTCTGTTTGAGTTTCGTACTCCTCAAGTGTAAAAATGACCGCCTGGTGAATAAGGTGAATGGGTGTGAATGTGAGAGTGATTGTCTATATATGTTCAGCCCTGCGATGAACTGGAGGCTCGTACAGGGTGTACCCTGCCGATGCCCATTGTAGCTGGATTAGGCCCCCAGTGACCCCCCAACCCGAGTGAGGATAAAGTGGGTTCAGATGACGACATGAAATATTAGACCGGTTTGAGGGAACTATACTGGACAGATTTAGTGATTTTTATGCAGTAAATAATAAATGCATATGTTTTAATAAAATAATGATCCTGTAATAATTAAAGTAAATAAATGTTCAGTTTTCTTTCCACAGTTTAAAGTTCAATAATAATGTTGCACGAACAGTTATTTAAATAAAATAAGATCATCCTGTTTCAGGTGAACCTGGATCTGCTGGCAAAATAATTACTGCAGGTAAGTACACAAGTATCTGTACTGTGTACTACAGAGTACACACAAGTATCTGTACTGTGTACTACAGAGTACACACAAGTATCTGTACTGTGTACTACAGAGTACACACAAGTATCAAATACTACAACAGCTGTTTATTTTCGTGTCTCATCTTCTAGTTGGTTCTGAAACTGTGACCATCCCTGGACCGCCGGGTCCAGCTGGAGCTCCTGGTCCTCCTGGACTACCTGGTCTATCTGGGCCCATTGGACCTGCTGGAGTCCCAGGAGCACCTGGTAAATACTACTGAGGTGCCTTATGCAGATCGAGCTAAAAATAGAGATCATAGCTTTTAATAATAATACCTATAACTTCCTGCTTCTGATACTAAACTGATACCAAACACCAATATTGGTGGTTCTTCCAGTTCTTTTCTTATTTTTTCCAATCAGCATTAAAGTCTGTAAAGGCCTTTACTGAACCTAAAGTGTTTATTCCTGTGATGATACATTTAGGTCCCAAGGGAGAACAAGGAGAGAAAGGAAATAATGGAGACAAAGGAGATAAAGGAGACAAAGGTCAGGATGGAGGGGCTGGTATGGTCACCAGTTCAGACTCTGTCTCCTCCACTGTCAGCAACAGTAAGTCCATGTGTTTACTGCTATAGTCCACAGGTTCAAGGATGAACTGATCACGTTTAGGAGGTCAAAGGTCAAAGTCAAAAGTTCAGTTCTATACGTGGGGGTGCATTCCATCACTAACATAATGAACCCAAAAGTCAAACTATACACTTTCACCTTGCGACTCCAGCTTTTATTTTCCTGTTCTACAGTAGATTAAAGGAAATGTTCACATTATCTAACCTGGATCCACTGGATCGACTGCATCTAGTGGATTTGTTTCATCATTTCTGTCAAACTCATGTTAGTTCAGGTTCCACATTTAGCCCACTTCTATATAAAGTGACACAGTAACCTAGTAATAATCCATATTTTTCATTGTTAGTTTGAAAAACCTTCAATTATATGATGAAAATATGAATAAACTGAACAAACATGGAACCTGAAATTTCTGAAGAAAAAAAGAGTAATTTACTGAAACAACAGCAATTTATTTTCTTTTGTTTGTTTGTTTGTTTTTGAGTGAGAAAAGTGAGATTTCAATTATGTTATGTTGCAGAAAATTATTAAAATCTCCATGTTTTTTCTTTAAAAATGTCAGGTCTTGGTCTTACACTATTCAGCTTTTTGAAGGATATTTTGTAAATTCATAAAAAAAATTTTTTTTTACTAAAACAAAGAACATTTTGTAAACGTTATTTACAGGTTATTATTATTTGACTGGTTCCATTTGAGCTGGAGGTGATTCTGAAGATCTGCATCTGGACTGTTACTGTTTAATGTCTGTCTGTGAGTCGGCCCCTCGACTGGACTGGACCCTTTGGTGGCCTGGACTGGACCCTTATTCAGACTGGACTGGACTGGACACTTTTGTGGACTGGACTGAACTGGACCCTTTGGCAGACTGGACTGGACCGGTCTGTTTTTGGCACATGGGCCAAAGGTCTCACATCCTTGCTCTACATGACCGAAACAATGAAAAAGATGAAATCCTGTCTGATTTGTTCTTTTATTGATAGAATTCAATGACCAATGCATGATGGAAGAACAGCAACTGCATCAGATTCAACATTCAGTTCTTTTGGTTTTCAACAGAACTTGGCTCAGTTGCTGGACCTCCAGGACCACCAGGACCTCCAGGGCGGCCAGGAGAACCTGGACTTCAGGGTCCTCCTGGTATGTTGAAGGTTATCAAACGCCAAAAGACATCCTTATAAAGACATTTTCTTGGTGATTCTTGTAGGTTCAGCTGGACTTGTTTCGCTCTTCAAAATGTTACAACTCTAATCCAAGAGACGTCTTCACATCTAATGACTGGTGGGGGAATGTGGGTTTATAAATCTGTGGCGTCCAAATTCTCCCACCAGTCATTAGACCTGAAGAAGCCCCTGGGATTAGATGCAAAATGTTTTCAAAAGAGTGGAAACACCAGTTGAACCTACAAAAACTGTTGAAAAGAACCCTGCACTGGACAGATGTGAAAAGAAATGAACATTTGAAAGTGTTTTGCTTCCACTGTTTTAGGTGAAGCCAAACAAGGTCCTCCAGGACGCAGAGGTCCTCCTGGAGAGCCAGGTAAACTAACAGAAGACAGAAACATGCAGTTTATTAAACACATACACAGGTGCATCATCAGCGTACAAGGTGATTGGAGTAAAACCTTCTTCACTAAATTTAACTTTCTGACTTGTTGGACCCTTAGGTGTCGGTTCCCCTGGACCTAAAGGTGATAAGGGAGAACCTGGCAGCTTTGTACCTACCTCAGGTACGTGACAATCAGTGGCCTGAACATCAATGATCTGTTCTGGTCAAATATGAAGTGTTTAAAACTTTTACAATTAAGTTAATTTGATCTGATTGATCTAAGGTTCAGTGACTTCATGCACAAAAATACTTTAGTCAAATACAATACTGGGTTAATTTACCTACATGTTGGTGTTTTTGGATATGTTCACACCTGGACACTTCTAGGTTTGGATTGAAGTTGGATTTCACTTTTTTCCTGTGGGTCAGGTCACCTTCTCATTGTACTTTTTGCCCGTGGACCAACATTTGTAAACAAAAAGATATGTGACAAACTGTGTTGGAGCTGGACACAAACATTTGGGGTGAATCACATGAAAATAAACATGGAGGTTCTAGATGAAAGATGATTGATCCACGTCCATCCATTGCTGCTGTTAGCATGTTAGCTACTGCCAGCAGCTACAGGGGCTCATTAATCACCTTGTGTGTGTCTGTATCTGTGTGTGTGTGTGTCTGCAGAGACACATATCAATGAATACTTGAGATATCACCATGAAATTACATGGGCATTTACATATACCTAATGTGCATCAGATACAATGATCCATTTGAGCAAAAGTCAAAGGTCAAGGTCACAATTAACTAAAAAATCAAAGTCACATTATCAGTTATTACTGGAGAATGGAGGGTCACAGAACTTTGAGATTGGTACCAAGCAATGCAGAATGTGATATCACCTACGCTCAATTGTTTTTGAGATCTCTGGAGGTCAAAGGTGACATGTTGCAAAATTAACTTCTGTAACACTGTTTGTGTGTCAAGCAGAGGTGTGGACTCGAGTTATGTGACTTGGACTCGAGTCAGACTCGAGTCGTCAATTTGACGACTTTAGACTTGACTCGACAAAATGTACAAACACTTGCAACTCGACTTGGACTTCAACGTCATTAACTTGTGACTTCACTTGGACTTTGGCCCTTTGACTTGCGATGACTTGCTACGTCCCATGAGAATATTAAAGTATGTTAATAAATGCTGCGCTCAATTTACTTGTTATTCTGCAAAATGATGTGTGAATGCAAAGAGCATGTGCGCGCTGCTTGCACGACAGCCAATCACAGTGTTGCTTTTCATTCCACCGCATCCACCTCAAATCTGAAACGAGCATCAATGACAACTACGTGCCGGCGTGCAAAATGATGCCGAAGATAATTTCCTTTGGCTATAAAAATTACGAAGTTGTCAACAAAAAACAGATCGCAATATGCAAGATGTGCGGGTCAAAGATTACAGACGGAGTTTCTACAACGTCCAACCAGTGCTCCAGTGGAACGAGTTTTCAGTCATGGTGGCATCATCCTACGTCCTCATCGTGCACAAATGACTGACAAACTTTTGGCCGATTTGATTTTTTGCAAATGCAATGCGCTATAGGTCCTCCACCCAGCACCACCTCTCCTCAGGACATGGACACACACACACGCACTGTGTGTAGCTTTCTCCGACCATCAGCTGTCCACACACATCTGTGTCTCTCTCTCTCTCTCTCTCTCTCTCTCTCTCTCTCTCTCTCTCTCTCTCTCTCTCTCTCTCTCTCTCTCTCTCACACACACACACCCCTCCCTGTATTGGCATGTTGGCCCAGTTTCAAAAGCGATCATAGGGAATGACAATTTTGTTTATGTTAAAAAACTTGCTAAAAGAACCCCTCTCTAATTTAAGGTAAACTTTTCTACAATATGAGGCAAATAGAGTACACTTGTTATAGTACAATACACTATTGAAATACAAGCAATTTCTTGCCCACATCCCCTCCTAATTTTACATGGCCTCTCACTACCTTTTCATCTGTCCACATTGCGCACATAAACACACACATTCTCCATTTTAACTGTCTCTCCCTCTGTCACCGTGCATGCATCTCTCTCTCTCTCTCTCTCTCTCTCTCTCTCTCTCTCTCTCTCTCTCTCTCTCTCTCTCTCTCTCTCTCTCGCTGTCTTTCTCCCTCTCTCTGTGTTTCTCTCTCACGTGCTCTCTCACTGTCTTTCTCTCTCTCTCTCTCTCTCTCTCTCTCTCTCTCTCTCTCTCTCACACACACACACACACACACACACACACACACACACACACACACACACACACTAGTGTCTATGGATGCATTACTGTTCAGTTCAGTTACATGTCAAGTATTCAGACCCTTTACAGTTTTGCCAGTCTGTTGTTTTTCTGCCATGAGCTAAAATCATTTTAAGTTCAAGTTTTTGTTGTTGTTCATTAATGTACACAAACACCCCATATTGACGGATACAACTGCAGTTACAATAACAATCAATCAATAATAATATTGAACGCACAATTACAGAATATTTACATGTATTAATATGCAGACTTATTAAGAAATAAAAACTCAAATCACTGTCAAGTATTTTGACCTTTTCTTCAGTATGAAGTAGGAACACTCCTTTGAGCTAATACAGCCATGGGATTTTTGGGAATGTTACGTTTTTCACACCTGGATCCTTATTTTCCAATGCTTTTGACGCTTTGCATAAAAAAGGTTAAATGAATACAGACCTTACAGACATGTATGATTTGTAGAAATGTTATTTCGTTATAGGGGACTCGAAATGACTCGAAGCTAAAATGCTGGGACTTTGACTCGACTCGAGACTTGTGTGCTTTGACTTCGGACTTGACTCGGCACTTGGATGGTGTTGACTTGGGACTTCGCTCGGACTTGAGTGCACAAGACTTAGACTTACTTGGGACTTGCCCAGCAATGACTTTGTCCCACCTCTGGTGTCAAGCATAGATGCTATACCTTAATCAATACTGGATATATACTGGAAACACACAGATGCATGTATACATATAACGAAGTTATCAAGATTGCAAAAGGTCAAAGGTCAAAGGTCAAGGTCGCATTTAGCAGAAAGGTCAAAATCACATTATTGGCTCTAATCCAAGAACAGGTTGTCATAGAAACTTGAGATCAGCACAAAATAGGGGTGAAATTACTTGTTCTCTGAATACTTGTTTTGACTTCGGAGTTTTGGCTCAGTGAAAGGTGAACAGTAATGAACGATCCTGTCTATTTGGTTGTTTAACCCGGCTGAAAATCATTATCTTCTATTAATGTTGTTCCCACCCCTGCTTACTCCCATTGATTTTTATTCCCATCAGGTCCAATCCTGAGATTAATTACACTTTGACCCCCAGCCCACGGGAATCCCGCTGGAATCACGTGACCTGCGGGAATTCCCAACGAATGTCATCCTCTTGTTCACATTTGTATTCACATCCAGGTGTTTTCAATGAACCAAACTCAGTCTGAATAATATATTTTGTTTATTATTTGATGTTATTTGTTTATTATTTGTTTTGGTATGTATTTGGTATCTGTTTTGGTATCCCTCATGAATCTTTTCATTTGTAGAAACCTTCTTTGCTGGACCACCAGGTCCTGCTGGAGCACCAGGTCCTGCTGGACCACGAGGTCCTGTTGGAGCACCAGGTTCTTCAGGTACACTCACATTCCATTGAAACCAAACATTTTATTCTAAAATACTTCATAGAATCACATTTAATTATTTTTAAGGGGATGGTAGAAATACTTTATTATTGTTCATTTCCACCTCAGTGTGTTCTTTACAACGGTGTATTAGACACACACACACACACACACACAAAAACACTTCTCACTGAGAACAAAATCATAAAATATCAAAATAAAACCCATGATTTTATGAGAATAGTCAAAAACAAAGAGTCATAATTTTTACGAGAATGAAGGTAAAATATTACAAGAATCATGTCATCGTATTTCAAGACTAAACCGATGATGTCATGATAATTCATTCAAAACAGGCAGAAAATCAAATGTAGGACAATAAAGTCGCAGCCACTCATCGCATAATGGCAACATTTCTGTGGAAACGTTCTGGAAACATTCTCTGAGTTTCTACTTTCATTTGGGGTTTAGACACAATGGCTAAATATGGAAACTATTAGCCCCGCCTACTGTCAACACATTAGCCCCACCCACCACCAATACATTAGCCCCACCTACCGTCAACACATTAGCATTAGCCCTGCCCACCATCAAACATTAGCATTGGCTCCACCCACCATCAACACATTAGCATTAGCCGTGCCCATACATTAGCCAGAGGCCTTTGGCGATTGTTCACACACATTTCAGTTTGTTTTATTGTAAAACCCGAAGATATTTGAAGAAAGTTTTCAGTATTGCGTAAAAGGAAGTGATCTGTCACCAAAAATTTAACATTTAAGGCTTACAATTTCTAAATTCTGACTTTTTAGCAAACTATTGTGAATAGATTTGCATGACATTTTCATTCAATTATGACTTTATTCTCATAATCTGTTTTCATTCTTATATGACTTTATGCTGGAAGTGACAAGTGTTTTTATTTTTCCGATGTGGCCTAATATGCTGTTATAAGGATTAAAGTGGATGAAAATAGTGTTCATCTGTGTTTTTAGATGAACTCTGAAGGACCCCAAGATTATTATTATTATTATTATTATTATTATTATTATTATTATTATTATTATTATTATAATTAGTAGTGGTAGTAGTAGTATTTACATCTGTCAGCATTTATTTTCTTTCAAACTAATGGCATAAATATTTCAGGTGAACCAGGTCAGCCAGGTCTTCCAGGAAGTCCAGGAAACCCAGGAGTTGGTGAGTTAATGTCACATGTTTTTTTTGTTGTACGGCGTGTGCTGTAGACATTTATCCCTGTTGGACATTTTCCTTCACATGTTGTGATTTAAATGTTTTTACACAGTTATGTCTCTTCCTTCCTTTCAAATCATTAGTGCAGAGCCCATAGAAAATGTGAGATGGTTTGCTACTGATGTGTTGTGAAAGTGGGTGAAATGAGTTAAAAAGAGCAGAAAGAAAGACTATAATAATTAGTCCCCCCCCCCCGGTACTCCAGTTTCCTCTCACCATCCAAACACATGCACTGATAGGTTAACTGGTTAATGTAAATTACCCCTAGGTGTGAATGTGACGTGATTGTTTGGCTATATATGTTCAGTCCTGACATGAACTGGAGACTCATACAGGGTGTACCCCGCCTTCACCCATTGTAGCTGGATTAGGCCCCCAGTGACCCCTGTGACCCTAGTCAGGGTAAAGTGGGTTCAGATGACGAGACGAGACATTAGAATAGAGATCTTTATTGGCTGAGGGGAGGGGCCTGAAGTGGACGGAGCTTAGCGCAAAAGCATTAGAATGGTTTTAGATTTTTCATTACAGTTTAATTTGACTTAGTTTAGTCTTTTTTTCTCTGTAATTCTGTTTAATTTGTTTTAGGGCATATTTTGTATTTTTTGTTAATTTTTTTTTTAATTTTTGCTCGGTTTTAGTTTATTTTTCCTATTTTAGTTTTTCATATCTTTTATTATTTTCTTTCTTGTCATATTTAAATAAATCCTGTCCAGGACTTTTTGTGCAACATTTTACAAACTTTAGTTTTGTCGACCAAAGACAAAAACAAAGGGAATTTCACCTAGAATTTGTATTTGTTAGTTTTGTAAACACAAAACCCAGTTTCAGTTAGCTATGTGTTTTTTTTTGTTGTTTTTTTTTAATTATGGTTTTTATTTTATTTCAGTTAATGAAAAATGTTTTATAGTTTTTCTAGTTTTCTTTTGTTTCGTTACTTTTTGTTAACGATAATTGTGATCATGTTGAACCTGCAGAACATTTACCTGGTCTCAACCTTCGCTTGAATAGAGTTTTCTAGAACATTAGGGCAGCCATGGCTCAGTTGGTAGAGTGGGTCGTCTATTAACCAAAGGGTCGGTGGTTGGATTCAGTTCGTTGTGTCCTTGGGCAAATACACTTCACCTTCCTTGGCTCCAGTGTCACTCACACTGGTGTATGAATGTTTTGAAGGTGGTCAGAGGGACTGTTGATGTGAAATGTCTGCCACGCTTCTGTCAGTCTGCCCCAGGACAAATGTGGCTACATATGTAGTTTACCACCACCAGACGGAGCATGTGAGAGTGAATGAATCATGGATCAATAATGTAAAGTGCATTGGGTGCTTTGAAAAGCCCTATAGAAATCCATTATTATACCGTGCAAATCTTTTTTGCTTCCTGTCAAAGTATCTTGACAATATTTTAAATGTCAATCTCTTAATATGAAGGACTTAAAAAATATATTTTACTATTATTATTATTATTATTATTATTATTATTATTATTATTATTATTATTATTATTATTATTATTATTATTATTATTATTATTATTATATTCAGTGTGTTGGTCTTCATACCAGGTTTCCCAGGTGAACGTGGATATCCAGGACCAAGAGGACCAGTGGGAGAAAGGGGACCTGCCGTAAATACAGATGGTCCATTCCAGCCTGGTCCACCTGGACCTCCTGGACCTCCTGGTCCACCTGGACGAGGTGGCAGTGAATCAGCTGATGTGGGCCAGTACATTTCAGAGTATCTTCAAAGTAATGTAACAAATATAACAATTATAAAAAATGTAACAAATCTAACAAATACAGTGGTACCTCAACTTACAAAATTACTTTGTTCCATAAGTGGTTTCGTACCATGAATTTTTCATAAATATTAGTATTTTACATGTAAAAGCCCTGATTCGTTCCAAGGCTCCAAATATTACCCCCTAAACCCTTTGAAAATTATAAAAGTATACCAATTTTGTATAAAATATGTGTTAAAAGTAAAAGAGAATTTAGATTTTAGATGTAAGGTACTGGTCTCAGTGGGTAAATGTGTCTTCACTGACTGAACATTAAACATTAAACATTAAAATGAACCAGACATGTGGGTCATTTTCATACTATTGTGTTTGTTTTAATTGTCACTTTCACCTTCAACAATGTTTGTTGCCAGAAGTTTGGTAGAATATCGATACAAAGACCATTGCCTTTGACCACTTTTCATAATCTTCCTAAAATGTGCAAGGCATACGTCGACAAAGTGGCTGATAGCACGACTCGTGAACATTTTTTAGGATGTTTTTTTTTTCCACGAATTCAAAAAGTTCCTGAAATATGTCCAGCATGTCTTTTATTGGTGCTGATGGAATGATGGCTGCCTCCAACTTTTTTTTTTATCATCTCCTGGTTCACTTCTATTGATAACGCAGTCGCTTCTTCTTTTCATTCGCACCAGAATCACTTTCTTTGGGCTCATGATGAATAATTAATACGTACTGTAATAAAGTTTAAATTAACACACTGGGAAAAACTCACCAAACAGTAACTCTGTCCTTTACACCTGTTAGAACTCTGTGATGAATGAGGGTCAAAGGTCACCAAAAGCATAATGGGTAGCTCCCTCAGAGCCAATGGGATGATATGTACAGTACGTACAGTACATATTTACGTCTCGGGGGTTTCATTTCATGAATTGAATTTTCTTTCGTATTCAGAGACGAAAAATTGACGGAAAAGTTTTTCGCAACTTGGATTATTTATTACCTGGGTCTTTTGTAAGTTGACGTATGACTGTAATCAGGAATAATCAGGAATCAGGTTCCTAATTCAATTTCTGATTCCTGGTGGTGATGGTGATGATGTAATTGATGATGAAGATCAATCATTTAATTCATTCTTTTGGGGTCTAGGTGGTTCTCTCAGGCAGTACTTGTCTGGCCCTCCTGGTCCTCCTGGTGCTCCTGGTTCTCCTGGTGCTCCTGGTGCTCCTGGTATTCCTGGTTCTCCAGGGGCCTCCTCAGAAGGTCTGGTTGATGATGTGGCTGCTCGAGTCCTGACCTACATCCAAAGTATGACTGACATTAGAAGATCATTTCATTCCACCATGGATGCTGCCTTTGATCTTTGACCTCTAACCCAAACCATTTAACTGTTCAGGCTCAGGTAGAGGACAACATGGTTCTCCCGGTCCACCTGGTCCACCTGGTTCTCCCGGTTCTCCTGGTTCTCCTGGTCCATCCGCATCTGTCTCCATCAATGACATCATCAGTCTGTTACAACGTAAGTTTTGTTTGACCGACAACTGGTAAGTTCTAGTCATAATTAAATGGATTAGGTTAGGTTAGTGTTAGGTTAGGTTAGGTTAGGGTTAGGTTAGTGTTAGGGTTAGGTTAGGTTAGTGTTAGGTTAGGTTAGGGTTAGGTAAGTGTTAGGGTTAGTGCAGTGACGGTTTGTGCATTTCAACATTAGGCCTTCAGTGATGCCCCATATATTAACTTCACCTCAGTATAGACTAGTCAAGCAGCACTTTATTTCAGGAGCATTTAAAACCATCAAGTATGCATTCACAATTAAGATTAGGAAACTAAGTTTACAGATATTGTCAAAAATAAAAAGGTGATTTAAAGATGCTAAACAAAATGCCACCAAAATGACACTGTGTGATCTTAAACATGTCTGTCTAATAAATTGCACCGTTTCATATAAGACACCAAGCAGACAATAACAAAACAAAATATTCTTTGAAAATAAAGTTAAGAGATTGTTTGCATTTTTGAGAATGCGATATACAACAACAAATAACTAAAAATGTTGCAATGACAAGAAGAAATTAAAAATAAAATACTTTTACTCACCAACATAGTTCTCCACAGTATTTAAAATTTCAAAATAAAGTCGAGCCTCCTTTCTTTTCTCTAGAGCACTTCAGTGGCTGTTGTACATTTTATCTGTGTGTTTCAGTTCCTTTTCTATGGACATGGAGGCTAATGCTAAAGATGTTTTTGTCCAGTCATGTTTCTGGCATAAATTTGAATACACTTTAATGCTGAAAATGACCATTCAACAGAACAGTCAAAACAGTAACATCCAAACAGACCAGTGTGTAAAGTTGTCCCAAACTCTCACTCAGATTTTTGCTCTGAAGAAAATTCTCCTTCGTCCATTATGTGTTAAAATACAGCTGGCTCATAAAGAGCGAGGCTAGCTTGCCTCGAGGTGCAGAATCGCAATCTGATTGGCTATTGTAACCTGACTGGTCCCGTTCACTTACAGTGCAGGGGGCTGCTGTGTTTGTTCTGAAGGTCTCAAACAAATATACTTTACCTGACAACACAAGCTAGCTGAAATATAATTGGTTAAAAACTCTGTATAAAAAACACCAAAGGAAGTCACTCGACTAAGTGGAAATAATATGACATGAAGAATACAGAGAATAGACAATCATTTAGTTTACATATTTATGAAAATAAAATAACATACATTTACTTATTTAGGCCAGCAGAGAAGGCCTTGCTGGCCCTGATGGCCCACCCCTGGGTTAGTGTTAGGTTAGGTTAGCATTAGTGTTAGGATAGATTTGGTTATGTTCGTGTTAGGGTTAGGCTAGGCTAGGTTAGTGTTAGGTTAATATTAAGTTATGTTAGGTTATGTTAGGTTAAGTTAGGTTAGTTTAGGTTAGGCTAGTGTTAGGTTAGATTTGGTTAGGTTGAGTTAGGGTTAGGTTAATGTTAATGTTAGGGTTAGTGTTTGGTTGGGTTAGATTAGGTTGGGTTAATGTTAGGGTTAGTCTTGGGTTAGGTTAGCTTGGGTTAGTGTCAATGTTAGGTTAGGCTAGGCTAGGTTAGTGTTAGGTTAATTTAGGTTAAGTTAGGTTAGTTTAGGTTAGGATAGTGTTAGGTTAGGTTACATTACATTACATTAGGTTAGTGTTAGGTTCATGTTAGGTTAGTTTAGTTCACGTTAGTTTAGGTTAGGTTTATTAATACCCATAAATTAATACTACTACTACTACTACTAATAATAATAATATTAATAACCTTTGACTGACGTTTGTGTGGCGACATGTGAAAGTTTGATTCCAGACAGTTATGAGTCTGTCATGTTTGTGTAGGAGAAGATGTGAGGAGGTACATTGGAGGAGGTCCTCCTGGACCCCCTGGACCCCCTGGAGCCCCAGGTTCTTCTGGAGGCTACAGTAGTTATGCCATCAACACCATGGAAGTAGCTCAGCGCGTCCTCAGCCTCATGCAGGGTGAGTGAGGAACACCTTTGTCCTTCACTGTGACCAACCACACAACATCTGACTGACTGTGTGTGTGTGTGTGTCCCCTTCCCACCAACACCACCAGAACAGGGCCTGACTGGATCCCCGGGACCACCTGGAGCTCCAGGTCCTGCTGGAGGCTACGCTGGTGAGCTGCAGTCGCTCTGAGTCTGTTTCGAAATGACAGATGTTTTTGTATCAACCTTCAAACACTTTGACCATAAAGACTGAACATGTGGAACAAATGCACACTTTTTAAGGAACAACTGGAACTGAAACTGAAGCTTTAGAATCTAGAACTTTAGAATCTTTAATGTCATAAACGTAAAAAATGTTTTCACTAAACTACGATGTTTTTTGAGTTTATTCTCAATATATTCTGACTTTATTCTAGTAATGACAGTGTTGCAGAACGTTTGAAAAATGAATGAAATGAGACAAAAACTTTTAAAAAAGGCAAGAAAAAAAAAAAAAAAAATTAACCCAAATAACAAGCACAATGACTACATTCATAATATTAACATTTTATTGTGATTTATAACTGGGAGGCGGGGGGGTAGATTAATTAATAAAAGTTAAAATAATTATTATGGTCAATAGATGGATGGACGGACGGATGAACGGACGGATGAACGGACGGATGAACCTGGAACTTGATGTTTATTTGTTTCCTTATGTTTGTTTGTTTACTTCCAGGGTACCAAGGGCCTCCTGGTCCCCCAGGTCCCCAGGGTCCACCTGGACCATCTGGACCCCCCACTGGTGCTTACGTCAGCACAGACATTCGTGATTACCTGCAGAGTGAGTAGAAGAAGACCTCGACATGTTTGGTCAATGGCTGTTTAACTGAAAACATCTTGTGTCTCTGTTTAAAGGTGTGGCCTTCAGAGGTCCTCCAGGACCACCCGGTCCCCCTGGACCCTCGGGGCCCCCTGGTGGACTGGTGTCTTACACTGGACACACCAACAGCAGGAGGACTCTCCATGCACAAGAACAAGATTATATCAGGAGTGAGTCTGAAACCACTGTGGACAAACACCAC
This sequence comes from Siphamia tubifer, assembly GCA_020466265.1. NCBI lineage: Eukaryota > Metazoa > Chordata > Actinopteri > Kurtiformes > Apogonidae > Siphamia > Siphamia tubifer. The sequence goes on from CM035783.1 coordinate 49,023,516, forward strand.
ACTTTTACACACAGGGGCCAAACATGTGGCCTGTGGCCCAAAACTGAACCACTAAAGGGTCAGGTCCAGACTGCCACTCGCTCCACTTCCTGTCTGGCTCTACTTCCTGTCTGTACTTCATCAGTTTGGTTCCATCCTGGATTTAACTTTCCTTCAGGGCTGTTAAACATTGTTTTATTTTCTGCAGGTGACGGCTCCAGGGGAGCCATGTTTGGACTTCCTGGTCCACCAGGTCCTCCTGGACCCCAAGGACACAAGGGAGAGCGAGGACCAGCTGGACCCGGGGACTGGAAGGTCCACTCTGGAGACATGGCTCACATGTCGGTCAGAGTGAGCGACTACATCAGATGTAAGCCCCCCCCCCACCCCCCCCCCCTCATTTGACCTTGAAAGGTCAAAAATCAAGCTCACATGACTGTAAATGGTTGTAACTCCAAACAAAGTGGGGATAAGTACTCAGTTACTATTGTTGAGAGATAGGAAACCACATGTAGGCTCCAAAATGGCATCATGACCTTTGACCTTGAGCGACCTTGAAAGGTCATACCTGTAGTCTCATGTTTTGAGAGGGAGATGTCCATTAAGAGCAAAAACATTTGTGAGGGGGTGGGGTTTGTTGTTCCTGACACCACTTGATCATTCCATGTTTCGTTTCCAATTTTAGCCACATGACCCAGAGTCAGAACTGAACACACTTTAGATGGAATCATTACTTCATCTTTGACTGGACCTATTCTGTTCTTCCACAGCCCATGGTCTCCTCCAAGACCTTGGAAAACACACAGTTCAAGGACCCCCAGGACCCCCAGGACCACCTGGAGCCCCGGGTTATACTCGATGGTTTGGTTCGCATGGAAACGCAACTGACCTGGTAGAATATATCAGAGGTACCATCTTAAATTCATGACCAGTTCATTTCAATGACCATAAAATATGATGTTATTGATCAGATAATTGTTAATAATCACATCTGATGCCTTTACATGTAAATATGTGATGATGAATAATCTAACATGATATCATGAAATGACGTAAATAACCCACTTTTAATTGGCCTGTTTTCTGCACATTATCAGAAAACAAACCATCAGAGTAATGATCTAAAATTAAACTTTATGTCTGCAACGTTTGAAGTAAACAGAGTCAAATCTATGTTCATGCACATTTGAAATTCCATCCATTATAAGTAAATCCTTAAAAAATGTAAACTTTGCCCTAGTTATTGTAAAATATAAACACATCTATTCTACATCACTGGTTATTTATAAACTACATTTAATATGAATTCAACCAATAGTTTTACTGCAAAAGCATAAACAAACAAACAATATAAAAGGGGTGGGATAACAAACAAATGTAGAGCAGACAAGGTAATAAATGTAGTGGGGGCAGGGTAATAAATAAACGTAGAGGGGGTGGAGTAACAATAACCTGATAACTGGTCAGAGCACCACCCTATATCTGAAAATCCATAAATGTAAAACTCTAATAGATGGGGCCTCAGACGGTGCCTTGACGGATCCCATCCTCCATTAAATGAATCGGATTTATGATCAATAATGTTCTGATGAAATCAGTGATCAGAGAATGACTGCAGTTTTATGCTCAGTGTTAGCGACACCACCTGTTGAGCTAATATGGCTTCACTTTCATTTTCAGCCAACGCTGTGATGCACAACATTATCCAGGAATACACCAGGCACGTGCACCAAGGCCCCCCCGGATCCCAAGGACCCCCTGGAGCCACAGGACCCCAAGGACCCCCTGGAGCCACAGGACGCCAAGGCCCCCCTGGAGCCCCGGGTCCAGTTGGAAACAGCCGAGTGTTCGGGACACGAGAAAATATCACAGATTTGGTGGAATACATAAAAAGTAAAGAAACATTAGAACATCAAAGTATTTTACTGTAATTTTACTCTGGAATATAGAATACAATAGAATAGGCTTAATTTTTATTGCGAGTGTGACAGTATTTGTGCTAATATCGGGGAGTGAAAAATAAGAAAATATAATAAAAAATTACAATTTAATAAGAGGATAGAAATAAAACTAAAGATGAAACTGGACAAAATATAAACAGATGTTATTGACAATATTAACAGGATATGTAAATGTAAACAGTATATGTACTCATGTTTGACACAGAAATGATCAGCTGGTCATTAGCTAACATGCTAACATGTGTGTGTTTGTGATGGTTAGCATACGGTGCTATTACAGGACAGAAGGGAGACATGGGATACCCAGGACCAAAGGGAGAGAGAGGTATGTTTGACCCTTTAGGCTCCGCCCACAGATGTCAAGATGTGGGCACATGTTCTTCAGTTTTTTTCTAGAAATTTGAGCCATAAACAAAAAAAAGGATTTTAACATTTTAAATGACATGTTTTTAATGAAAACAAACCATGTTTATGATGAAAACAACAACAACAAAAACACTTATTTTTGGTTTAAATATTCTGGATCTGATTCTGTTTGAAAACAGGTGAACGAGGTTTACCTGGGGAAGCAGGAAACAAAAGAGAAACAGGTGAGTGGAAATAAACACACAGTAAACAATAATGAAATAAATAATGTAAATAATGAAAATAAAACCATTTTATTACAATTTCTAACTAAAGAAAAGTAATCAGAATAAGAATAAATTTTATTGTCTTTGCACACATGTTACAATGAAATTATCCCCCCAGTGCAATCCAGCATAAACAAGATAAAAACAATAACATATAAATAAATAAGACTCGATATACATTAACGAATACATTGATTATTAACAAGTAAAGTAAAGATTTTGCATAATTATTTATAATATAAACAGGTTTATTGTTATTAAATACATGGATCAAAGTTGTTTTGTTTTCAGGAGAAGCTGTGATGACCACAAGGAAGAGAAGAAGGAGGAGCTCCGGTTTGTAACTGTTGAACTGTTGAACCATGTAACTGTTGAACTGTTGAACCATGTAACTGTTGAACCATGTAACTGTTGAACTGTTGAACCATGTAACTGTTGAACCATGTAACTGTTGAACTGTTGAACCATGTAACTGTTGAACTGTTGAACCATGTAACTGTTGAAAACAGGGACATTAGTTTTATTGATGCACAATAATTTCTAAAAAAATGTTCACACTCTTTTTTAAAATGTGATTTCATTGTGTTGATGTGAATGTTTGAGGCTTTGATCAGGGATTAAAACTATAAATGTTTGATATTTGTGGTGACGGATGTTCCTACTTAAACGGTTGGACTTTATACGTTCTGACAGCCGATTTTACTATTTACACCTCCTGTCTTCTTTTCAGTTTTAGTCAATAACAGTGACAGTTTGACTTAAAAATATTTTAAAAAGTTAATGATATTCCATTAAAAAATATAATAAAATACAATTTAATAAAAAAAAGTATCAGAAAAAACTGTGTCATTGTGCAGTTTCTAATCAAAACAATAGTTGAATGTAAAAAACAAAAACAAAATGTCAAACATTGAGTCTGTGGATGAAATTAAATTATTATTTTTGCTGTAAATGTAAAATTATGGGGAAAAACCTTGAAAATATTCAGGTCACGTTTGAAAAATAAAAAAAGCTTGTTCTGGACTGAAAGAGACTGTTGTCTGTGTTTTTTTAAGGCTCGCCATGGGGTTGATTAAAGTCATTAACGTGGTTAAAATTATTAAAGCGAAGTAACAGTAACCCATATACAGTAGTTACTAAAACATTTCAAGTGCTTAAGTTGTAGTACCTTAATTCTACCACTTGATGGCACGTGCTTCCTTCGCTTGAGTCATAGGTTTAAACATGATCTCGCGCTGCTGTGCGGGATCCAGACACTGACTGACGAATTTGCCCTTTGTAACGGGATTAAAAACAACATAAATCAGTGATTAATCCACGGGGAGTATTTTAATTAATCCTCTGTCTATTAAGAGGAAGACGTGTGGATGTGTATGAGCGAGTTTCACCGCGTAGTCTCTGTGATACTCCGGTAAGAACCCATGTTGTATGCTACAGAACTAGGCACCGAGGTTGGCTTTTGAAACTAGCATGTCATGAGAAAATTCATTTTAATTGAACTAAGTTAATACAACCAGTCGTAGTTCCCAAATTGATTTCGTGTGTTCCAAACCCACGGTGGTACCAACTGTATAATTGTGTATCCTGTGAGATAGTTTTAAAAAGATTGTTAGCCAAGTTAGCGGGAAGCTGACACTAGTGCCGTTAAGCTAATGCCTGTATCATCTGTACTAGTGCAGAGCCGTAGAAAATGTGACATTGTTTGCTACTAATGTGTTGCGGAAGTGGGTGAAATTAGTTGAAAGGACCAGAAAGAAAGACTATAATAATTACCCCACACACACACACCACACAAATGTGCAACCCACCCCGCATTAAGCTATTATTATTATTATTATTATTATTATGTTATTATTAAGCTAGCACCACATCTCATGTCACCAGTTGATGAATTCACACACATGGTCATGGTCCAGTATAGAGTCCTGCACTGGAGCCCTAGGCCCGAGGGGCCCGAGGGCCGGGCTCGGGCACTTTTATTTTTCAATTTAATTATTTAAAAAAAACCTGTGTTGTGTTTAAATGGAAACAATTGAACGCAGCAGCTGCTGCTCTCCCCGGCTTATATGGGCATACGGTAGCCTCCCTTATATGGGCATACGGTAGCCTCCCTTATATGGGCATACGGTAGCCTCCCTTATATGGGCATACGGTAGCCTCCCTTATATGGGCATATGGTAGCCTCCCTTATATGGGCATACGGTAGCCTCCCTCACTATCCGATTCGCGCGACTTCCCGACTCCCATCACAAACATGGAGAACGACATAAAGACAAAGATTGAAAATGGTGAATTGAAGAGAGTGAACAACACTAAGGGAAAATCTCTGTTCTGGACTAAGTTTCAACTTATTACAACCCTTCAAGATGAGCCAAATGGGTTTGTTCAGTGTGTTGTATGCAAAGCTGTTCTGTCACATGACAGCAAAAAAACAGGTTCATCACATCTCCAGAGACATTTTGAACGGGTCGGTGGCGGATTCCGCAGCGGTCACAGACGAGTTCTCAAGCTGCTAATCGAAACATGAGCCCCTATTTTAACCTGCTCTTTTATGTCCACATTGATCTGTCAGAAACCGTTCGCTTATTCACAGAAAAAATAGAATGCTGTTTTTTCTAACTGCAGAGCGTTATCCTATTTTCAGAGCGACAGATTTACTTTACGAACGCACTCAATGAATGTAGCGTTCTATCACGCTAAAACATTCTTATCGGAGGTTAAAACAAACAAACAAAAAAAGTCGGGTCGGGCCTGAGAATTCTGAAAACCTGTCGGACCGGGCCGGGCTGGGGCTCCACCCCCTCGGGCCAGGGCCGGGCTCGGGCCCAGATAATAGGCCCATGCAGGGCACTAGTCCAGTATCTGTACAGTACCTACTCTGAAGATTTATCTACTGAGTCTGTCATTTCCAAGTGTGCTATTATCACACTGATAGGGTTACTTAGCGCTTTGGTTCGCCTTGTTGTTGTCTGCACTGCTGTGCTGCACGTGCGCACGTTGTTAATGTTTGCCAGCAAACTTTTTTTTTTTTTTTTTACAACTCTCGCTCACTTTCTATGTGTGAGGGAGAATGACAGAATCACAGCTGCAGCCAAAACAGGGGGCAGGACGTGGACTCAAAGTTGGAAAGTGCAATGGCATTAGTGTAGTATCTTCGTTGTTGTATGTCATAATGGTTTGACACATTGCACTGCAATCCACCATACTACTGGAAAGTCACCCTCCAAATTTTGGATCATTTTCCACAGAAAAACAGGACACACTACAGAGATTTGCTGAATGATAGATAGATGTGAATGCTAATTGTATGGAAAATGCCACTAGTGTGGTTAAAGTGAGAGAAAGAGACATAATTTCAAGCTCATTTGTGTTGATTCAATGCCAGTTGTGTTTGATGAAGTGCATTTTAATTCCTGTAATGTACATATTGTGTTTTAATATACTGAAGTTGGTCAAATGTCCATGTTGGCTGCAAAAGCCGAATAAATACTGCTAACATGGTTACGGTTAAAACGATATAATTTTTTTTGTTAAGATACATATTGATGTTAAAATGTAAATAGCACATTTCTATTAAAATGTAAGCTCATGATAAGTAAATGTCAGGGTTACTGTTAACATATACAGACACATTTGCACTGTATCCTGCTCTGGGTATAGATATAAAAGACTGAAAAGTGAAATATAGAAGATGAAGTGATCTGAATAGAGAATGATTAGTATTTGTTCTGCACTCTATGCGTAGACTGTTTTTTAGGGTTGATTGAGATCGGTGGCGAACTGGGAAAGATGAGCGATCAGATGGGACAGTGCACAATCTGGCCAAGTGTGGGATCCATTCAGAGGTACAGATTGTTGCAACACTTGCTACAGGGAAATTATTGACAAGCTGTTGGACAGAGTGGACAGTTGAGCAGGATGAGTGAGTATGGAATGTGTGTTTTTAGAGATGAAGCTGATAAAACCCTGTGAAGTGTCTGAGGCCTTTGATTGGAAGAGTGGAAGCCTCAGAGCCTCATAAATAAAGTTAATAATAAACTCTACTGGTGACATCTGGCGGAGGACTGTTGCCATAGCAACCCCTGAAGAGCCTGACTGATGCACTGACACTGTTTCAATCCCATGTCAACAATAAGTTGATCAACGTTCAAGTGATTTGTTCATTCAGACCAAATGATGATATCATCATTACACTTAAAGTACAACTACAATCTTTATCAGAAGGAAAAACATAATAATCTTTAGACACTCGTGCATACTCTAAAACACAGTAACCCCAGAATTAATATAAATGATAGAATGTGTTAAATAAGACTTTATTTAAAGCTTTACGTTTTCTTTAAAAACTGTTCTAAAAGTCCATAATAGGATCAGACATCCTTCCTACTTTGCAAAGGATCATGGGTTTTCATTTTATAAAAATAAATAAAGTGTTTTATTCCAGTGTTTTTCAGGAAAACCTTTGAAGGTAATGGTTTTTCATTTGGGGCTCATGTGGAACGATTATTCATAGAAGCAGACAAGGTATTTTTTTATTTAGAAATGTAATCATTTCCACAGTGGAAGGTTTGTGTCTGCTCCTCTTCTGGATCACCAGCTTCACTGAAACACTGAGCCAATCAAAATGTTCCAAACATTTTCAACCAATGAAGCGCCAAGTGAAACAGTAATGAAGCTTGAAGGTCATCAATAACAAGCTCGGACACTGTTTGGAAGCACTCGGCTTCAGGAAGAGTGACACTCCAGTTCAGGAAGAGTGACACTCTACTTCAGGAAGAGTGACACTCCAGTTCAGGAAGAGTGACACTCCAGTTCAGGAAGAGTGACACTCCAGTTCAGGAAGAGTGACACTCCAGTTCAGGAAGAGTGACACTCCAGTTCAGGAAGAGTGACACTCTACTTCAGGAAGAGTGACACTCCACTTCAGGAAGAGTGACACTCCACTTCAGGAAGAGTGACACTCCACTTCAGGAAGAGTGACACTCTACTTCAGGAAGAGTGACACTCTACTTCAGGAAGAGTGACACTCCAGTTCAGGAAGAGTGACACTCCACTTCAGGAAGAGTGACACTCCACTTCAGGAAGAGTGAGTGACACTCTACTTCAGGAAGAGTGACACTCTACTTCAGGAAGAGTGACACTCCACTTCAGGAAGAGTGACACTCCACATCAGGAAGAGTGATACTCCACTTCAGGAAGAGTGACACCCTACTTCAGGAAGAGTGACACTCCACTTCAGGAAGAGTGACACTCTACTTCAGGAAGAGTGACACTCTACTTCAGGAAGAGTGACACTCTACTTCAGGAAGAGTGCCTTGGTGTCATTTTCCCAACACTGTTAGTTTCTTAGCAGAGATAAAATGTTGAATCTTAAAATAATCTTTTAGTCTAACGGTGTGTTAGCTCTTACCTGTTAGTGGTTAGCCATTAGCTAATCTGTTCAGAACAGTGAGTTTTAGAAATATTTAAGAAACTTATAGACTTTCTCCTGTTCAGTGACTGAGGTTTCCAAGATAAATCTGAGCTCAAAATGTCAAGTTTTACTTTTCATTTTACTGACTATTTTGGTAATTTGTGTTCACTGTTCCACTGATTATAAATATAAATGAAGTCACCACTAACTATAAATATGTAAAAATATAAAAGTCACCACTGACTGTAAATGTGGGCGGAGCTAATAAGCTCTGTATTTGTCTCAAATACAGGTAGCATCACAGAATGTTCTGAGATAAGTGTAATGTTTTGAGGGTGTACGACTCTATTCTCCTAAAGTATATTTTCCACCCTTTTTAAATTACATTATTCTCATTATTTTACGACTTCATTATCATAAAATTATGACTGTTTCTGTTTTGGACTTTATTCTTGTAAAATTCTGTGTTTTCTCTATTTTATGACAATTCTCATCGTAGAGCTTTGACCAAAAATCATATTAAAATTTCATTTTGGAAATTAATGTAGATATTCAAATAATTGAATATTTATTAATTATATTACTCTGAAAATGCCTCACTAAACCTCGGAATCAAAATTAAATATTAGTCCAGTCCACCAGGGGGCAGTATTCAGTCAAATATATAAAATTTTCTGGCGTGTTTACAACCATGAGCATGAGCATTATTATTAGCGGCTGACGCTTTTAATGTTACATACACCATAACCTTTCTGAAGATACAGTGGTACCTCTACTTACAAAAGACCCAGCTAACGAATAATCCAAGTAACGAAGAACCTTTACCTCAATTTTTCGTCTCTGAATAAGAAAGAAAATTCTATTTACGAAAGGAAATCGAAACCCCCGGGACATAAATACTATGTATATTACTGTATGTAACTACATAATGTATGTACTGTACGTAGCATCCCATTGGCTATGACAGAGCTACCCATCATGCTTTTGGTGAGCCTTTGGCCCTCATTCATCACCGAATTCTAACCATACATGCATAAAGGACAGAGCCACCGCCGGCCCCCAAGTCCCCCAGAGTGCGCCCACCAAAACCCAACCACAGCGCACACCCGCCACCCACCACAAGCCCAAAGAAAGTGACTCCCGGCCACCAACAGAAGTGAAGCATGAGACGACAAAAAAAGGAGGCAGCCATCACTCTACCAGCATGAACAAAAGACATGCTGGCGAAACCCCACGAACCCTCTGAACCCACGGGAACAAAACAACACCCTGAAAAAATGTCCACGAGCCATGCCATCACCCACGCCCCGTGCACCCCAGGAAGACCACGAAAAGCAGTCAAAGGCAATCATCCCTGGATGTATACCCCACCAAACATCTGTCAGCAAACAACACTGAAGATGAAAGTGACAATAAAAACAAACACAATGGTACAAAAATGACCCACATGTCTGGTTCAGTTTAATGGTTTAATGTTGAATGTTCAGTCAGTGAAGACGCATTTACCCACTGAGACCAATAAAGTAAATCTAACATCTAAATCTACATTCTCTTTAGCTTTTAACACGTATTTCATACAAAATTGGTATTTTCTTAATTTTTAAAGGGACTAGGGGGTAGTATTTGGGGCTTTGGAAGGAATCAGGCCTTTTACATGTAAAATGCGACTCTATTTACGAAAAATTCACAGTACGAAACCACTTCTGGAACAAATTAATTTTGTAAGTACGGGTACCACTGTAAATAGTTTACCAAACCCCCCCAAAATGCCCTGAAATAAAACTTTAATTGTATAAACACATCATTCCTCTTTGGAAGTAATGAACTTTAGGAGCGAGTGGAAATGATTCAAGATGGCCACCCAGCAGACATGCCGCTCCGTCCAGTGGGCGACCACAGCCAATGAGGCGTCTATGTCTATATATCTATGGGTCAAATCATCCTGTGTACACAGAGGGAGGGGGCGCTATGAGGTAGAGTTTGTTTATTTCAGATGATGTTTTCTTTAACTTGGTCCATTGTTGTATAAATGTGGTACATTATGTTTAGGTGTCAAGAAAATTTGGTGAAAGTCACCAATAGAGGGCACCCCAGGCGCATGTGGCACCCTTGGCGAACACCTTATAGAGAGGCGAAGTCATGTCCTTCTACTTCCGGTCCATGGGTGCTTAGCTCACAAAAAATTTGAATGGGAGTGAATGGAGCGAGTCAAGCTAAATTCTGATTCCATTTGACAAGTGCTCTGAAATTCACATATGATAGTGGTTAATAATAAATAATTGATGTGTCATAGACAGACCACCTGTTTTTTATGGGAAGAAAACGTGACGTTAGGTTTTATGTGGGCTTAGTAAGAGACTACAATGAGTGGCGTCTGTGATGTCACACTCTGCTCAGCTGTGGTGTGGAGTCTGTGCTGACGTCACATGTGCACCAGGCGTGGAGTACAAATTATTAACGGGTTTTACTCGCAAATGAATCAGTCGTTGGTTAACAGAAGCAGTTGAAACACGCATCAATAATTATCATTTATTATGAGGTGCAATTTATTTCCCATTGAATACCATTCATTAATTTTTCTATCTCAGGCCCCATGAGCCTCCTGGAAGGGGCGGAGACTTAAGCCCCCCAGATGCCTATGCCAAGCCCCGCCCTGCTAACATGACTGGTTGGAACTGCTGAGGACTTTTTTTATTTGCATATTTTTGATACTTCAGTACATAATTATTTATTATTATTATTAGAATATTGGTATTTTAAGTGGATTTGAACCATTTACACAATTTCTAAACTGTCATAACAAAAGTTAAATAAATGTACAGAACAGTTAGTGTTAAAGTGGAACATCATATGCAGTATTGACTCGCTCTACATTTTAATAACAACATGAAGAAGAAAACGTGTGAACACAAACATCAGCTGTTGATCCTTCACACAGGCTGAGACACAATGTTGGTCTCAGTGGAAAGGAAAATAATGTTGGGTTCAAAGGTCAGATCTGTTCAACTGTTTTTCTATTTGTGGAATAAAAATTAAAATACACTTTTATTTAAAATCCAGAAGAAATCTGGCCATGGACGGAACCTCCTTCTGTAGAACATGAGATGATCTACAAGTTTCACTGCACCTCCTCCCTCTTCTTCCTCTTCCTCAGCCTCTTCTTCTTCCTCTTACTTTATTATTGGATCCTGTTTTTTTATATCAGTATTTCATCCATGGAAAAACAAATGTAGTTTTACTTTTTACTTTATTACAATTGAAAAGTTGTACTTTTTTACTTTTACTTCAGTAAAAGTTTTTTTCACACCAGTCGCTGTAGTTCTACTTAAGTACAGAATGTGAGTACTTGTACCACTTCTCCTTTTCCAGTCAAATCGCTCATGAACTGAACATAAATGCTGCGTCTCCGTCCACTGTGTTTGTGAAGGTAGCGCTTCTTGTGACTCAGCTGGTTTCCTCATATGTGACTCCACTCTGTCCTCAAATGACCTCCACTCCTCCCCTGTAGAACTGACAGTTCACAGGTGGGCGGAGCCAGCATGAGGGAAGTCCAGGAAACACTGCACTTGTACAGATCAGAGCTCAGACTGGTTTCACTCAAAGTGAAATGGTGCAGAAAAGACTTCAGCTGAATCAGGAAACATTTTCCTGTTCCATCTGTTTGGATCTGCTGAAGGATCTGGTGGGTCTTCCCTGTGGACACAGTTACTGTATGATCTGTATTAAAAACCACTGGGATGGAGAAGATATGAAGAAGATCTACAGCTGCCCTCAGTGCAGACGAACCTTCACATCCAGGCCTGTCCTGCAGAAAAACACCATATTGGCAGGGATTAAAGTTTTCAGTCCCTGCGCCAGATTTCCGTCAACTGAACTCAAATGGGAGATTGGGTTGTGACGGGTGTATGGATTTACCTATAATATTGTAGCGTTTCACAAAAATGGCTGAGATCAGACTTGTCTGAAACGTTTGAAGTTTGGCTTATTTCTACAGGGACAGTGTACAATTTTACATGGACCACAAAGGAAAGATGCATTGTACCAGGTCATTTCCACCTGTAGTCCCAGGACAGGTTGATGTTACAGTCTTAACACGGATTTTAACATGTAAATGGACAGATGACCATGATTTACATTATCACAATTTACATAATTACATATTAATTCAATGGAAGAAATTCATATAAACATTCCCACCCCTATAAATCCAATAAATACACGCTTACTTATTTAAATTTAGACGTGACTACAAACTTGATTTTCTAACAGCCACTTCTTAGTTAACTGTGCAAATTTTTTGTACGTAGTACATGATAAAATCTCTGTTGGTAGTGAGTTCCACTGAGCTATAGAAGTTACTGAGAAAGTTGTTTGAGCAAAAGCAGTTCTACACTTTGGAATGCTGCATTCTCCCCTCGACGTAGATCGAGTTGTTCGAGTTATTTTGTCAGCACACAAGGCTACAAACTTTTTTAAGGGAGGTGCAGCGATACTATGGATAATTTTAAAGAGCAGGTAAACATTAGAATAGGATATAAAGTTATCAAAATTCAAAAGTTCATATTTTATAAGAATGGAGCAGTGGTGATACTGCCTGGATTTCTTGTCATGGATCTTCAGTGCATATTTGTACATTAATTCAAGAGGCCTTAGTGCTGTTTTACAGCCCTGTGACCAACTTGATATACAATAAACAAAATGGGACAAGATCATAGAGTTTAAATACCAAAGGGATGCCTCAGTAGTAAGTGTGTACTTAAAATTTGCCAAATTGAACATCAGAGTATTTGTTAGTTTATTTTACATGGTTTCTGAAGGTAAAGGTTGGATCCAGGATAACACCGAGGTAACTATATTCCTCCACATTTCTAATTTTACTGCCATTAATAAAAATACTTGGATACTTTAAATGTGTACCTCTATTTATTCCTCTCAACAGTGGAGCTAGCCACACAGACATGTGAGCAGGTCAAAAACACATACAACCGGTCCCAGTCTACCGCACGTGATCCCCTCAAGCACCGCCCTCTTCCATTCTCTCCACCAATCCTTGGTCCATAAACTCTTGATTGACATGACCTGCAGCCAGTAAATGACAGAGACAGGGAGGGTGACAGACTAACCCCTTATGGCTTTAACTGAGGCCGGTACATAATAACCGCAGCGTACTAAATTAAATAACCCTTAAAACATATTTATTGTATTTGAACACGAAGTTTATCTTAAGTCGTCAGCAGCCTTTAGACAAGTTTTTGACTGGTTTCTGGTTTACTTCCTGAACTCCTCCCGCATATGCTTTTCACTTCCATTCTGGCTCCTCTGGTTTGTTTTGCTAGTTACCTCTGAAATAAATGCAGTGATTTAGTTAGAAAAATAATGGACAACTTCAAGAGGAAAAGTGGTTCGGTACCTACATGTGCTGTCGTTGGTTATAAATACACGACAAAACATCTGAATGAGTAGTTAGACTGTTTTGACCACAAACCTGCCACAAAGAGTCGATGTTCATGTTAATTTTTCACAAGCCTGATGTTGACTCTGAATCACGAGCCTGGCTGAAGGCATTGAATTTTAAAAATCCACAAAACACACTGGCCAAAGAGGCGACGAGTCACCAAAGGGGACTACTGTCTCCCCAAAGAGACTTAAACTTCAATCTAAGTTCAGCAACTTTGGCTATGAAATGAAAGCTTTAGCTATGAAACTGACAATACTTCGAAGAAGTTATCATACACTGACCAGCTGAGGCTGTAGCAAAAACAAACAAAGTGAACAGAGGTATATAATTCAAACCATGGCTACATTGGTTTGCGAAGGGGTATGGGGGGATACTTGATCAGATGTCTTATCGGTAAAAAGTTCAGTCAGATTAGGTTTTTTTTTTGGTTTAATCCCTGCATTGGCAAATTTAGTGGAACAGCTGAAGAAGACTGGACTTGGACCTGCTGCTGATGATCACTGCTACGCTGGAGCTGAAGATGCGGTCTGTGATGTCTGCACTGGGAGGAAACTGAGTCAAGTCCTGTCTGGTGTATTTGGTCTTCTACTGCCACCAACACCTTCAGTCTCATTATGATGTTCCTCACTTAAAAAGAAACAAGCTGGTGGATCCGTCAGAGAGCCTTCGGGACATCTGCCCTCGTCATGATGAGGCGATGAAGATGTTTTACTGCACTGATCATCAGTGTATCTGTTATCTCTGCTCTGTGGACGAACATAAAGGCCACGACACAGGGCCAGCTGCAGCAGAAAGGAGCGAGAGGCAGACAGAGCTGGAGGGGAGTCGACTGAAGATCCAGCAGAGAATCAAGACAAACAGAAAGATGTGAAGGTGCTCCAGCAGGTGGTGGAGAACATCAACTTCTTTGCTAACAAAGCAGTGGAGAAGAAAGACCGGATCCTGACTGAACTGATCCGACTGATGGAGCAAAGAAGGCGTGATGTGAAGCGTTGGTTCAGATCCAAACAGGAAACTGAAGTGATTGGAGTCAAAGAACTGGAGTCGAAGATCACTGACTGAGGAGGAAAGACACCCAGATGGACAAACTGTCACAGACGCACGACCACACCATTTTTACTCCATTATCCATCAGTAACTGTGTTTCCATTACCCTTGGAAATTCACAAAATTTAAATATTGCTAAAAAGACTGGTTATGGAAACACCTGAATTAAAAAAACCACTCAAATATCGACAAAGTTTTCACGCTTTCATGATATTTCATGCTTTTTTGATATTCTAATGTATTGCAAAAGCGCAATGGAAACACTTTTTCCATAATTATGTCACGGGATGTGACGTACATGGTCACATGATCACTTCTCTCAGAGTGAAAATGGCAGTCGCTGTAACCACAACCACTGGCTGCTGGGACGTGAGAACTTCATGGAGTGATGAGGGTGATTCCTACAGTAGACACAGTGAAGGTTTCATTTTATTATGTTAGTTTTTGAATGTTTACGTTGTGTTTTACAGATAAATATATTCTGTGTTCTGTAAAGTGTCAAGTGCAAGAACTGAAAAAAGCACTACATACATTTATCATTTGTTGTTATGAAGTGCTGAGCATATTTACACTTAATATTGCAACCTGACAAACCAGTTTGCCAGCGACTTTCACGGACCAGAGGATTAGCCGATTCAATCATGCTAATGCTATTATATGCTAATTCGCGGCTTTTATTTAAACACATCTAAAGCATATTTCGGCCTGACAATGTAGGGACCACTTGTACGTGGGAATTTTTGGTTGGGATTTGGTAAACCATATATTTTGGGAAAAATTATAGCATATGGAATCATAAAATAAATGTTTGTATTTACCCAGATGTCAAAATGCCATATTGCTTAATTAAAAATGTCTGCCGTTAAACTTGTATTTGGAATATCTCAGCTTCTGAAGTGTTAAATTGTGGTTTTAATTTTAAGTGTCAGGGAATCCAATGGTACTAGTTACGAGTCATCTGAACATCTGCAATTGGGTGCATTTCAATGGCAGTATTGTTTTGTTGGAAAATGGCATATCACATCCAAACAACTGTTTATTACAATAAAATATCAAGAAGAAAACAACCAAACCAGGTCATTTTTACCAACCTATGATTCTAGGGTTAATGTGGGGAGGTCATCATGCTTTGTAACGAGCACCATTGGATTCCCTGACCCTGGAAACATGGGTTTAGAAGTTAAAACCACCATTTTAATTTATTCAGTAGCTGAGATATTACAAATAAGAGTATTATGGCGGCCATTTTAACATCTGGGCAAATGCAAACATTGATTTTCTGCTTCCATATACCATAACCTTTCCAAAAACATACATTTACCAAATTTCCCCCAAAATCCCACTAAAATACAGAATGCCCTGGACTAATAAACAGGTTCAAATATTAAGAGCTGCCTAGTATTTGTTCGAACGTCTCTTATACCAATCGAATTATATTCAAATGTCAAAGTCAAAGCCTTATCTCATAGTGACTGTTTTTTTTTTTCTTTCATGGCCCTAAAGCGCTGTCGTATGTGATAATTATGTTATGAAACTAGAATATATAAATTCTTAAGATGTTTTTGGTAAAATTCCAGGTTTTTAGTTTATTTTTGTGTTATTGTGGGAAATGAATCATTGTTGAGACAAAACAAACTGACACAAATATACACAGGAAAATGTTTATTTACACCAGTTGAAAATCTAGCGTAGATGAGGCATTCTAAAAAGTATAAATTTTATTGAAATGTCATAAAATGCATAATCATTCCGATGTGGATTCAGTTTTTGCAGAATCAGATCCACTAGTTCGGTTTCTGATCTGAACCAAACCTGCAGTGGTTTCATATAAATACTGAAGCTACCGATAAAGTAACGCTTAAAAGTAAAAGGTGCACAGCACGCCTTCACTGACAAACACTTTGAGCGCATGCTAAAGCCAATTATCGCGAAAAAATGGACAAAGAGGATGCGAAGATGAACCTAAACCAGTCAGGTCCAGGGGGAAAAAACTGTTAAGGCCCACTTTTTAGTTTTTTAAGCAATCTATCGTTGTGGAGCCCATTTCCATAAACATCGGGTAATTATCAGATCTGATGTGGCGTTTGTTTTAACGACGTCTGAAAAGACAAGAAACATAAAAGATGATGGGGTCTGAGATGCTGCCCTGAGGGATCCCACCCAAAAGGAAATGCATTTAGGATCAGCTCAAGGATGGGATTGCCACACAAAGAAAAGAAAAAAAAAAGGGGGGGGGGCATCATTTATCTGTTGATATTTATTAGTTTAATTGTCACTATTTATATTTTCTAATTGTAATCAAGGACGATTTTCTGGCATTTTTCACTTGACAGAAGAAAAAAAATCAGTATTGGCTCCAAATATCAGTCATCGGGTATCGATCATCAGGTATTGATAACCAGATACCTGGCATTAGGTATTGATCATCAGCTAAGGCTGATGGTAAAAATCCATATGTTTGGATCAATAGCAGAAATGCTCCTTAGTTTTCTTGACGTTCTGGTTTGTCTGTTGCCGTGGTGATGATCTGTAGTGTTTGGATGTAAATGCCGTCCACTTCCTCCTCTTCTTCACTCACAGGTTGAACCATTAACTTAGTTCTTAGTCCAAACAGGAAGGTGAACATGTCACTTCCTCTTCCTCCTCGTCTTCCTCCTTCACCTAAATTCAAACACATGCCTGTGAACTCCATGTTTAAAACCGTTGCCATGGTTCTTTATCACCAACACATTCAGTTGAAACCATGAGGCTGATGTTTGAGATTCAGTAAAAAAACAACAACCCAAAAACAGTTGATCACGTTCCATCTGAGTTTTGACAAAAACAGTGTAGGGTTTCTTTTTTTGTTTTGTTTTTTTAGTGCAAATATCTAAATGAGAACAAACTGAGCAGCAAATGATCGCAAATGTTGACATTTTCTGTGGACTCCAGGTGTTTGTGTTCCAATGCTCTGCCATCAAACCAAAACTACACTTTATTATTATGGGATGGATTTCACTTCATTTGGGTTGAACTATCTTTGCTTCCAAAAATCCACCAGAGAAAGTTTGAACTGAATTTATATCAACATTTATTTATTTTTAATTTTAGTTCTGGCAAATGTAACACATTAACAGGGTTCATACACACTTTAACCAATACTTTTCAGCAAATTTCCATGACTACGTACGCCTAAAAATGCAAGTCGACTTTGAACAATCACAATAAAAAAAAAGTTAGTGTTGTGTTAATGTTTAACCTCAGAGGCTTAACAATAAAATAAATGATTAAATTAACATTTATGTACACGCCCCAGTGAAGCCAGACATTGTTAAATCGACACTTTCCTGGTATTTATATTTAATTTCCCCTCATCCCTGTTCATGGTGCATACACGCTCTCACACACCTGGATCACCATCCTGAGAGGACAACTCTAACAGCAGGGGGTGTGGCTAACATGTCAATATTGACAGGGAGGTCACACCTCCACAACAACATCAGCTGATTTTAAAAGCACGTCACTGCAACACTCAGGTGACCCTCTGACAAAGGCGGAAGTAACACGCCGAAACATGTCAGGTGAGAAATACCTACATGTATGTCTGAGATAAATGAAAGACTAACTTAACTCTACATGTCTGTGGAACTATCAGTCTGATGGATTTTAATTCAAGTAAAAATGAATGGTCATGACTCGGGGGTGAAAGGTGGTAACCTGGTAGAGATGAGCGGATGACTTATATTTTCATCCACAACTGTTTCTTAAAATCTCTATTCACCCGCTACCCATTTGCATGAACAATTTCCCCCCAATTTTCAGAACCAAACCCACCCTCCCATCTGCCGATTAGTTTTTAGGTCTAATGAAGATGCGTCGGCCGTTAGGACTATGTCTATTGTCTTTTTCAAACCGTATACTTCAGTAGTCGTTTATATCTTGTCTGGAGCCTTTGATGAAAAAAAAAATCTCCAACTTACAGCGATTCCAAAATAATCTTCACCCACTACACAATGTGAACGTAAGCACATTTTTATGTTAATACTGACACATTTATAGAAATGTTAATGTGTGCTGTAACAGCAGCCAGTGAATGACCAGATCAACAGGTTGTTGTCTGATTAAAAAGTATTTGTGTCATTTTCGTTCATTTGTTTACCTTTGGAATAATATGCAAAATGTTTATTTTTTTTATTTGAGTGCTTCAAACACAACCCACCCGAATTTAATTAAAAATGTTTTTTTCGTCAGTTCATCCACCCGATCCACACTGCCCACGGGTGCGGATCTCTACGACCCGGGGGTGAAAGGTCATGACTTGGAGGTGCATGACATCACAGCTTTGTTGTTACAGATTGGGGACATTTCCAGTTGAGGACTTTTTTGGTTTTCCTTTATTTTTTGTCTTTTTTTTCTATCATGCACAGTTCTGTATTGTTATTGTTAATGTTACTTCTACGGGGAAAAAAAACAATGGTTAAAAAAATTAATTTCGATAGAAAATTTAAAACCAGTCATGGATTTAAAAAAACAAACAAACCCCACAACAATAAAACTGTTAATGATATAAATTCAGTCTAAAACCATCTGAGTAATTTTGGAAACAAAGAGAAATAAATGAAGCCAAATGAACCAATGCACTGATAATCGATAATTAATAATAATAATAATAATAATAATCTAAAGTGTATTGTGTAATTGGTCCTCAGTGTTTTGACCTCAGAACCTGTTGGAACACAAACGTCTGCATTAAACAGACTTTAGTTTGTATAAATGTCTATTATTCTTTAGGCACTGGACTCTTTATAGAAACCTAAACCGATAAATGTCTTTGTTTTACGTCCACACAAACATGTGAAGCTCTGTCATCTGATTGGTCTGAGGATGAGTTGAAGGCGGCACAGGCTCTATCTGATGGAATATATACATACAGTATCTGCAGATGTATACGTGTGTATGTGTGGTGTTAGAAGCCTGTGGAGTGGACACTGGGGACGGGGTAGAACTTGGAGATGCGGCTCTGGGTGGACGGGTTAAGGCACTCAGACTCCCCGCTCATCTTAAAGAACACCTCCTGCTCCTGCAGCTTCCGGGCAAACTCCTCCTCTAAGGCCTGAGGAGACACAGATGGGGGGGGGGGCATATTCAACATGTTCAACAGTGGTTTTCCCAACACGCTGTAAGTCATAGGTACCCAACCATCTGCCTGAGGGTCCAAACCAACACCAAAAATGCTTAAAGGGATAGTGTGGTATTTTTCACATGAATCTGTATAGAATTACTGTCTTTACTCTGGTGCACCCACAGTGACTTACCCCCAACAGTGTCCTGTGAGCGAAGTTCTTGTCTGGTTTTGGTAAAAGCGAAAGTAGTCCTGGCAGGTTTCCTGGGGTCATGAGTGATTTATTTGCATAACAAAACCGCCGCGGAACAAAAACTCACACCTCGTAATTTTTTCTCAATAGTAATCAATGCGCCTTGTCACTGCTAACAGCTGTGCGCCTGCACGTAGCAACTGCAAACACTGCTGAACAATTGATGAAAGTAGTTTGCTAAGGTGCACAGCTGTTAGCAGCGACGACGCATATTGATCACTATTGAGAGAAAGTAGCTCCAAGCAATTACGAGGTGTGAGTTTTTGTTCTGTGATGGTTTTATTATGTAAATGAATCAGTCATTCAAACACATATTGTTTTGAAAAGAAACACATTTTATTTTGTTGACCCCAGGAAACCTGCCGGGACTACTTTTGCTTTGACCAAAACCGGACCAGAACTGGGCTCACAGGACACTGTCGGGGGTAAGTCACTGTGGGTGCACCAGAGTAAAGATGCTGATTCCATACAGATTCATGTGAAAAATACTGAACTATCCCTTTAAATACACATTGACTCTGTGACTCCGCCCCTTTACACAATACACAGGGACTGCACAGTGACAGCCCCTAATACTCAACCATGCCCCCCCCAACACACACACACAGAGATCATGTTTGTGTGTGCAGCTGTCAGTCACCTTCTTGCGGGGGCGGAGCTTATCCCTCCAGTCCTTCAGCTCCACACTGTGCTCCTCATCCAGCTCCTTCAGCTTCTGCGTCTCATGTTCGATCAGCAGATGACACTTCTCATTCTAAATCACATAAAGCTTCATTAACTCTGGAATGAAAAACAGCTGAGCACAGATCTAATGTCTAATGAATCTAATGTTTAAAAAAACATTCAAACAATTTTCTGCACAAGAGGAAAGTATTAAAACCATGTTTTCCTGCACAACTTTACTAGTTTACACCTTTACTCCTGAACACACAAACTGGTGGAACTGCCTCAGTGATTAAATCATGTGGTTCTGTTAAAAAAAACTCCATAAAAATGTCCTTCTGCACAAATATGCAATGGAAGTAAATGATCAGATTTTAGGAAACTTAATTTCACTTACTGACCAAAAAAATAATAAAATAAACAAAACATGTATAAAAATGTCATAGGAAGCTCTTGGTTCTGTGTTTTGCTTTTACCTTTAATATAATTTTACGTCCATAAATGAAAACATGACAAACTGTTCTAACTAAAATATAAAATGGTTAAGTGAGGGGCAGGATTTTTAGAAATTCTCTGAACTTCAGTCGACTCTTTTTGAGTGGTGACTCTAAAATCCTTACTTTGTTCCTTTTGTTCAGTTGTTTTAGATGAACTGCTCAAATACATTAAGCGAATAAATGTCTTCACACACGTGTGTCCTCAGGGTTTGTGTGTCTCACCTGTAGCTGCTGCAGTTCTCTAGCGTTAGCGTCACACTGCAGCTGCAGATCTCTCATCTGGTTTTCATGTTTGTGCTGCTGGTGAAGCCTCTCATTCTTCTGACGTTTGTCCTCTTGTGCTGCGAACTGGAAACAAACACTTTACTCTAGTCCAGTCTGTAGACTTTTACTCTAGTCCAGTCTGTAGACCTTTACTCTAGTCCAGTCTGTAGACCTTTACTCTAGTCCAGTCTGTAGACCTTTACTCTAGTCCAGTCTGTAGACCTTTACTCTACTCCTAGTCTGTAGACCTTTACTCTAGTCCAGTCTGTAGACCTTTGCTCTAGTCCAGTCTGTAGACCTTTACTCTAGTCCAGTCTGTAGACCTTTACTCTACTCCTAGTCTGTAGACCTTTACTCTACTCCTAGTCTGTAGACCTTTACTCTAGTCCAGTCTGTAGACCTTTACTCTAGTCCAGTCTGTAGACCTTTACTCTAGTCCAGTCTGTAGACCTTTACTCTAGTCCAGTCTGTAGACCTTTACTCTAGTCCAGTCTGTAGACCTTTACTCTAGTCCAGTCTGTAGACCTTTACTCTAGTCCAGTCTGTAGACCTTTGCTCTACTCCTAGTCTGTAGACCTTTACTCTAGTCCAGTCTGTAGACCTTTACTCTAGTCCTAGTCTGTAGACCTTTACTCTAGTCCAGTCTGTAGACCTTTACTCTAGTCCAGTCTGTAGACCTTTACTCTAGTCCTAGTCTGTAGACCTTTACTCTAGTCCTAGTCTGTAGACCTTTACTCTAGTCCAGTCTGTAGACCTTTGCTCTAGTCCAGTCTGTAGACCTTTGCTCTAGTCCAGTCTGTAGACCTTTGCTCTAGTCCAGTCTGTAGACCTTTACTCTAGTCCAGTCTGTAGACCTTTACTCTAGTCCAGTCTGTAGACCTTTACTCTAGTCCTAGTCTGTAGACCTTTACTCTAGTCCAGTCTGTAGACCTTTACTCTAGTCCAGTCTGTAGACTCTAAATGTACTAGCACTGGGTCACAACCATGGACAGCACAGGTTTCATACATGCGGCCCAGGGCTTAGGGGGTTTGGGCTCAGGGTGGTGTTACCTGTTTGACCTTGTCCCTCTCCTGCTCAGGGGTGACCACAGCTCCAGTGATGCGCAGACTCTTCTTGAACATGTTCATGCGGGTCTTGGCGTCGCTACGTTGGATCTTGGGCAGACGAGTTCTTTCCTGCGTCTGTTTGTTCTTCAGCTCCTCCATCAGACGCTGGTTGTACCGCTGCATCTGCTCCATCTCCTGCACCAACCAGCAGAGAAAACAGTCAGTAAGACAGTGAAGTACACAGAAGTACAGGGTGTTTGGAAGACGACTGTAACAGCACATAAAAAAACAAAGACTATATTTATTGACACACGTTGACAGATAAACAGATGCTTAATGTTGAGTCTATTTATTTATTTTTACTTTATTTTATTCTACTTTTGGTTCTATTGTCATCCTTTTTTATTCTCTGAGTGTCCAGAGTTGGTACCTTCTCATGTCTCTTCAACAGCTGATGTCTCTGCATAAAGTACTGGTCTTTCAGCTGCTGTTTGAACAGCTGGTGTTTCTCCTGGAGGTGGCGCTCTTCCAGTTCCCACATGGCAGCTTCTCTGGCTGAAACAACACACAAGCACACACTTTAACGTTTAGTGTCTTCAAGCTCTAAAACCCACTGGTCCCCCGTGGGTCCCATTTGGTCCCCCGTGGGTCCCATTTGGTCCCCCGTGGGTCCCATTTGGTCCCCCGTGGGTCCCAGTTGGTCCCTCAAGGGTCCCAGTTGGTCCCATTTGGTCCCCCGTGGGTCCCAGTTGGTCCCTCAAGGGTCCCAGTTGGTCCCATTTGGTCCCTCCTGGGTCCCAGTTGGTCCCCCGTGGGTCCCAGTTGGTCCCCCGTGGGTCCCAGTTGGTCCCCCATGGGTCCTAGTTGGTCCCCCGTGGGTCATGGGTTGGTCCCAGTTGGTCATGGGGCCTTGGCAGCATCAGTGTCTTACCTCTTAGAAGCTGTTGCTTGTGGTTCAGACAGTCTCTCTCGATGGTGGCCAGCTCCAGTTTGTGCTGCTGGATGATCTTCTTCAGAGCACTGTCCAGGTCCTGCTGCTGTTTCTGAACAAACTCTTGTTCCTGGAACAAACAAACACTCAATGTTTTTCAGCTGATTCAAGTGTATTTGTTCCAAAACCCCTGTGGACCAGCCAGAAGACCCAGTAGAGGAACCACCAGAACAGGAGGAACCTCTAGATCAGGGCTCAGCAACCTGCAAGAGTGGAGTGGATTATAAAAATTAATTACTAATAATAATAAAAAAAAAGGATTTAATAGAAGTATATTTTATTTGTGTTAGTTATTTTATTATTATTTTAGTCCTAAAATGTGATCTTGAAATATTAAAATATTAATATTATTGTTTTTCGTCACTGAAAAATAAACGTCGTACTCATGGAAGATACTGTATTCCCACTGTCCATTTATCACAACTTTCAACTCCAGCAAGGACAAGTATGGAGACATGTAAGAAAAGAAAACTATCTGAGGACCTGGTGATGGACCTGGATTGGAACACATTGGGGACTGTTGGCGAACCTGGACCCGAACGCACAACGCACGTCTCAGTGTGGAAAAACGGAAAAACAAAACACTGGACCTGTGTGTGTACGTTAGTGTGTATCCAGTAGGGCTGGGACGATATACTTTTATGCTGATTCGATTATTTAAGAATTTTTTTGGGTACTGATTCGATTTAAATTGTAATTCTTCAATATTCCAGATTTTTCCAAAGTTTCTCTTGCTTTTTTAACACATGAAAAAGCTGAATGATGATGCCTACAGAGCATATCAGGAGACGTATTTCCCCCCAAAAATGCACATCATATGTGAGTCAGTTCAGATTTATTCATCAGTAATATATTTGAACCAGACTTTGGAAAGTAAACTGCTGCATTTATCTGCAAACAACACAAATAGCAGTCTTTAAATTGGCATGCGTCATAACTTAACTTAAAACTAATTTCAACTTAAACTCTCATTTCAAAGCCTTTCAAAGCCAAATGTACAATATAAAAATATACTTTCTCCAGTGTTTATTTAGCTTATTTTTTACCTCTTCCTGCTCTGCATTTACCTCAGGATGGTGTCTTGCTAAGTGCGCAGTAATGTTTGTGGTGTTTCCGCAGTATGCCACATGTGCGTTACAGAGTTTACAAATATCTCTACACATGTCCAGCTCTGCTCTCATATTCCCTTCAAAGCAAAAAATCCAAAATGTGTCCACACTTGGACTTAAAATGTGATGGTGTTTTTTTTTTTTTTTTTATCTCCACATATTTTTGCCATTCTGTCTTCCCTTCAAGTTTTTCTGGGAACGGATATAACCATAGATAAAACATTTTGCCCTCTGCTGGAGACAAGCGCTAATTTTTTCCCCCATTAATAATTTAAATATGGAAACAAAATGTATTTTTGAACCAAAAAATTGATTTAAAAATTGTAAAACCAAAAATCCTGATACATATATGAATCGATTTTTTCCCCCCACCCCAAGTATCCAGTGTGTGATGGTGTGTGTTCGTATGAGGTTAACCAGAGTGTATACTGCTGACCCAGACACTAACATTAAAGACAGTTTCAGCTGCTTAACTGTGTTTAATCCAACCTACTTGGCTCATGTAACAGAGGAACCTGAGCATTATTTACTCACAATGCACCTGTTGTTACAGGCAGTGTGACACTGACAGACCATAATAAGATGAGAACAGTGGAACAGGGTCTGGAAAGACAGTCACTGGACTCATTTTACAGCAGGTGGTGTGAAAACACTAAATGTCCCCGTTACACCCATTACAAGTGTTAGTGCTCATGGAATCTGGTGTTTAGAAGGAACTCCCAAAAATCTGAATTCAAACCACAGCAGAAAAGTAGAAACAACACTTCTACTAAAACTATTCACACACACACACACACAACTTTATTCCACTATAGTCACTTGTCCATGAATGTTTTCTGCTGACACACACACACACACATTTACATGTCTCATGAGGACCAAGTTTGTAATTAATCAAGTAGGCATTGGGTTGCGAGTGTGAACATAAAAAAACCCTAAAAATTAATAGGAATAAAATTAATATTAAAAAATACATACAAATGTAAACATCTTCAAATAAAAAAAAAATAAAATACATGTTTCACTTTACACCTGTTTCCCTCATGCTTTATGAGGACTTCAAGAAAAAAACTAATTCATGTATTTATAGGGCCACATTTCTATTTTACTAGTGGGAACCTTTATTTATATTTAACCTTCATGGGAACCTGAATTTTGGTCCCCATAGTGTGACTGTATAAACATATCAATGTCCCCATAAAGGTAAGCAAGCGCACACACACACACACGCACGCACACACACACACACACACACACAGGTATCACTTACATTCTGAATGGGAACGTTGCACAGGAGGAAAACTAAAAGGACTGAATCATAATATGGACCTGTAGAGAAGAGGACATTAACCCCTGACACAACAACACTGTAACACCACACACAACGCTATAACTCTGACACTGTAACAGTGTAACACCACACACAACACTGTAACTCTGACACTGTAACAGTGTAACACCACACACTAACAGTGTAACTCTGACACTAACAGTCTAACACCACACAACACTGTAACTTTGACACTGTAACAGTGTAACACCACAAACAACACTGTAACAGTGTAACACCACTCACAAACATGCTAACACAGTCAGTGCAGAAGCAGATATACAGCTAAAGAGAAATGTTTTAAAAGTAATACATTCAAAAATAAAATGAAGCTAAAGATGTGTGTATGTGTGTGTGTGTGTGTGTGTGGGGGGTTATGGTTCTTTTAGGGGATCACTGCCCCACATTTTGGAAACCTATGATCTAAAGCCTCAACATGTGGAACCAGGAACCACTAGAAGGAACGGAACAGAAGCGTCAAACATTCATCTATGAACTGAATAAACTTTATAAACATACAAACATAAATATTCAAAGTGAATGCCACAGCAGATCCAGAGCAGTTGTTTAAATGGGTTGCGGCGCTCTCACCTCCTTCTTGTGGTTCTTCAGCATGTTCTGGAACTTGCTGAGCTCTTTGTCCTGCTCGGCTTTGATGCGTTTGGCCTCGTCTCTCAGCCTGTTGGTATGTTCCTGCTCCAGCCTCTCGATGGTCTGCTTCTGCTGCCGCTCCAGGTTCTCCACCTCCTGCTCATACTGACGCTTCTTACTCTGCACAACACCAACCATCAGATGAGTCAGTAACCTGTGGAACTGCCTAGCGATTTACTAAACGTCTGTGGAACCGCCTCCCGATTTACTGAACATCTGTCTGTGAAAAAAACGTTTCTCTACTAACAGGACACTCAGTTAATGCTCTGAGTGGTTTTCTAGTGAAGTTTTGACAAAAAGAAAAGTGGCATAGTGGAATTAGTGGTCCGTGTGTGTGTGCGTGCGTGTGATTGTTAGCCTAGCCGCGCTAGACCCTCCTAGTGGCAGTAACTCTCATGTGCTACAGTAGTAGTCTAGTTCTGCTCAATGTAACTTTTGGCTAGATTTCCCTGAAACTGTCTGACCAATCACAGTGAAGTATAGAGTCAGAGGGCGGGCGTAACAAAGTGATGTTTCAACGATCCGGAGAGAAACAACCATAGAAGAAGAACAACAATGGGTGGTGATTTCCTTTTATCAAAGATGAGTGAAGAATGTGAGAAAACATCAGCAATCTTTAAATTCTTTTTACAGAAGTGAAACAGTCATCAAGCTCCATAATCCACACTTTTGTTTAGTCATTCCTAACTTTCTCTGGACTCCTCCATGAACTACGTCGTCCTGAAGATTACACTGATTGGTTGTAGTACTGTCCTATTGCATACAGAGGATTTGAAAAACAACCTTTTAGCCCCGCCTCCCCTGACTATGAAGCATTCCTAGACCCATACATGTAATGAATAGTGGTAGTGCGGCTAGGCTAAGTGATTGTCAGAGCAGAAGTGAAGGTGAAACTGATGCTTTACTATTCGTCTTAACTACACACACTGTTGTTAAATGTGTGAGTGTTAGTCGTAGTTAGCGTAAATGCTAACATGCTCAGACTCACCATGGTTTCCTGTTCGAAGCGTCGATAGATCTGCTCCTTCTGTTGCTGCAGTTTATTGCTGAGCTGTTGCTGTGCCCTCTGCTCCTCCTTCTGCAGGAGGCGCAACTCCCTCAGCTCCTGTCGCCTGATGATGATGTGGACCAGGGTGGAGGAGCACAGTGGTGAGGAAGAAGGAACCAAGTGTTAGCTTAAAGGTGTTTTTCAGTGACGTCTAAAGAAACACTTGTGCACTGGTTCAGAAAGTTCTGCTTCAACCGGGACAAATAGATTCACTTTATGACAGGGTTTTCAAATTGTGTTAAAATTTGTTTAAAAAAGTAAAAACTCAAAACTGTTTAAGTGTGGAGGGAAAAGGTTAAAAAAATATACAGATTTAAAAAGATGCTGAAACATGTAAAAATATTAAGATCCTTGGAAACATGCACAGGTGTTATAATTTATATAAAAAAGGTTCAAACACATGTTAAAATATGGGGGATAATCTTAAAAACATACAAAGTTTCCTTAAAAATCTGAACTTGAATTGTCTTAAGAATAACAGATGCAGTTTTATCAATGTTCTGCTCAGTTTATAGCTTCATCATTTACACATTACAACTTAAAGGACTGTTGCAAAGATTTAGTAACAGGCAGAAAACAGATCAAATTACACTCACTTCAGGTTGTTCATATTTGTTCAAGTTCTTAACATTTTTAATAAAAAGGAAAGTTTGTCAATGTAAAGATTTTTAGGTAGTTTAAATCTTTTTACACAAAAGGAAAGAGAAAAGGTGTAGTAATTATTTCTAGGTTATTATAATAATAATCTGACCCCCTTAGATCTTATTGATCTACATGTGAAATCTGAATTTAAATGATTTTGACTCCATTGTTAGTAATTCAGTGTAATTTTTACATTTCATAAATTCATCTCCAGGGCCAGACTGAAGCCTTTGGTGGCCAAAGTTCGCCCTCAGGCCACATGTTTGACCCCTGTGAGGTGAAGTGTCGGTGCACACAGAAGTGTCACATCAGTACCTCAGGAATCTCATCTCCTCATTCTTGGTGTCATTGTCGGTGATGATCTTGGACGTAGTGACGCTCACTTCCACTCCATCCACCATGAATTTACGAGTCTTCTTCAGTGTCTTCTTCTGCCGTTTGGTGTCCTGAGACCACACATGCATGAGTGTGATGTTAGAACAAAGACCACACATGCATGAGTGTGATGTTAGAACAAAGACCACACATGCATGAGTGTGATGTTAGAACAAACACCACACATGCATGAGTGTGATGTTAGAACAAAGACCACACATGCATGAGTGTGATGTTAGAACAAACACCACACATGCATGAGTGTGATGTTAGAACAAACACCACACATGCATGAGTGTGATGTTAGAACAAAGACCACACATGCATGAGTGTGATGTTAGAACAGTTCCAGAGTCCACAGAGCATCATGTCACGTCAGTGAATGGTAGAGAACAATAGAGGACAGTAGGCAACAGAAACAGAGACAGAAGAGGACAGTACACAGTAGAGAACGGTAGAAACGGAGACAGAGGACAGTAGAGAACAGTAGAAACAGACAGAAATTTCTAATATTGTTGAAGGGGCGGGGCTGCGTTTGAGTTGTTTTTAGAGGAGATTCTCTGTCCCATAATTTAAAAACCACTGGTCTGGAAAAACCACTACATGTGGGTGGTCTGTGTTTGTGTTAGTATGTATTTATATATGTTAGTGTATATGTGTGTGTGTGTATGTTATCTGTGTGCTGGGTGCGATTTGCTGGGGGGGATGGGGAGGTAACCCCCCCCCCATCTGGTTTTGGACACCACATTTGGGTCCTGTGGTCTATGAGTCTTTCTGACGGTGTAAACACAAAATGCCCAGAAGAGGAACTTCACATACAGCAAAGTCCGAGCAGAGGGGGGCCTGGAAAGCTCCCTGCCAGACCCCCGAGTCACCTTCCACCCCCTAAGGTGGTTGCGTGCGCCACGGAAGAAATACGGTAGCACAAACCAGACTTTCCTCTTAGTAATATGATGACATTCAGTGGGTCGTCGGATCTGAGACTGTAGTTGGAAAAAATGTGTGTGTGTGTGTGTGTGTGTGTGTGGGTGGGGGCGAAGGGACAGGGCGGCGAACTTCCCCAAACTGACTCCCACCGGCGTCACCCCCTGTACCCCCCTGCAAACATGGCCCATCCATCCATGGATCTCATGCACTCAGTTTGACCTGACGCTGGCCGGAGAGAGAACCGAACCCTGCTGTAACGTGCCCTCGCACATGGGCAGCAGAAAAGACCACATGAACTGAACCATCAGAGAAAACATTTGAGCCTCATTTATGGTATTCATGTGAGAATGAGGGTCACAACATCCAACGCAAGATTTTTCTGTGAAAAAAACCCCCACCCCCCTTCGCTCATTTTTTTTTAAAATAAATTGCACCCTGCATGCCTGCCTGTGTGTGTGTGTGTGTGTGTGTGTTAGTGTGCATGTATATATGTTAGTGTGTGTTTGTGTTACCTGTACGGCCACAGATCCAGGCTCTTTGGTCTTGGACAGGAAGCTGGAGATGGACAGGTTGAGGTCTGGAGCTGCTTTTTCTTCTTCTTTGTCCTTTTCTTGGTTCTCTGCTGTGACTTGATTCTGTCCTGGTGGTATAGTCAGCGTCACCTTCATGTTTTCATACCGACCTTCCTCCTCCTCTTCCTCCTGTGCAGCAGGACTGGACTCCTCTGCGCTCTCGCTCTTCTCCTCGGCAGCTGCTTCTGGTTTCGACTCCACCTCGGCCGTGTCCATTTCCTTTTCCTCTTCCACCGACACCTCCAGCTGTTCCAGTTCCTTGGTGGGAGTGTCCGGGGAGGACACGCCTACTTCCGTGTCCAGGTTAGGGTTAGTCTCCTCCTCATCTGCAGTCTCCTCTTTTTGCTCTGGAGGGGAATCAGGCTCCTCTACGAAGCTGGTACTCACCACATGGTTGGCCACAGGGGGGTCAGTGGGCGTGGCTGTGGGCGTGGGCCCAGGTAATGGGATCAGAGGCTCAACCTTTTCAGGGACCGACTCCAGGTTGGAGGGAGAAGAGGGGATCTTCTCGTCCTCTGAACTAGCGACACTGACGTCAGATGGAGCGCGTTTGTGGCCCTGGAAATAAATAAACAGGTGGAAAAGTGGGCAGAGTTAACTAATACCCCTGACTGGTTACTCAACATCTAGCTCCTCCTCCTCACTGAGACCCCGCCTACGCAGGGATTTATTTTGAGTCCCAACTTTCTATCTTTTAAAAATTTGTGCAAAAAAAATTTAAATCCCAAATATACATATATGTAGACAATACTGACATAATTAAAATAAGTCAGCGATGTTCCTAGTAATTGTGTGTAAAATTTGAAAAGTGATTGAATAGGCTCTCTAAATAAAAAAAGTTAAAATACCAAATATAAATTCAAATATACACGATTTTACATATTTACAACTAAAATACAATTAGCACTGACCTGTACAAACTGCAAGAATGTTGATTAAAAACAGTGAACAAAAGGTGGGAAAAAAAAAATCTAAAACAAAACAGAAAAAGTCAACAAAAATACACAGGAACTAAAAAACTAGAAACAGTAGCGTCAATTATATACAATTATTTACAAGAATTTAGATAAAACTTAACTGTTAGAAATTCTACAAATCTTTGTCTCTCACCGACTGCACTGTGCCGCTCTAAGCCCTGCCCATCCTTCCCCCTCAGCTAATACAGATGTCTAACCTAAAGTGTTCTAGATTAGCAGAAGGAACCCTGTTCCGGATAAAACATAAGATAATACAATACTAAAAATATAATACTCATAAATGTGTGTGTGAAGCTGGAGACACACTCGTCTAAAAAGACTCAACATTGAATGAAACTGTTAACAGTTTACAATAAGAATGACTATGGTAATAATGTCATTTCATGGTAATAATGCCTTTGTAACTGTAATTACAAATAACTGATCACTAATGAGGTGGTAATTATATGGTAATGAAGTGGTTTCCTCCTTTACCTCCTTTTTTACAGGTAATTAAACAAAAACAACAGTAAAAATTTAATTTCTTCACTGTGGGACTAATAAAGTATTATCTTATCTCCTTTAAGGATAATCGATGGGTTTATCAACACAGCTGGTAATTAAGTAACAAGAGGCACAAGGTCATTTTCCAGTTCTGATTCCATGTCGTTTACATTAAATGACTTGTTCCAGTGTAGTTACAGACACATCATGTCTTTTTTACCACAACAGCACTGACTAGATTTGAGTAGATACAAGTGATAATGCATTTTACGGCCCGGATGCTGTGGATTTTCCTGGAAATTACCCCCTTGTTTTTTGGGTACATAATAATAAAAAAGAAGTAAATCCTAGACTCATTGTTTCAGGAACTACAGATTAATTTCAAATAATTACCATTTTATTCTACTTATAATGTAAAGTGTTATCAAACGTTCATTTTAACATTTCCTGACCAGATGTGTGTCGCTCTCTTCCTCCTCCTCTTCCTCCTTGTGCTCTTCAATCTCCTCCGTTACTTCTGCCTTGGCCTCAGCGATCAGCTCCCGTAAAGGCCGGTTGTCCGTCACACTGGACACGAACGCATGCTGCAAACACAGGTAACAAAAGCAGATATTTACCACCATTTACGCTTCAGATAACTTTAAATTGCATCATAAATATTATATTTTCACCATTATAATTTTCTACAGTAATAACGACATCTAGAGACTAGACTGATGGAACTAGAGTGTATGTACTAGACTGACTGAATAAATGAGTAAAAAAAAAGAAAAACTAAATGTTTCACCAGAGAGACAAGGTGCTTTTTGGTTGGTTATTTACCGATATTTACTAAATGTTGGAAACAAGTGTGTAAAAAACAAAGTGTGTAATGTTGGTTTTTCCATTAAATCACATGTGTGATGATTTGTTTATTTTTGGGGCTGCAAATGATAAATTTTTTTTGGATCAAATCAATCACAGCATTTCTTTGTTTTAATTTTAATTAATCCTGATCCCTTTGTCAGTCGACTAGACTGGTTTGTAGGTCTGATTTGTTTTTTGTTTTTGAACTCAAATTTCCCACAAACTACGGAAAAATACAATACAACAAAAAATGCAAAGAAGAAAATATAAAAAACGTGTTAAAATCCACTAAAATTCACATGCACAAAAAAAGAGTGAAAAACCACCTCCGACCAGAAACAAACTTTTTCAACAAAAGAATGAAGGTTTTGTAAAAATTTTCATTTTTTCATGAAGTAAAATTTATGCACAAGTTCCATTTGTGCAATTGGAGGGTGAATAGAAAAGACCAGAGCGGTTTTCAAGAGTTCAGATGGAAAATTTAATCCATAATGGAACTGTTTTTATTCCTGTTTAATTCAGAATAAAGGTTAATTCCTTTTTCAGATGAATCATGTAAACACCTAATTCTAAATAATAAACTTAACTCTGAATAAAGTCAGTGGTTTATTCCAGTCTTTATTCTGAATTCAATAATTCCTCTGACATGTAAACAGTTAATTCCTCTTTAACATTATTCCTGTCGTTCTGCACATGCTCCTGGTGTCGTCGCCATGACGCACATATTTGTGGTTGATGATGCACATATTCCGCTGTGGGCATTAGTTTGTTGATTCCTATGGTTGATTGAGTCGAGCTGCTGCTTCGTAATTATCACAAATATAAAGTCAAACATCACATGTAGTATCTGGTCTAACATGTTGACCGCAAAACAGGAAGTAGACTGCATCGATTTCTTCCAGTAGACATCTAGATGTTAAGTGGCCGTTCTGACCAATCAGAACCCTCTGTACCTCCAGTTCTGAAAGACCAATTTAACTATACACCTTTTTCCATGGAAACCTTAATTATGAATTTACATGTCCATGTAAACACAAAGGAAGTAGAAGTAGTAGAAGTATTTTATTCTGAGTAAATCTGAATTAAAAACATAATGTAAATGTATCCAGATTGAACGCAGTCAAAGTTTCTGTTCTTCTCACCTTCTGTGGTTTAGAAATATTCTGGAAGTATTCTATAGCTGGCCTCAGAAGGTGCATCTTCTTGGACATCAGAAGCTTGATGACCGGTGGAACCCTGTGGTGGCGTTTCACACCCATGTCGGTGCCGTTTGGAACCAAACTAAAGCTTCAGATCTTTGCTGCACTCGTCCTACCTCCGCTCCAAAAAGCCACCGGCTCGGACTTGGCCGAGCGTGCGATGGAAAAGAAAAGCCTGTTCTGCCCACGTCAGCTCAGGAACAAGGGGAGGAGCTTCAGCCGCTGCCAGAACATGGCGGCCGACACTGACCCGACGCGTACAGGGTTAAAGTTTAACACATGTCGTCTGGGATCTGCTGTCTACGCTCTGGTTCACTGACAGACAAGGATTAGCCTTGATTTAACCACAACACATGAAGAAGATGAGCACTGAGGGTGGATCTGATTACAGGACACGTTTTATTCCTGTTTACGGAGAGGTTTTATTCCTAAAACGGGAGACTTTATTCCTGTTTACATCAGAGGTTTTGTAGTTTTTACATCACAGCAGCACATGGGTCCCTGGGTGCCACCCAGGGCGGCCCACTGCTCCTTACAGGTGCCCCAATGCCATCAAAGAAAGGATGAGTTAAATGCAGAGGATGCATTTCGTTGTACATTGTATAATGACTAATAAAGTAATTTACCATACCTTTACCTTTTATTCCTGTTCACATCAGAAGTTTTATTCCTCTATTGTTACCATATTGCTAATTGGTGAATGCCAGCACCTGTTAGAATGTAGCCTCACATGTTGTGATTATTTTAAACAAAAGGACGATGGTCATGGCTTCATTCAGACGCACGCACACACTTGGAAAAACTCCCATCTATATTAAATCCTCATTTTTTATTGATTGATCTACTTAGAAAAATAAACAAAAATGGAATTCATCTGATTACTTGATGACAAAAATCATCAGAATACTCGATTGTTTTAGATTTTTTTTAAAAAACACTTCACACAGTGAAAGATGAACTAGAAGAGGTTAAAAAAGTATTTTCAGATGAACCTGTAGTAGTTGTGGTGCAGACCATCTGTTGTCCACGTTCTTGTCCAGACATCGCTTTAGGAAATCACTGAATTCTGGAGACCTGGAGGAGAAGGTGGAAGAAACGCTTTAATCAGATTCATTTAATCCGATTTACAGATAGTTACAGATGTATTGTCTATAAATTAGACTGAAAAGTTCCTCTGTAGGTGATTCTGATTTTATTCTGATCGCAGATTTAAACTACAGAAGTTAGGTCCGATTTAGAATTTTTTTTTACAGTGTAAGAACATATAAAAAATAACAACTGTGCATGTTCTTCTTGGTTTGATGCAGGGCTGTAGTAGTTGAGTCCGGTCTTAGACTGGCAGAAGTACAGAATCCTGTACAGTCCACTTTACAAACTTGTACCCACGTAGATTAGACCCGTAACCCGACTTGTTATTAAACATGGGAGGGAGTATGTGAGAGTGAATGAATAATGGAGAGGCTAAGTCACGTCCTTGTACTTCTGGTCCATGGGTGCTTAGCTTGCAAAAAATGTGAATGGGAGTGAATGGAGCGAGTGAAGCTAAATTCTGATTCCGTTTGACAAGTGCTCTGAAGTTCACATATGATAGCAGTTAATAATAAATATTTGATGTGGCATAGGCAGACCACCTGTTTTTGATGGGAAGCAAATGTGACATTAGGTTTTATGTGGGCTTAGTAATAATAATAATGCGTGGCGTCACACTTCGCTCAGCTGTGGTGACGTCACATGTGCGCCAGGCTTGTAGTCCAAATTCTTAATGGGTTTTACTTGCAAATGAATCATCAGTTAACAGAAGCAGTTGAAACACACATCAATAATTATCATTCATTATGAGGTACAACATGTGTGTGATTCAGGGCACATGAAAAACCAGATACGAATTTAGAATTTTATTTCTCATTGAATACCATTCATTACTTTTCTGATCGCAGACCCCATGAGCCTGAGAAGTAAAAAATTTGAAAAAAAGAAGTCATATAACTATGAATATATTCTCTGAAGTGAAAATGTTTTATACTATCACATCTGTCAAGTTTGAAAAAGTAACGAGTCTATTCTGAGAATGTAAAGAGTATAAAGTACAGATATTTATATAAATGTAAAGAGTATAAAGTACAGATATTTATATAAATGTAAAGAGTATAAAGTACAGATATTTATATAAATGTAAAGAGTATAAAGTACAGATATTTATATAAATGTAAAGAGTATAAAGTACATATATTTATATAAATGTAAAGAGTATAAAGTACAGATATTTATATAAATGTAAAGAGTATAAAGTACAGATATTTATTCAAAAATGTAGGGAGTAAATGCAAAAAGTTGTCAGAAAAATTAATACACAGATACCTAAAGAAATCTACTTAAGTACAGTAATGAAGTACTTTTACTTAGTTAGGGGTATTTTGTGTAGGTCCCTAATGACAAAATGTGTGTGAACAGTATGAAACACTGCCATTGGTATTTTAGCAGGTTACACCTTTAACACACTTTTTTTTATGTCCATTTACCATTAACACAAAGCATCCATTTACATAGACATTTGGGTAGGTCACCTTACACAATATATTATATTTATATTCACTTTTAATTTACTACAAATACAGTATTTAATAGATATATCTCCTATTCATGAAAGTTTCTAGTAAGATATAATCATGAAAAAATTTTTTTTTTCAAATATATATATTTTTTAATGAACACAATGTATTTCATATTTGTTTTCTTGGCCGTCTATGTTCTCCTTCCCTGTGGTGGAACCTTAACCCTCACTCACCAGCGTGACGGCTGCATCAGGGTGGGGGGGTCGGCCTTGGCTATTTTCAGTAGAACCCTCATGGGGTTCATCTCATGGTTGGGAGGTTCCACCTGTGCCAGCTCGATCAGAGTGACGCCCAGAGACCAGATGTCAGCTTTATAGTCGTACGGACGATCCTTAGATGTTTCACACATGACCACTTCTGGAGCCATCCTGCAGATATGAAGAACACATCTGGTTCTGAAGGGAACATGAGGAGCGGGTTCTAAAGAGAACATGAGGAGCAGGTTCTAAAGGGAACATGACGAATGTGTTCTCCAGGGACCATGAGGAGCGAGTTCTAAAGGGAACACGGGGAGCAGGTTCTAAAGGGAGCATGAGTTGCAGGTTCTAAAGGGAGCATGAGAGGGAACAGAACCATGGTTGTGGTGTTCTCACCAGTATGGCGTTCCAATGAAAGAGTCTCTTCTCTGCAGTGTTTTAGTGTTTTTGGCAGAAACACCGAAGTCAGCTGGAAAACATGTGATGAAAAGGTTAATGAGGTCATTTCCTTCCTACTGGATCCACGCACACCAGGACACACTTCTATATACACTCCTGTACACACACTTCTATACACTCTACATTCATTCAAACTGTTTTTATTTTTTATGATTAATCATATATTATTGTGCTGTATGAAAAAAATATCATGACTTTTCCAAAACTTTCTGGATCTTTTTACTTTTCCAAAACCTTTCCAGGTCTGGAATTCGCATTTTTGAAATTCAAAGACTTTTCCAGATTTTTCTCCAAAGGTATGAACTCTGGACCCCTCTGTTCTGTGTGGGGGTGTTGGGACTGTCCTCAGTGTGGGGGGTGTCGTCCACTGGTTCTTACTCGGGATGGTGAAATTCCTAAAAAGTCTCACTGAGCCTCATTAACAGGTTGAAGTCGGTCACAGACAAAAGAAAACACTTGCTTTTGTCGGCTCACACACACACAGCCTTTACGCACCGCGGCACGCTTCAGTCACTTAATTTCTTTAACATGAGTCACGCTGAGTGGTCGGTTGAGAGATGTTATGATAAAAGCTTTTAAACTGTCACACATTAAAAAAAGCATTGGATGTTCCAGTAAATTCTGCTGTTAAACATGGTGAAAAAAAAAACTTTAGTAATTTCCACCAGCCTGTGTCAGTACCGGCCAAACTCCTTTTGCCGTAGCCCACCCGTCATGTCATCTTCAGTAGCTCTGTCAGATGGATAACACAAATCATCCACCGCGCTGTTGGCTTTCATGGTGCTGTCCCAGTCTGTAGCTGCTAGCTCTAGAAGTTTTATTATTGTACCTCATGCCAGCTTTGTGTTTTGTTTATGTTTTGAGCAAAAACTGGTGCGAAATGGTTCTGTCAATTGTTTAATTGAGCTCTCTGTTTGCTATTAAAGCTGTCATTCCATGGTTATTTCATTAATATTACTATGTTCTCCATTGTTATTGAATACATTGTGTGTTGGTTCTATTTAAAAAAAACCTTCAGATTGCTTTATTTCAAGCTGGTTTTTCATGGTAGAACAATGACTTGAGGTCGAACAACAGAGTTTACCGGTCCTTCCTCATACATGTCCATGACGCAGTGATGAGGCGTCTCTGATTGGCTCAGAATGTGTGAAGGAACACTCCCTCCTCCCCTCTCACTCTCTATGTGTGTTAACTGGAGTATCATCCAGCTAGGTTTCGTGCCGTTGCTTGTTCTGAAAACGTGCAGGAAAAAAACGAGGCTTTATTTCCACAGAGAGCACATGAACCAGTTTGCTCTGCCATTTTTTTCCAGTTTGTGCAGCAGCTTCTGTGGTGCTGTCTTCTCTTGTAGATGCTAATGCTAATTCTACTCCAGATTTGCTGTAATGGGGGACGGGTTTAACCCCACGTGGGTGACGCTAAAGTCCGTCTGACGGCTTTTTCTGGGTCCCTCGTTCCTTGTGTTGTTTTCTGTGAATGCGGTATGCAGCCAGTGGAGGTGACAAACCACATGTGTTGGTAAGTCGGGGTGACCCATCAGATTCCAAAAGGAGCTTGGAAAAGTGGTTTTCAGCGGAATTACACCTTTAATAAATTCCGTCTCGTATTGCTAACTTGCTAATTTTATTTCTGTAGTTCTTCAGTCAAAAGGAGACTCTTCCTATCATATTACAGTAACATTTACATGTGTTCTCTCTGGGTGGCTGAGCTGTTAGTGCTCTTGCCTCTCAGCAAAAAGATCTGGGTTCGATTCCCGGACCGTGCAGGCCTTTCTGTGTGGAGTTTACATGTTTCTCTCCCCATGTCTAGATGGGTTTCCTCCGGGTGCTCCGGTTTACCCCATCACCCAAAAACATGTTTGTTAGGGTAAAATCCTCCAGCCAGGTGATTCTGACCATTAGTGTGGCTTTGAATCTGGAGATGGGTCCCCGGGTGCCACACATTGCTGCCCACTGCTCCTTACAGGTGTCCCAACAGCATCAAAGAAAAGATGAGTTAAATGCAGAGGACAAATTTCATTGTACAATTGTATAATGACAAATAAAGTTATTTCTTTCTTCTAATGTTCAAATTCACCATTTTTAAATATATGCTATGGAGAGATCACAAGGCTTCCTCTTTATAGTCGACACTACAATGCAAAAGAGTTTGTGCAGTGGAATGACAGATGCAGGCTGTTTTTGTTTTTTTAACTGATGACGGAAAATTATGACCAGACAAGGTTGATGCGGTCAACCATTGGTCAAATGGTCATCGGTCAACATCCCTAGTTCTTACCCAGTTTAACGTCTCCGTCCAGGGTCAACAGGATGTTTCCAGCCTTCAGGTCTCTGTGGATGATTTTTCCATCATGCAGGTAGACGAGCGCCTGCAGAGTCTGCCTACACACCACCCGAATCTGTGGCTCTGTCAGGGGTCTCTCCAGTTCTATATGTGGGTGGAGGGATAGACTTTAGAACCAGACTAGAGGTGAAACAATTCTTCCAGGAATAATGACATCAAATGTTGGAGGCCAATTCATTTCCTGGAAGATTGGTTTAATTTATGTCAAAGTTCATCTGGTTTCTTTCATATCACTCTGCACCTCTTCTATCATTGTTTTAACTGCTGAACTGTACATCTGGACACTTAAAAACATTTCAGATGGTCAGCGGTGCAGTATGATCAACTGTGAGTGGAAATGACAGAAAGTAGCAGCATGTGTAAACAAACAAAAAAAAAATCCTGCTACTGCAGCATTAGCATTAGTCTACCATTACAGCATTAGCATTAGTCTACCACTCCAGCATTGGCATTAGGCTACCACTGCAGCATTATCCTACTACTGCAGCATTAGCATTAGTCTACCACTCCAGCATTGGCATTAGGCTACCACTGCAGCATTATCCTACTACTGCAGCATTAGCATTAGTCTACCACTCCAGCATTAGCCTACTACTACATCATGAGCATTAGTCTACCACTCCAGCATTAGCCTACTACTGCAGCATTAGCATTAGTCTACCACTCCAGCATTAGCCTACTACTGCAGCATTAGCATTAGTCTACCACTCCAGCATTAGCCTACTACTGCAGCATTAGCATTAGTCTACCACTCCAGCATTAGCCTACTACCACAGCATTAGCATTAGTCTACCACTGCAGCATTAGCCTACTACTGCAGCATTAGTCTACCACTGCAGCATTAGCCTACTACTGCAGCATTAGTCTACCACTGCAGCATTAGCCTACTACTACAGCATTAGCATTAGTCTGCCACTGCAGCATTAGCATTAGTTTACCACTGTAGTATTAGTATTAGTGTACTACTGCAACAGTAGTACTAGTCTATCACTGCAGCATTAGCATTAGTCTACTGCTGCAGCATTAGCCTACTACTACAGCATTAGCATTAGTCTACCACTGTAGCATTAGCATTAGTTTACCACTGTAGTATTAGCATTAGTCTACTACTGCAGCATTAGCATTAGTTTACCACTGTAGTATTAGTATTAGTCTACTACTGCAACAGTAGTGCTAGTCTATCACTGCAGCATTAGCATTAGTCTACTGCTGCAGCATTAGCATTAGTTTACCACTGTAGTATTAGGATTAGTCTACTACTGCAACAGTAGTACTAGTGTATCACTGCAGCATTAGCATTAGCCTACTACTGCAGCATTAGCATTAGTCTACCACTGTAGTATTAGCATTAGTCTACCACTGCAGCATTAGCCTACCACTGCAGCAATTAGCCTCATCAATGCTACAACAGCTGAATCAAATGCATCCACACATCAACACACTTCCTCAAATATATGTATGTAAACAAAAATGTAATTTATTTGATTACTGAATAAAAAAAAATCAACAGAATACTTTATGAACATTCAGTCTAATATGGAAGAACATCAGCTGTTTGAGTGGATTTTTGACGTGTGAACTCACCCAACATGACAGCGTCCACAGCCCCTCCCGCACAGAACTCTATGAGAATCTGAAAATGAAAACGCATGGTCATCATGGTGTAGTATTATGGTATGTCATCATGGTGTAGTATTATGGTATGTCATCATGGTGTAGTATTATGGTATGTCATCATGGTGTAGTATTATGGTCTGTCATCATGTAGATTAATGACCTGATATATTTACTGTCAACTTTCACATGTATATTTTGGAAAAGGGGCAGAGTCTCAGGGACAACTGTCTGAGCAATCGATGTCTGCAGGGTTTAAACGTCACCTTTTAGCGTGACTGGGAACCTGGGCGGAGTGATACCAAAAACCTAGAACTGGGTACCATGGTAATGACTGTTTTTTTTGTAATGGAAAGGCACCAAAGTGAGTTGAGAGGGTACTAGTGTAAATGCACCCAGTGACCTCTGACCTCTACTATGGGGTTCTGGGAGCTTCTCATGACTGCATTCACTTTCACATGCAGTGTAGATGTTCACTGCCTAAATGAATGCATCACCACCACCACCACCATCATCATCATCATCATCACCATGGATCCAAACTGTTGATGAGATGAAGGTAATTTGAGAATGAATCTCTGCTGTACTTGTGTGAATGAAGCTGTGATATGTTAAAGCCACTTATGTGGGTTCACTGTGGCTGCTGACGTAAGAGGATTGGCTCGATCGGGGTCACATGGTGTGCATGGTTTCACTCTGTGGCCAACGAGCAGCTATAGGGCCAGACCTTAAGCCTCATTCCTTAAATAGGATTAACATTTGTATAGACACTGAACCCCCAGCAGAGCCAAATGTCTGTAAACAACAGGTTCAAAGCACGTCTGTTCAAGATGTTCAACAATAAGTACAGGTGTGAACGAGCACAAGTCTGGACCAGGCTAAGATTACATTTATACGGAGACGATGAAAACAGAAGATGCAAAAGTGGTGTCTCGTCTTCAGGAGGAAATCCTAGTTTATACCAAGGCGAAATAAGATTGGATAGTCATGCCATGTCCTTTTCTGTTTTTGACATATGTACAATTACATATGTCTTACACCTGTCTCTGTTCGACTATAGTATGTGTATAATGTCTGTACAATAGCTGAAACAACTCCTGAACATTTACTACACTTCTGATAAAATATGCTGTTGTATTTAGCCGCAATCATCCTCGTGTAAATGGCCCTTAATACTGGCATCACAATACCTCACATCACTATATGCCACTATACTCTTAACAAATAACAAACTGAGATATATATATATATATATATATATATATATATATATATATATATATATATATACCAGACCAGAACTGGACTCACCAGACACTGTCGGGTGCACCAGAGTAAATACACTGATTCCATACAGATTCATGTGGAAAATACTAAACTATCCCTTTAAGTCTTTACTATTACTGCACTTTTAACTGAAGGATCAAACACACTCAGTTGTGTACATTGTGGGTGTCTTCTTTTCTTTTCTATCCTGTCCTGTTGCTCTTTCATTTGCCTAAAATGCAAAGTGTCTCTGAATATCATGCTCTCAAGATAACGTGGAAACCAAACTGTAGCCGTTTGCTTTCCTCACCACAGTTATGTTGTAGTAGCCTAGCCGCGCTATCCTCATTCATTACATGTATGGGTCTAGTGGTGCTTCATAGTCAGGGGAGGCAGGGCTAAAAAGTTGTCTTTCAAATCACTCTGTATGCAATGGGAGACGGTACTACAACCAATAAGCGTAATATTTAGGATGACGTAGTTCGAGCACCAGAAAGTTGACAGAGGAGTCCAGAGAAAGTTAGGAATGAATAAACAAAATGGTGAATTATGGAGCTTAACAACTGTTGTCGCTTCTGTAAAAAGAATTTAAAGATTGCTGACTTTTTCTCACATTCTTTACTCATATTTGATAAAAGGAAATCTACATCCATTGTTGTTGTTCTTCTATGGTTGTTTCCAGTTGTTTCTCTATGAATTGTCACAGCGTCACGTTGTTACGTCCACCCTCTGACTCTATACTTCACCGTGATTCGTTACATTGAGTGAAACTAGACTACTACGGTAGCACATTAGATTTGCTGCTGCTAGGAGGGTCTAGTGCCGCTAGGCTAGGTCATCAGGGGAAGCTATGGTTGAATGTTACACAGAAGGAAATAAAACACCATCTTCTCAAACCATTGACAAACTGACTGTCGTGAAGATGTGTGTTAAACTATGGTTTATTTTTCTGCTCAAAGTGTCAGAACACACACACACACGTTTCCATGTCTCCTGAGGGCCAAGTTTGTAATTGAGTAGACATTGGATAGTGAGTGTAAACAAATAATTTTTTTAAAAATACAATTAGAAAAAAAATGAATTAAATAATAAAACAATAATGCTAATATTTTTCAAGTAAATTAAAAATAAATAAATAAAAAAATTTCAAAATACATACTTTTTTAAAAAAAGTACACACATCTTCAAATCCTTGAAAAATACATGTTTCACTTTGCACCTATTTCCCTCATGCTTTATGGGGACTTCCTGAAAAAAAAACTAATTAATGTATTTATAGGGCCACATCATTTCTATTTTACTAGTGGGGACCTACATTTATATTTAACTCTTGTGGGGACCTGAATTTTGGTCCCTATAATGTCAGAGGTCCTATGGTGTGACTGTGTAAATATATCAATGTCCCCATAAAGATAGGAATACAAGCACACACACACAGACCCACAGTGTCTGCATCCATGAACAG
Organism: Siphamia tubifer; assembly: GCA_020466265.1. Lineage (NCBI taxonomy): Eukaryota > Metazoa > Chordata > Actinopteri > Kurtiformes > Apogonidae > Siphamia > Siphamia tubifer. The sequence goes on from CM035783.1 coordinate 49,066,937, forward strand.
TCTAAACTATTCAACACACACACACACACACACACACACACACACCATTGTAGTGTTTCTGTGGGTGTGCTGTTGTTTTAGAGTAGGGGGGGCTTGTTGTACAATGACCCCCACTGTGGCGCTGCCTGTTCACAGAGGAACTATGGGTCAGGGCTGTGGCTTCCTACACACACACACACACACACACACACACACACACACACACACAAACAGCAGATGGAAGCTTTAGAAAGTGAAATGGTTTCAAGTACAGGGAAAACTGGAAATAAATAAATAACAACAATAGTAAAATTAAAAAACTGCAAAATAAAACTAAATCAGTAAAGTCAAACTGCAGAGTGGGACAGGACATGTCCTTTAATGTTTAATTATCCATTTTATTTCCTGAACTCTTCTGTTTCTATCTTCATCATATGCTGTGTTTGTTTTTGATTTTTTTTTTTTTTTTTTTTACAAATTTTGCTGCTTTTTAGGTTTACTCATTTTGAATCTTATATTTGTCTACTTTCCTTTTTTTTTTTTTTTTTTTTTTACACATTTTAATCCTCTCTCTCTAATACTAACACAAACAGCTCATAGTTTAATTTTAGAGCTGATATTTATCCATTCAACATGTTTTCTGGTTAAAAACCCAAATTAATTCAGTTTTCCATCATTGTTCAGACAAAAACACTGCTTTTATTCACTCACTGCTTTCTTTTCTGTCTGTTTCAATCACATGACACATACAGGACTTAGAACTGGACTGAAGATTCTTCAGCTTTTCTGCAAGTATACATTAAAATGCATAAAACAGACAAAACACCGAAATGCAATGAAAATCCACCAAATTGCACAAAAATACAGTATAGAGTAAAATGTACTAAAATAGACTTAATGCACAAATAGAGTAAAGTACACAAAAAATCTGTTAAATTGCCCAGATTAAAATGCAGTAAAAATACCGTAAAATGCAGTATAGAGTAAAATGTACTAAAATGGACAAAAAAAGAGTAAAATGCACAGAAAAATAAAGTAAATTGCACAAAAAATGCATTAAATCGCACAGAGTAAAGTGCACTTAAAATACAGTATGCAGTAAAATGTACTAAAAATAGAGTAAATTACACTAAAATCTACTAAGTTGCACAAAAATTTGAGTAAAATGCATTAAAAAATACAGTAAAATGCAGCATAGACTAAAATGGGCACAAAAAATTGAGTAAATTGCAGTAAAAATCTACTAAATGACACATAGATGGAGTCAAATGGATGGAAATGCAGTTTTAGTCACATGACACACAGGACTTGGGGCTGGACTGAAGAACGATTGTTTTTATGACTTTGGATGAATAATAATGTTTCCGTGACTGTATTTATGGGTCACATGGTTTAAGGGGAAACAAAGGTCAATGGGTGACACAGATTTGCACACTTCCCTCCCCGTCCTCGTACAACTCTGATCTAGAGTGAAGCCTTTCATCTCTCTCTCTCTCTCTCTCTCCCCTTTCGCACGGCCAGGTGCCACACAGCCTCAGATAGGAATCTGCAGACGAGCTGATGGAGGTGGGGCTATTGTTCAGAGCACAATGAGCAGGAAACCAAACCCTCAGGTAGTCACAGCTCAGTGTTCTGGAGCAGATCCAGTCAATCCACTCCAAACCTGGTACCTGTCATCGGCCCCCACCCCCACCCCCACCCCCACCTCACCTTCATTTAGATTTTATTTTTATTTCATATATTTTCAGATGTTTTCAGTTTCAGCTCAGTCAAACACTTTCAGCACAAGCTCTTCCTTGTACAACTCTGCTCCAAATAAAGAATTTGAACTTGACAAGATTGTTGGTTAATCAGAGGCTTTAGAGATTTTACATTAACCCACATTTCAAAACAACTGGTAAACATATGTGTGTGTGTGTGTGTGTGTGTGTGTGTGTGTAGTGATACTGTAGAATTATCTGGACATTCAACACAAACGACTACCGTATTTTCCGGACTATAAGGTGCACTTAAAAGAATTTCATTTTCTCCAAAACTGACAGTGCGCCTTATATATGGATTAAATCTGATTGTGCTAAGTGACTTGGAATTTTGACCTTTTATCTCATGATTTTGAATTTGCATTTCATAATTTTGACTTTTTATCTCACGATTTTGATGTTTTATCTCATAATTACCTCCACCAAGGAGGTTATGTTTTTGCCAGAGTTAGTTTGCTTGCCCCCACCCCCCCTCTTTAATAAATCTAATAATTAAGTGATAGATTTCAGTCCACAGATGTGAGATATAAAGGACACAAGTGTCAAGACAAAAACAGTAGTGTTTAGTCCAGTGTAGGTTACACAGGTGTATAAATACAGCCTTTATCACAGGCTAAAGGATTATAAAACAATATGATTAGCTGGAAAAGCTGACTGCTTCAGCTGCTATGTTGAACTTTGACCCCAAATGTTCAGAAGAACATGCATAGGAAAAATTACTGAGCATTTTTTTACAGAGTAAAAAATATTTTCCTTAAAAGTCTCTCTCTCTCTGTGTATATATTTATGTGTGTGTATATATATATATATATATATATATATATATATATATATATATATATATATATATATATATATATATATATATATATATATATATATATATATATATATATATATATATATATATATGTTTATGTTTATATATATGTATAATACAGTGGTACCTCTACTTACAAAAGCCCCAGCTAATGAAAAATCCAAGTAACGAAAAACCTTTACCTCAATTTTTAGTCTCAAAATACAAAAGAAATTTCTACTGACGAAAGGAAACTGAAACCTCCAAGATACAAATACAGTACATTACTATACGTAACTACGTAATGTACGTAAATACATCATGTACGTACTGTATGTAGCATCCCTTTGGCTATGAGGGAGCTCCCCATGATGCTTTTCGTGGCCCTTTGACCCTCATTCATTACGGAGTGGCATCGTTTGACTGTGGTGGTTGTGGCTTCCAGTAACACAGTCACTTTAACAGTAATTTCTCCACTTAGTCCAGTGCTTTTAGTATCAAAGTTCAGCCGTACGGTGCAAGGAGAGTATATGACCAGCAGACTATCATCAGCTGAAGGAAAATTGTTAAAAATTTGGACTCCGCAAGCCCAGAGACACAGACCTGACTCAGAGGACGTGGACTTGACCTTGGTCTGCTCCAACCAGCTACAGCGGAGTCCCTCCCCACAGACGCCACCTTCAGAGACGTCTGAGGCAGAAGTGTGGCTGCCGCGGTGGATTTACAGCTAAGCTAAGAGCTAACCGACAGCCACTTCCATTACTTCCTGCCTGCCAACGTACCCTCACTGGAAAACAAACTGGACTACCTGAAGCTGGATTTAAACGGCAAACGTGATACACCAGACTGCTGCATCCTCATTCTCACGGAGACGCGGCTCAACTCTTTGTCCCGGACATCAACATTAGTCTGGACGGGCAAAATCCGACAGAAGCCATGCTCTCACAGGGGGTTTTACCACACATTTCATACAAAATTGTTACATTTTTAAATAATTTTTAAAGGGTTTGAGGGGTCATATTGGGGGCCTTGGAACGAATTAAGCCTTTTACATGTAAAATGCAACTCTATTTACGAAAAATTCACGGCATGAAAACACTTCTGGAATGAATTAATTTTGTAAGTAGAGTTCCCACTGTATATTAAAAGTATAAAAAATACATTTGTCCCCTGAACTAAAATGCTTGAAGCGTCCTGTTGTTACGTTTCATATCCATGCAGTTGCGTGGAGGCCTGGGGGAAAACCTTGTACTGGGGGAACCTTGTTTTGGTGAGGAACCTTGTACTGATGAGGAACCTTGATCTGGTGGAGAACCTTGCACTGTGGGGGAGCTTTTACTGGTATAGAGCTGTACAAATAGAACTGCTCTGAAGACTTGTCCTTGCCTTTCTTGTTCAAACACGTTTGTCCAATGACTGAAGACGGTTTGTGTCCTTGCTCTGGCTGTTCACATGTTGTAGTGTCCTTGGGCAAAAATACTGAACCCTCACTTATTCTCCCAGTAGGTCTGGCAGAACCTTAGAAACCTACTGGTGTATGTGTGAATGGGTGAATGTGAAGCTAATGTAAAGCGCTTCGAGCACCATGAAAATGAAAAACAACCATATAAGTGCAGAACATTTACGCAGTCTGTCTGGACTCACCCACAGTTTGCCCTCAAAGTAGAAGGCGTCCAGCAGTTTGACGATGTTGTGGTGGTCACAGGACGCTAGGATGTCGATCTCCACCATGTAGTCCTCTAGCTCCTCCTCCGTTTTAGTGTCGATTACTTTAGCTGCAGCCAGAATGCCTGTCTGTTTGTTCTGAGCCTGTGAGATGAAGACACTGGTATTAGACCCGGCCCAGGACGTTAGACTATATAGTAGACCATTACTAAACTCCAGTAAACTCATTACTTTTAGGGGCCACATTCAACCCAATTTGATCTCAAGTGGGCCGGACCAGTAAAATAAAAGCATAATAACTGAGAATAAAATTACAATTCCAAATTTTTGTTTTAGTGCAAACAAACCCCATTACCTTATGAAAATACTGACTTAAAAAAAAACAAGAAAGGTGTGAGTAAAAATTTAATATCTGAAGAAAAATACATGCAACTCTAACAATATTATTATAACTAAAACAAAGGCAGTAATTTGAAGTTGTCATTATTTATGGGCATAATGTAAATTATTTTCACATCAATGTGAGAAGAACATTTTTGTTTGGTTTTTGTACGTTATCCTGATAAAATTTGACTCAAGATAATATTGGTCTGTATGTGGAATCTGAACTAAAATTACTTCCACAGGCCTCTGGGATGGTATTTTTGCAAATCCATTTCAGGGGCCACATTGAAACCTTTGGTGCACCGCATTTGGCCCTTGGGCCGCATGTTTGAGACCCCTGTAGTAGACTGTAATTGTAATAGTATATTCTAGAATTTTATAGTGGTAATAGTATATTCTATAGCAGTACTCTTTTCTTAGCAGAGTACTGCTATAGCAGTACTCTATTCTTTAGTTGTAATAGTATATTCTATAGTTGTAATAACATATTGTAGAATTGCAATGGTATATTCTATAGTGGTAATAGTATATTCTATAGTGGTAATAGTATATTCTTTAGTGGTAATAGTATATTCTTTAGTGGTAATAGTATATTCTATAGTGGTAATAGTATATTCTTTAGTTGTAATAGTATATTCTTTAGTAGTAATAGTATATTCTTTAGTAGTAATAGTATATTCAAAAGTGGTAATAGTATATACTTTTACAGGTTTCCCAATAAAATCCAAGTAATTACCTGCATTTATTTAAATATTAATATATAACCTTGTTATTTCAGGGATACAAATACAAGCATGGTAAAAAAAAGTGAGGTAGCACCACTGCATTACCTCACTGTTTCTTTGTAATCAAATTGACTAGCCATCGGTTCCATCAGATATACACCAGGCAGAGCCAAACGTTGTAAGGTTTTGTCGATTATTTTATCGATTAATCGAGTAATTAGATGAATTCACTTTTTTTTTTAAACCTTTACCTTCTGACGCATCATTAGTGAGTGTTCTATGTGTATGAGTTATTCTAAATATTCAGAATTTTGAACATACAATGGAGCAAAACAAAGCAGTGAGTGAAACTAAAAATAAATGGCTTACTATTGGTTTGTTTTTGCTATGGTTTCTGGTTTTGTTGTGATTTTCCTTTTTTTCCCACTGTAACTTTACAAAGTTTTGACTGTGTAATTGTTTTCTGAAGTCGAACCAAGTGCCAGAAAACATCTGAACTGAATTTTTTTAAGGGCGCAAAACAAAACCTAGTGGGCCAAAATTCAAATACTTGTTCCAGTTCATAGTCCATGTCCAACATCCTAAACTGATGGACATTCTGAGTGTCTTCATTTTACACTGTCTTTGTCTTTTCTCTGTTATTCCACTTGTTTTGACCCTAAAACACAGTAAAAACTAAACCCCTGAAGAAAAGGAACACAAACACACACTCACAGTAACAATTTAGGACACACTCACACACACTCATTTACCTGAAATAATGTCTCAGGAGTTAAAGGGTTAAAATAGGATCACCACCAAAATCGAATCATTTGTTGATCTCCCCATTACCACCATACCATGAATATTTCATCAAAATCCACCCATAAGTGTTATGTTGTACACAGACTGACAGATAAATAAGATAATATATCATTTAAATAAGACAGATAAATGTCTGCAAAAACATAAGCTTCTTGGCAGATGTAAACAGTCTATAGTCACACAGGTGAGGTTGAGCTGAAAGAAAATGACACCAGATACGTCCACATACAGTCTTTTATGATGAGACGTGTGAAGGGAAAGCCAGACGATCCCAGAGGAACATCTGCAATGTGTGCTGTGGAGTCTGTGGAGTGTGTGTGACTCAGCAGCACACCACAAATGTGTCAGTGCAGTGGAAACTCCTCCTGTTTGTTTTGGATTTTTTTGGGGCAGGATGTGGTTAATGAAGTGTCCAGTAGGAAGCTGTAGGAAGCAGCCACTTCCTGGTGAGGTGACCTGCAGGAGCTCTACACTGAACAAAGCTGCTCTGAATGTCTGGACTGAAGACGCAAGACTGGACTGAAGACGCAAGGCTGGACTGAAGACGCAAGACTGGACTGAAGACGCAAGACTAGACTGAAGACGCAAGGCTAGACTGAAGACGCAAGGCTGGACTGAAGACGCAAGACTGGACTGAAGACGCAAGACTGGACTGGACTGAAGATGCAAGACTGGACTGAAGACGCAAGACTGGACTGAAGACGCAAGACTGGACTGACGCAGGACTGGACTGGACTGAAGATGCACCACTGAACTGAAGACGCAGGACTGGACTGAAAATGCAGGACTGCACTGAAGACACACCACTGAAAACCACCAAAACTAGGCCTGCACCATATTACAAAAAACTGACATTGTGATTTTCTTTTATCTTTTAACCCTGTGATATATTATTACAATATGGAAAAATCCTCAGGAGTAAATAACAGCTGTGACACAAACGGTCAAACAGATTAATAGCCGACACTGAACATACAACATCATCCTTCTTGTAACCGAAATAAATAATGATAAAAAAATAAATAAAAACACGTGTAATAAAAAAAGAAAAATGAATAAATAAGACACATAAATGTAAAAAAATCATCAAAATCTAAATAAATTAAATAAATAAAGAAGACAAATGAAAATTAAAAAATAAAAATAAATGAATAAATAAAATTTAATGAATAAATAGATAATAAAAATAAATAGAATTTAATATAATAAACAAAGAAATAAATAATAAAATGAAAATAATTACAGGACCTGCGATGTGACTATTGCGCACATGTACATTGTGATGTTGATGCTCAAACAATATATTGTGCAGCTCTAAATCCAATCCATTATTATTATTATAATTAATAATAATAATAATAATAATAATAATAAATTAGGCAGAATGTGGTTCCTGAACAAACATGAGTTTGATGGCTGCAATATATAAACAAAAGTCTGTGGACAGGTTGAATCCAGGTGTTTGTTTCCTAACGAGGGTCTAAAACAGTAACAGACTAATGTCATATAATATAATTTTAATTTGAACAAATATCCTAGTGATTATTAACTTCACGTTTGTGGTAGATTTTCTTCCTCAGTCAGATGCAAATAAAGTAGATGAAGAAGAAAATGATTATTTACAGTCAGAGCAAGAAAATATTTTACATATTTAGAAGAATATTTTACACCATGGATGAAAGTCAAGGTTAAAAGAAGAGAAAATGTTAATTTTAAAAAATCAGTTCTTACCATCTGTAAGGCATTTTGGAAACAAATATATGAATTTAAGCCATACTAAGAAACACACGGATACTTATACAAACCTAGAACGATATTATGACCATAGTTATTATTGTTTTGTGTCTTAGAAAAGAAACACTGACTGATCCTTGGAAAAGACCAGATTTGGACCAAAAAATGCCAAATACGGTGAATAATATTGTAATAAAAGGTCATAAATTAGTTAAAGGTTCGAGCAGAGATACTCATTCATTTAGGCAGTTCCATAATGTATGTTTATCAATCTGACAGACCACCGTGTCTTACCTTAGACTTTTACTTATCCTTTACCTTATATAATTTACATTATAGACGTTACCACCATGTCCTTTTTAGCTTCTAGACTTTTCCTTGTGTTTTAACTTATATGATTTACCATCAATTAATAATGTATATACAGAGGACTGTCATTGTTTTTAGACCTACTCCACATAGCTTTTTAGCAACCACTAAGTTTTATGTAAGTCTCTCTCCTTTATGTGTCAATGTGTTATGTTTGTTTATTTCTCCCTGATATGTGTTATTATGTTGTCCATGTCTGAAACTTATTGTTTGCTGCCATTTTGACCAGGACTCCCTGGAAGAAGAGACACTTAGTCTCAATGGGAAAATCCTGGCTAAATAAAATAAATAAATAAAATCATGACTTTTACCCTATAGACTTTTCCATCGTGTATTTTACCTCATAGACTTTTCCTTGTATCGTTTACATTATATAATTTACCATCATGTCCTTTACCTTATAGACTTTTCCAAAGGCTCCATCTCCCAGCTCTCCAATAATATCCCAGACTTCCTCGGGGTTCTCATCCCTGCGCACGTGCTCGTACTGTTTCTTCTTCTTCTCAGCTCCCAATTTAAAGATTTTTCGGAAATTAAAAAATGACATATTGAATCCTGGGTCATTCAACGAGCAAAGTGGAAAAAGCCAAGTTGCGCGGAGTCTTAAACCATGCTAAAGGCCTTAGAAGTATTGAGAGTCAGTGTTTTCAGCTAACAGTGGAAGCTTTAATAAGAATCAGAGTTCAGACTAGCTTAGCCTTTGACACTGTTCCGGACAGTCCACACAACAATAACACCACCACGGATCATTCTTCACCTCCAAAACTACTCCAGTTTCACCCACAGTTGTCCTGACATGTCCACTGACCTCAGAAGGACTTTATTTAAGAGGAAAAGTGTTCGGGAAGATGGTTGTTGTTGTTCCAACTCTTGTCGACAAAACCTTCTGGAAAAGAAAAGAGGAGTCCCAAAACCTCCTCTAAAACACTGATATTCCACACAGCCACGACAACGTATCGATTACAAAAATACAAATAAGACAATCAAAAAAACCCAGTACAACTCTGCCGGACGTTAAGGTGAAAAACAAAGTCGTGTAAGTCCAGACGAGGTAAAGCTTCAGCAATGTAGCGGATTTAGTGTCAGTGCGCGATCCCGGGTGCTCGTGCGCGTGGTTCTTTTCTCTTGTCGGGGTTCCTTGTGCCTGACAGTTCAATTGGCGGGCTAATTCTAGTGTACTGCTGCCCTCGTCTGTATCGGGGAGCAAACGACAAACGACGTTTTTTTTAACCTGTGCCACGTTGAAACGTTTTGTCACGACTCACACGGCGATAAAGTCGAATAAGCTGTGTTAGGCTATTTGTTTGACGTGTTGTCAATGAGCGCAATCAATAGTAGTCTGGTTTCTTTGTGTCGCTACAACTACACATCCCATATGCCATTGCGGTGCACGAACGCGCCGTAACGGCTTTAAATTACAAAAGCTGCTTTCGAAAGAACACAACGGCATTTTAATGTTTTTATGATACTTGTAAATGTGTCAAAGTTTTAATACAAACATACCGTTAATTAATAACAAAGCGATGTGAACAAAAGTAAGTGTGCGTCACGTGACCAATACAGCTCGTGCTGCTTTCACAGACCATCGGGAAGGGTATGTTATCCAAATTAAAGTTTGATATGACTAGTGTGTTATGTTCAAAATGAAAAATGGCTGGCACACAATTTATTATGACCCACTATTTCGGTCAAACGGTTTGGGATGTGTTGATTTAGCTGCTACAGCGCTATTATAAATGTGCAAATTCACCAGCTAACAGCAGCAGAAGGGCAATTAAAGTATTGTTTGGCGTTCACATTGTTCTCCGCCATGTTGAAGATGACAAATTTGACTTAATCTCTGCTACTCGTATATTAATGTTTTCACAGTCTTTTGTGGAAAGTAAACGACGTGAGGGTGCGTTCAACTGCAATTTTGTATTTCGTCTTGAGCATTTACTATATTAGATTTTTGCACCTGAATGCAGCAATCCACACACTCCACGGGTGTTACTTAGCTAGCTGTTGCTGCTGTTGTTGGGGACTAGAAATTAAAGGAAGAACCAAAAAAACCTTCTATCTTCATGATGAAATGCAGACAGTCAGTATGGAACCAGCAGAAGAGTTACCGTCCATGCTGTGGGGACTGGATCCAGTGTTTGGTGCTTTTGCTCGGCTGTTTGTCACAGACATCCTCCAGATGACAGAGTCTATTCAGGTTCCAGGTACAAACACGAACAAAAAACAAACAAACATGAACACAATGAAACACAACATGTGGCAGATGAGGTTAATGCTGTGACCTGTGATGACAGGTATTTACTTTTACAACTGCCATCCGATCTACAAAGTGGATGTTCTGGGGACAGTGGTTTACAAGAAGGAAAGAGAAGACTTCTACTGTTACGGAGGTACAGTAGGTTACACAGTAGTAAGTTACATAGTTACAGTAGGTTACACAATTACAGTAGGTTATACAGTAGTAAGTTACATAGTTACAGTAGGTTACACAGTAGTAAGTTACATAGTTACAGTAGGTTACACAATTACAGTAGGTTATACAGTAGTAAGTTACATAGTTACAGTAGGTTACACAGTAGTAAGTTACAGTTACAGTAGGTTACACAGTAGTAAGTTACATAGTTACAGTAGGTTACACAGTTACAGTAGGTTATACAGTAGTAAGTTACACAGTTACAGTAGGTTACACAATTACAGTAGGTTATACAGTAGTAAGTTACACAGTTACAGTAGGTTACACAATTACAGTAGGTTATACAGTAGTAAGTTACACAGTTACAGTAGGTTACACAATTACAGTAGGTTATACAGTAGTAAGTTACATAGTTACAGTAGGTTACACAGTAGTAAGTTACAGTTACAGTAGGTTACACAGTAGTAAGTTACAGTTACAGTAGGTTATACAGTAGTAAGTTACATACACTCAACAAAAATATAAACGCAACACTTTTGTTTTTGCTCCCATTTTTCACGAGATGGACTTAGAGATCTAAAATTCATTCCAGATACACAATATTACCATTTCTCTCAAACATTGTTCACAAATCTGTCTAAATGTGTGATAGTGAGCACTTGTGCTTTGCTGAGATAATCCATCCCACCTCACACGTGTGCCACATCAAGAGGCTGATCTGACATCATGATTAGTGCACAGGTGTGCCTTATACTGCCCACAATAAAAGGCCACTCTGAAATGTGCAGTTTTGTCTCACAGCAAAATGCCACAGATGTCACAAGCATTGAGGGAGTGTGCAATTGTCATGCTGACAGCAGGAATGTCAACCAGATCTGTTGCTCGTGCATTGAATGTTCATTTCTCCACCATAAGCCGTCTCCAAAGGCGTTTCAGGGAATATGGCAGTACATCCAACCGGCCTCACAACCGCAGACCACATGTGACCACACCAGCCCAGGACCTCCACATCCAGCAGGTTCACCTCCAAGATCGTCTGAGACCAGCCACTCAGACAGCTGCTGAAACAATTGGTTTGCATAACCAAACAATTTCTGCACAAACTGTCAGAAACCGTCTCAGGGAAGCTCAACTGCATGCTCGTCGTCCTCATTGGGGTCTTAACCTGACTCCAGATCGTCGCCGTAACAGACTTGAGTGGGCAAATGCTCACATTCGATGGCGTCTGGCACGTTGGAGAGGTGTTCTCTTCACGGATGAATCTCGGTTTACATTGTTCAGGGCAGATGGCAGACAGCGTGTGTGGCGTCGTGTGGGTGAGCGCTTTGTTGATGTCAATGTTGTCGATCGAGTGGCCCATGGTGGTGGTGGGGTTATGGTATGGGCAGGCATCTGTTATGGACAAAGAACACAGGTGCATTTTATCGATGGCATTTTGAATGCACAGAGATACCGTGATGAGATCCTGAGGCCCATTGTTGTGCCATACATCCATGAACATCACCTCATGTTTCAGCAAGATAACGCACGGCCCCATGTTGCAAGGATCTGTACACAATTCTTGGAAGCTGAAAATGTCCTAGTTCTTGCATGGCCAGCATACTCACCGGACATGTCACCCATTGAGCATGTTTGGGATGTGCTTGAGCGGCGTATTCGACAGCGTGTACCAGTTCCCACTAATATCCAGCAACTTCGCACAGCCATTGAAGAGGAGTGGACCAACATTCCACAGGACACAATTGACAATCTGATAAACTCTATGCGAAGAAGATGTGTTGCACTGCATGAGGCAAATGGTGGTCACACCAGATACTGACTGGTTCTGAGTCCCCAGACCCCCAATAAAGCAAAAAAAATGCACATTTCAGAGTGGCCTTTTATTGTGGACAGTCTAAGGTACACCTGTGCACTAATCATGATGTCAGATCAGCCTCTTGATGTGGCACACCTGTGAGGTGGGATGGATTATCTCAGCAAAGCAGAAGTGCTCACTATCACACATTTAGACAGATTTGTGAACAATGTTTGAGAGAAATGGTAATATTGTGTATCTGGAATTAATTTTAGATCTTTGAGTCCATCTCATGAAAAATGGGAGCAAAAACAAAAGTGTTGCGTTTATATTTTTGTTGAGTGTAGTTACAGTAGGTTACACAGTAGTAAGTTACATAGTTACAGTAGGTTACACAGTAGTAAGTTACAGTTACAGTAGGTTACACAGTAGTAAGTTACAGTTACAGTAGGTTACACAGTAGTAAGTTACATAGTTACAGTAGGTTACATGGTCACACAGTTACAGTAGATACACCGTTACAGTAGGATACATAGTTACAGTAGGTTACACAGTAGTAAGTTACATAGTTACAGTAGGTTACATGGTCACACAGTTACAGTAGATACACCGTTACAGTAGGATACATAGTTACAGTAGGTTACACAGTAGTAAGTTACACAATTATAGTAGGTTACATAGTTACAGTTACATTTCGTTGTTGAAGGGGTGTTGTGCCCAGTTTTGCTCTGTGACAAAAACTGCACCAAGTTGTCGCAGGATTAGTTTTTATTGTTATATATTTTGTTTGTTGTGTCTTTAAGATTGAACTTTTGGAAGTTTTATGTACCTTACAGTTTGGGCATTCTTTACAGGGCATCCAGTAGTCAGGGAAAAGTCAGGGAATTTTGAAAGTGGTCAGGGAAAATTAGTAAACTCCAATAGTCAGGAAAGGTCAGGGAATTTCGATTTAACAACTTTAACATTGCGTATGCAATTTTAATGAAGGATTTTGCACAGTTACACGGTTCACTCTTCATTCAGTCTCGAGTGCTGTTATTTTATGTTATTTATTTATTTTCCAGGGAGATCAAACGTTGTCCATGTCTCACAAACACTGAAATACATCATCGCATCAAACTCACAGATAGCTAATCCAGACATAATAATTCAAACATCACATTTGAACTGACAAGACATGAATCTAATTAACTGTTCTATTATATTCCCTTTCATTTTACACAAAACAAACCTGAAGATCTGTACGAAACATGTCACATTCTCTTATCTCCAAGAATCAACTTACATCAAGGTCTCATGCCATTATAGTATACCATAGCAGTCAAACAAGGTTATTAGAACAAGTTAGGTCTCTGTGTGCTAATGTACTGGATCCATTTAGACCACAATCCCTATCATTTCTCAGATTGTATTTTTATAGAAAATATTAATCTCTCCATTATATACATTTCTTTTTCTTACTACTCTGTTTCATTTTTCACATATGGCATAATTGGAAAAAAGAAAAACCCAACTAGTGCAAGGACAAAAATACAAAAACATTCCACACATAAAAGACTGCAACAACATTTATGATTAAAGGTTTCTCCATTGTCCAGATTTCAATTCAATTCAATTCAATTTATCACGCTCTTTATAGTCTACACTACAATACAAAAGAGTTTGTGCAGTGGAATGACTGATGCAGGCTGTTTTTTTTTTTTAACTGACAACAGAGAATTATGACCGGACAACGTTAATGCGGTCAACCATCTGTCAAACGGTCAGCGGTTAACATCCCTTGTTGTGACAGAATACTTCAAGGAACATGAGACACCATTTTCCAAACAGTCCAGACTCCTGTTTAGGATGTAGAGATGATGAAGTGGTCTGATTCTGCATCATCAATAATGAAAAGTTAATGCAACTACGGATGGAACAAATAATATGATGAGCCTTATCTTGTCACTACATAAGGATTATGTGGCAAAAAAGATGGCAAAGTAAATGTGTCCTGGAATCAAAACCAAAAGTGGTGCAGTGAAATATTGCCAATCTAGCCAAAATTAAATTGAAATGCCAGGTAAGTGTTGATTTAACAATGTCTGTCTTCACTGGGCCATGTACATTAATGATAAATGAATCTTGAACCACACATTGTCATTCATTTTATTGTTAAAATGAACTTTAACACAACACTTTAAACACTTTAACTTTTTATTCTTATTGTTTAAAGTCAACTTGCATTTTTAGGAGTATGAAGTCATGGAAATTTGCCAAAAAGTCATGGAAAAGTATTGATAAAATGTGTATGAACGCTGTTTATGCAGACAGAATTTTATACATAAAAATATAAATGTTGTGGATATTAATGTGAAAAATTTGAAGTAAATGTAGTTTGATGAATAAATGATCAGGAGCGGTCAGTGGCTCTGACTTTTAACGGCTGCTTTTGTTCATTTTTCTATCGTGTCCAGTGGACGATGGAACTGGAGTTATTAACTGTCTGTGTTGGAAACGTGAAGCTTTGAAAGAGACGATGGACTCAAAGAAAAGTGAGTTCAAACAATAGAATCTGTGTCCAGGTGAGTGGATTCTACTCACTTTAACTCTCTAGTGCAGTGGTGCCCAACCCTCAGGCCATGGACCGGTACTGGTCTGTTGACCAATTGGTACCGGGTTGCCTAATAAAGAATTCATTATTTCTCTTATATTCATTATCTGAGTCTGAACAATCTCTTATTCTGAAAAATGACCGGATTCTCTCGGTTACATCTCTGTCACCTCAAAGCCAACAATGTAACCCACGTGTTAGCAAAATAAGTAAAAAACAGATGTCTTTGGAAAGTTTCTTTCGAAGAGGAAAATGCCGACTGAAGAGACACATGAGCCTACAACTTCCAAGAAAAGGAAAGCTTTTAACAGACAACCCCAGGAGTTGTACTTGAAATATGGATTTATCGTGACAGGTGATCACCACGGACCAAGCCCACTCTGTGTAATTTGTGTTAACCGTTATAAACATTCTACGTACCCCCCCCCCCCCCTTACACACACACACACACACCGGTCCGTGGTAAAATTGCAAAACGTTGACTGGTCCGCGGTTATAAAAAGGTTGGGGACCACTGCTCTAGTGCACATGTGTCAAACTCTAGTCCTGCAGGTTTTAGATATTTCCCTCTTCCACATGATTCAGTTTAACCCTTTAACTCCTGATACTCTAGCACATCCACAGTTAAAAAAAGAATAAAATAAGCAACAAAATAAGCAAAAACGACCAAAGTCATTAATAAAATGAACAAAAATGAGTAAAAAAAACAAACTAAATAATTAGTAACATAAACAAAGTAAGACACAAATGGAACAAAATGAAAGCAGGGTTCCCGCGGATCCTTGAAAAGTCTTAAAAGGCATTGAATTCATTGTTCTAAAAATAAGGTCTTAATTGGCATTAAAATGTCTCAAATCGAAGTCTTAAAAATCCGGACACATTAGTAAGATTGTTACTAATGTTAAGATGATTGTTAAGATGTTGGTTTGAAATAAAAAGTATTTGGTGACATATAGATGAACCTGATGATCTGAACCAGTGTGTTAAGCCAGAAGGTCCCTGGTTCAATTCCAACACCAGACCTTTCTGTGTGGAGTTGGCATGTTCTCCCTGTGTCTGTGTGGGTTTACTCTGGGTTCTCCGCTTTCCTCCCACCATCCAAAAACATGCACTGACAGGGCAGGTCTCCCTTGAAAAAGAGATAATTTACCTCAATGGGACACATGTGGGGTAAATAAAAGTTAACTTGATATATTGTCCTGGTTCTTAACCTGGTTGTTTTCCTGGTTCTGGTCTCCACAGCAGGGCTAAAGTCGGGTGTTGGCTCTTTGACCTTCGACCCGGTGTCAGAGCTGCAGAAGGTCCATCAGACTCTTCAGAACCTCAGTCGTCTGGACATTGGAGAATTGATCCGAGTTCGAGGACCAGTAAAGACGTCCAGACAGCAACGAGAGATCATGGCTTCATCTTTCTGTGAGTTTAACGCATTTAACCCACTTTCACCCAGGGTGTAACCCATTTAACCCACTTTAACCCAGGGTTTAACCCACTTTGACCCAGGGTTTAACCCGTTTAACCCATTTAACCCAGGGTTTAACCCAGTTTGACCCAGGGTTTAACTCGTGTAACCCAGGGTTTAACCCAGTTTAACCCAGGGTTTCACCCATTTAACCCAGTTTAATCCAGGGTTTAACCCAGTTTAATACAGTTTAACCCACTTTAACCCAGGGTTTAACCCATTTAACTCAGTTTAACCCAGTTTAATACAGTTTAACCCACTTTAACACAGGATTTAACCCATCTAAGTCAGTATAACCCAGGCTTTAACCCAGTTTAATACAGTTTAACCCATGGTTTAACCCAGGGTTTCACCCATTTAATCCAGTTTAACCCAGGGTTTAACTCTATTTAACCCAGGGTTTAACGCAGTTTAGTACAGTTTAACCCACTTTAACACAGGGTTTAAGCCATTTGACTCAATTCAACACCATTTAACTCAGGGTTTGACCCAGTTTATGCCAAGGTTTAAGTCAGAGTTTAACCCAGGTTCTAACCCAGTTTAATTCTGTTTAAGACAGAGATTAACCCAGTTTAACCCAGAGTTGCCTGTTGACTCCTTGCTCTGCCCTTAGACTCCGCCCTCTTCCTGTTGACTCCACCCTCTTCCCATAGACTCCGCCCTGTTCCTGTTGACTCCACCCTCTGCCCATAGACTCCGCCCTCTTCCTGTAGTTCTCAGTTGTGTATTTGTTCCCAGATAAAGTCGATGACCCGCTGATGTCGGTGCAGATTTCCTGGATGACAGAGGTTCTTCAGCTCTATAGAGTCTGCTACGACAAACCGCCCCAACTGCCGTCCAACACCACAGGGTACAAACGCTCATCTGTCACAGCATCATGTGACCTCTGTTCAACATGTTGTAGCTTCGCCCAACAGTATATGAGGCACAAAAATTTACCAATGGGTATTTTCCACCAATAGAAAGACAGTCCTCTGTTTACGTCCTGTTTGTCCTCTCTGTCCTCTTCACTTCCTGTTTGTCCTCTCTGTCCTCTGCCCACTTCATGTTTGTCCTCTCTGTCCTCTTCTCACTTCATGTTTGTCCTCTCTGTCCTCTGCATCCATCCCAGTGACTCTCCCAGTCCTCTAAACAAAGCCACTCGGATCCTGAAGGACTTCCTGAAGCAGAAGTCTGTGAGCAGGTTCAGACCTTATGATGTCCAGGACCTTCTGCAGCCGCTGATCTTCCGACCACCTCCGACGGATCAGGTGAACCTGCAACAGGTTTATACAAACCAAATATACAAATACAAGTAAAATATTACAGTAACTATTGTTAATGTTATTTAAATAACATCTTGATTTTGCATCATTCACCTAATTCTCGTATGACAATTTTTAATAGTTAAAAAAAACCCAAACTTATGACTCCAAATCTGGAGCTTAATTCTCCGCCCCTTCCGGGAGGCTCATGGGGCCTGAGGTCGGAAATATAATGAATGGTATTCAATGGGAAATAAAATGCTAAAATCATATCTGGTTTGTCATGTGCCCTGAATCAGACAGACGTTTTACCTCATAATAAATGATAATTATTGATGTGTATTTCAACTGCTTCTGTTAACCAACGGCTGGTTCATTAGTGAGTAAAAGCCATTAATAATTTGGACTACACGCCTGGTGCACATGTGACGTCACCACAGACTCCACACCACAGTTGAGTGGAGTGTGACATCACATACTCCACATATTGTAGTTTCTTACTAAGGCCACATAAAACCTAATGTCATGTTTGCTTCCCATCAAAAATGGGTGGTCTGTCTATGCCACATCAAATATTTGTTAATAACTTCTATCATATGTGAATTTAGCTTGACTCTCTCCATTCACTCCCATTAAATTTTTTGCGAGCTAAGCACTCATGGACCAGGAAGTAGAAGGGCGTGACTTAGCCTCTCCATGTAGGTGAGGTTTCACTGACGAGGAGGGGCATAGTGTTGTGGTTTTGCTAAACTCCGCCTCCTCAGTTGGGTTCAGTACATATCTTCTGTGATCCTTGTGTCCCTTATGCCGCATTTCCACGAGTATCAGCTCTATCCGCTAACAGGTAACATAGTACCTGTAGTGTTAAGAGGTACTATTGTATTTGTAACGTTAACAGGTACGATAGTATCTGTAACGTTAACAGGTACGATAGTATCTGTAACGTTAACAGGTACGATAGTATCTGTAACATTAACAGGTACGATAGTATCTGTAACGTTAACAGGTACTATTGTATTTGTAACGTTAACAGGTACGATAGTATCTGTAACGTTAACAGGTACGATAGTATCTGTAACGTTAACAGGTACAATAGTATCTGTATAGAAACACTGAAGGAATATGTTGTCCCTGGGTAAACTGGAATAGAATTCAATTCAATGCAGTAGAATACAGCCGATACCATGGAGTGGAAACGCGGCAGCTTTATTGCGTCCTGTGTTCTCTCTAAGGAGGCGGGTCCATCTGGATGCCAGCAGCTCCGCCTCCTACTGAAGGACGTCCTCCAGATTTTACAGGATGAGGGCGTCGTCTTCCGCAAAGTCCTGTCCCAGGATGAACTCTATCACGTGAGTAAACGGAATAAAGTTCAGGACTGTCCACAGGACTCGCTCTGACTGTGTCGTCTGTGAGCAGGTGACGGAGCGAGACACCGATCTGATCATAACTGTCAAGGACATCATCAGGGAGGACAGCAAGAGGGACAAATGTAAGTCCACCGCAGGGACAAATGTAAGTCTACCCCAGGGACAAAAATTAGTCCACCGCAGGGACAAATGGAAGTCCGCTGCAAGGACAAATGTAAGTCTGACACAGGGACAAACGCAAGTCCACCAGAGGGACAAATTTTTCACATTATTTTGTACCATTTTTATTACATTTATTCATTTAATTGTTATTTCAGAGATCACCGATCAAACTTGTGTGTCAGTTTTCATCATTTCTGGAATATTTACGTCAGTCGATGGTTTCAGTTGGTGGACCTTTGGTTCTTTTAAGGTTAAATTTGTCAGTCATTTTTACGCTGATGTCCATGTTCTTGCTGTTTTTCGTGTAGTTGCAGACAAAGGTTGTCACGTCCTGCACATCCTGTCTGCGGTGCGACTCCGCTACAGCCCCAATGTGAGCAAAGGGGCATTGGAGCTGCTCCTTCAATCACTGGAGTGCAACAGTGACATCATCAGCACCGCCAACAACTACTATACCATCCTCTGAACCTGACATTCGGCACCTGAAACCCTGCTGCTGTTGCATGTCACGCATCAGTTTTACACCAAAACGTTCAGTAATAATGAAGTTGAACATGACATTTATCATGTGTGTGTGTATGTGTGTGTGTTGAACAGTTAAAAGAGTACCATATTAAGTCATATATATTTTAATCCTCTAGTTTAAATGGACAAACACATTCTTCTTTGAGCTCCAGTTTAATCCTCTGGTATTTATTTTTATTTTTACGCACAGTTTACACTTCATGTCAAAAACTTCTGTTTTTTATATATATATATATATATATATATATATATATGTGTGTGTGTGTGTGTGTGTGTATATACTGTATGTTTTGTTTTTTGCTAAAATGAATTTGTTTCTGGTCATGTAATAGTTTGCTTTACTATGATGCAAATAAACATTATTTTTACAGGATGTTGAGTTTATGTATGTATATAATGCATAAAATGCTGCTTCAGTTTGTCTTGTTGGTCTCGACGTGTCACTTTCCATTGTGTTTTCTTAATGACATGAATAAAACATTAACTATAGAGGAAAATTATTTTTAATCTTCTGAACATTACAACTTGAACCCAAACATGAACAAACACTGAAAGAATAAAAAATCTGAATGAAAATTATGAAAAAACAAGTTTTAACAATAAATAAGTGCAGTATAAATTAATATAACATAATTTATGTTTTGTATAGATAATTTCTTCTGTGTAAGTTTGTTTTTAATTATTAAACCTGAAATAACTTTATGTAAGAAACATGATTTATTTTTATTCTGAATTTGATTATTTTTCTACAGAAAAAAAACCTTAAGTATTTATTAAACATGGGAGTGACGTGTTGCTAGGTGTAATTTGGAATTTTTTAATTTTTTTTTAAGTTGCTTGGTTTGTCTGAAAAGTTGCTAAATCTCAACAAATCTGTTAAGTTGGTATCAGTGGTTGAGGTGGGTTTTTTGTATTTACATTTGGGGGGGGGGAGTATAAGTTTTTGTTGTTTTTTTTTTCTTTTTGTCTATAAGTTTAACACTGGCTGAGCTGTACGTGCGGGCGCGTGCACAGGGGGGCAGTGTTTGGCCGCTAATTGGCTGTTTGAAGCAGACGGCCGGCACTGATTGGTCGGCTGTGAAACATCTGTATCTATAGTTGAGCTGTTCGTGTCTCCGGCCAGAAACACGGTCTTACCGATCAGAAAACAAATTAATGTATACCTGGACCGGGACTGTCACTAAAAACCAACAGAACTCTGAGAATATGTCAACATTTGTCTCCTTTTATAAACAATCTCCGGGGAACAGGAAAAGTTACGACTAAAATCAGCCATGGAAGCTACGGTCTGGCACGAGACATCGCAATTCTTGTGAATATATATTTATATTATTTATTTATTTGTTTGTTTTTTGTATTGCTTTATTGGATTATCCTTGAGGATCCTTGTCGGATATTTAAATTATTGTTATTCTCGGGGAGTTTTATTGGAATATGATTGATGACTCCAACCGGATGTATTTTTATTTATTTATTTATTTTTATTTTCCTGACTGCTTTATCGGAGTATCCTTGAGGACTGGCCCATCCCACTCCGTTCCCTAAATTCACAGCTGCTTCCTGCTGGAAACGCGCCGGTTCCTTCGGTTGCGTCGCGTGCTCCTCCAGTCTTTACCGAGTTTAACCGATGCCCCTTCCGTTGGCACGCGCCGCAGACACAAAGGCCGGAGCTGCCTTCACTTCTTCTTTTATTCCCGTCTCCTCGGTTCCCTCCAGTGTCCGCCTTCCCTTCCAGTCTGGCTCGAGCTCCGGTTCCGGGTCTGGATTCGGATCCGTCCTCCTCCTCCTGGAAGCTGCTGTTTTCTGCGGATCCGCCTCCGTCATCCGTGCGCGTGCCTGACCGAACCGGAGCTCGAAGACCACCATTTACCGGACTGGACCGCCGCCACCCTTACAACCGGATAAGTTTACGGTCACGTCCAACGGTCGTGTGGGTGAGAATGACAACCGAACGGACGGTCGTGATTCGTGTCCCGTGACTCCCGTGAATGTGAACCGGATCCGCAGTGTGTGTCCGATTGTTCCCGCCGCTTCTATGCACAGCCGGTGCCGGGTCAGGATGCAGTTCCGGACGGTTCTGGACGTGAAGGTGGTGGATGTGGAGAAGAGGCGGAACCCGTCCAAACACTATGTGAGTGTTAGTCTGTGTGTGTGTGTGTGTGTTCAGTCTGGATCAGCTGGACGTGGCCTTTTTTTTTTTTTTTTTTTTTTAACATCCTTAGATCTTACACCTGAACGTACCATGCAGCCCAGCACTGACTCTAAAGCAGGGGTTTCAAACATGTGGCCAGGGGGCCAAATGTGGCCGTCTATAGTTCCAATGCGGCCCTTGGGATGAATTTGTAAAGTATAAAAATTCCACAGTCAAGGCTGTGGAATTTGACCCTATATATATATATATATATATATATATATATATATATATATATATATATATATATATATATATATATATACACTAGTACCTACACTAATTCCTTCCAGAAGTGGTTTCCTACTGGGAATTTTTTGTAAATAGTCACATTTTTTGATTTGATTTGATTTTGAATGATTTATTTCGAACATGTGCAAAGTGCAACAATAATCAATACAACAACAATAACAATAACGATGACATGTCCGAAAAGGAGTAGGATGAAGCATAAGCTTACATGTAGAAGGCCTGATTGGTTCCAAGGCCCACAATACTGCCCCCTAAACCCTTTAAAATCTAAATAGTAAGTTTGCATCTGTCATTGCACTACACAAACGCTTTTGCATTTTAGTGTAGACTGTAAAGAGGAAGCTTTGTGAACTCTCCATAGCATATCTTTAAAAATCATGAATTTGAGCATTAGTAATACAAGAAAGAATTTATTAATACAGGGTCTCCGCAGATCCTTAAAAAGCCTTAAACAATATGTGGTTTTTAAGGTCTTAAGCATTATATTTTTCATTATTTTTTACGTATGGCATTACATTTCACATAAGAGGTATTCCATTTCATCTGGGTAGCCTATGCTTAATGAAAAACATATGCCTGGATTTTTTTCTGATCTAGTTGTCTATTTAGCTAGCATCGTTTGTTATCAAGATGTTGAAAAAGTAGATGGAAGCTCTATTATAGAGCCGTTGTGTGTCTGATATTGCAGGAATCACACTGCAGGGGGCAGTGTGTCCTTCTAACCAGTATTTACGTCATTGAGTAGAACAGACGAAGAAGAAGTGGTTGGAACAGGCATACGTGAGCATGAACCCAGACGGGAAAGTGACAGTTCAGTGATAAGTGTGTTTGAGGAGCCCATATAACTTGGTTATAAAAAAAACAACATGGGAATGTGAAGCGCTATGGAAAGTATGTGGTAAAGACATGAAGTTAGGAAAAATGGGATGTAAAGGCCTTGACGATCACATGAAAGAGGAAAAGCATACACACTATGCTGCTAGTCCGACAACGGCCTCCATGCCAATGTTCACCCCAACACTCACAAATACAAGTGCAATGACAGCTTTGCCTTTAGTGTCTCCAGGTCCCTTTAGCTAGCCTAGGATCTAGTCTGTCCCCAGTGGCCGCAAATGGTATTTGCTACGGGGAGACAGACTAGACAGCCTAGGATCTGAAAATCCCAACCAATCAAATCGCGAGGGGCGGGATTGGAGCCCGCCCTACCTCATGACGACACAAATACGACACGTAATGTTGTAGTCGCAGAGACGTAGCAGCTAGCACACCAAAGAAAAGAAGAAGGCGTAGCTGCTAGCTAGCACACATTGCCATAACAGCTAAGCTGCTGCACTCGTTTTGAGACTACATTCTGGTGTGTTCTTCCGGTGACGCTGTCTACGAAATCCATGTTCATCGCTCTGACTGGTTGGCTCTGACTGGTTACCCATCCAATAGCGTGGCGTTGTGTAAAGAGAAAACTTGACAGACAGCGGTTATCCCGCCCACAAATTCGCCTAGACTTTCTAGACTGCCCCCGTAGCAAATGCAGTTTGCGGCCACTGGGGACAGTCTAGATCCTAGGCTACCCTTTAGCTGCATTCGCCCCAAATGCTAAAGGTAGAAATAATGTGGGTTCTGCAGACCATATGCTTTGAATTTACTGTAGCATTTAATGTTTTCTCTATGTGTCACAGTTTAAAATGAGGTTTTAACATACAATCGCTCAACCTCGTAGTCTAACTCGTGCTTAAATAGCTAAGCTGAGCGAGCCAGGGTGTGTCAGTGGCTGTGCATGTTTGTGAGCCCGCAAAGCACGCGTTTTCTTTTCTTGGTGACCAACTTCAACCGATTAATGAGACTCAGTGATTGTCCAAGATTTTTTAGAAATTTCATTATCCCGACTCTAGACTGTCACTGATAAATGTTGGAGACTGATTTATAACTGGAATTGGTTTATGCAGTGCATGTATAAGGGATTCCAAGATGTCAATAAATTGTAAAGGGTTCCTTTCAACATTATGATTGGATAGATGTGCATACAGGTTAAAAGACTTAACTTGTTTCATGCAGAAGATGAGATGAATTGTTCAGGGAAGATCAACATGGTGGTGGTGTTGTTGTGTGATTTGTAATATACTTGTTTATTCAGTAAACATTTGGTTACCTCTTTTACCCTTTTTGTCATCGTGTGTGTGTTTGGGAATGAGGCGCGCATAGTGGGGTGGGGTGTGTGTGTGTGGAAACACTTGTGATTTTCAAATAATATGCAAATAGTTTCTAGCGAATTTTGAATAATGTTTTGGACCAAAAGTCATATCCCTAACTTCCGCATACATGTCAATGATGCTGTAGTGAGGCATCTCTGATTGGCTCAGAATGTGTGAAGGAACCCTCCCTTCTGGCTCTGTGTGTGTTCGCCATCCCAGAGTAGCATCCAGCGTGCAGGGAAAAAAACATGGTTTATTTCAACAGAGAGCACATGAACCAGTTTGTGAAGCAGCTACTGTGGTGGCCTCTTCTCTTGTAGATGGTAATGCTATTTCCCTGCAATGGGGGACGGTTAACCCCATGTGGGTAACATCAATGTCCTTGTGACGTGTAGTGGACCAGCTTTTTCAGAGTCGCTGTGGACAGTAAATCCAGCCAGTGGAGGTGACGCATCACTTTCAAACGCAGCATGTGTTGGTAACTCTTTTAGCCCGGTGGGGGGAAATAAGGCCTGGTGACCCACCAGGCTTAAAGTGCACTGAGGGAAACCCTGGGGTCTATAAATCAGTCTGTATATATTAGACTATGTGTCAAATGTTGTCAGTTTATTTATTATTATAGGGACGTGGCTAAGAGAAAGGGGGCTAACTAATCAGTTTACATCTATGTTTACAATCGTGGAACCAGACAGAATACTAATGTATGCGTTTTGGAACTAAAACCATTTCTGTAATATTTTCAGCTGATTATTAACATTTTAATGAAATAAAATTGTATTTATGGAGCCGCAAACCACAACAATGTTGTCTTACATGGCTTTACAAAAACCCCAAATAAGAACAATCAACCACAGAAATAGACTAGAAAAGCACTCTGAGAGTGCAGGCCTCTTCCAAGGCCGTTGCTTTGTGTAATATCATGTATGTAGGAGCAGGTAGTTAGTAATATCTACAGCAGAGATTTTCAGCAAATCTTTGAGTTCTGTCAAATGTATTCATTTTCATAAGATACGGGTCACGTCCAATACATTTCTTAACTAAGTGTATGTATCTCTGTTTTGACACTGGATCTAAATCTGTACAATACACACTCTCTTCAATGGTTCCCTCCATAATGGCATATTGCATAGTTAATTCCTGACCACCACCTGAAATCACGATGTCATCATAGTCACATGACTGAAACCTACCTATAGGAACTCTGAGTGGAGTGGAGCAGGTACTAGTGGAAATGTGGCATAAGGCTGTAGATGGTTCTTTTTTTTATATCCGGTTCTGTTTCTGCTTAAACCTGCAGAAATAAAAAGTATACTTTTATATTTGGATAAACGTTTTGTTTGATTTAAATGATCACATTTGTTTCCAAAAGTAATGAAAAGATGATTTTTCTGAATTTCCCTCAACATTGATTTTTATTTTTTTTTAAATCCATGATTAGCCTGTATGAGTTTAGCTTTAGCCTTAGTCTGTATGAGCTTAGCTTTAGCTTTAGCCTTAGTCTGTATGAGCTCAGCTTTAGCTTTAGCCTTCAAGAGAATAAGATTTTACAGGTAGTTTTTGGATGAGAAACTGGTTCCTAATCTGTGCTTTTTGCTTGTTTGCTGAAATAGATAATTTGGGAAAATGTTAACTGTCCAGGAAGGAGAAGATGATCCCCTAAATATCCCTGTATGCCATTCTCCTGTTATCATATGTATGTTACACATTGTTGTGGTTATTTACGGAATGAACCAAAGTCAGACTTCTAAATGACAGTTTGTCTATGCTAGCTAACTGCTTTTGCTAATGATTAGCAGGTACGTCAACATTAGCTACAGATGTTTGTTTGCAGTTGTAGAGGAAGTGGACTTTGATCAGCTGTTCATGATTATCTGAAATGTATAGGTTCACAGAAGGGGACTGAGCTGGACTACACTGGTCTGGACTGAGCTGGACTGGACTAGACTAGACTGGGCTGGACTGGACGAGACTCATCTGGATTGGACTGGACTAGACTCTACTGGCACAGTGTGTGTTTGCTTACCCTGGGTTTACCCCCTTAAAAAGACTAGAATTGACTGGGTTACACCACATGATTATCCAGGTATTCCAATTAGTCCAGTTAGTGTACTTAGTGCAGGTATTATAGTTCATCTGATTATCAGAGTTGGTCTGGTTATTGTAGTTTGTCTAGTTATCAGTTTGTCTGGTTATCAGAATTAGTCTGGTTATCACAGTTGGTCTGGTTATTGTAGGTAGTTCAGTTATCAGAATTAGTCTAGTGATCAGAGTTTTTATAGTTACTTCAGTTATTAGTGTGGTTCAGAGATAGTCTGGTTATTATAGTTAGTCTGGTTCCACATGCCCACGTGTTGTGAATGTGTAAGTGTAGATCTTGTCTTTCTGCTCTTGTGTCTCCGTGGGCCGTTTGTCGTGTCCTACTTTCTCTTGCTAGCGCGTGTCTCATGAGACGAGTGTCATCAGTGTGAGAAGAAAAAGGAGGAAGAAGGAGGGAAAGAAAATAACAAACACAATCTGTGGAACCAACTCAAGCACATTTGTAATGTTTGTAATGTGTGTGTCTGTGTGTGTTTGTATTTCTATATTTATGGGGACATTGATATGTTTACACAGTCACACCATGGGGACCTCTGACACTATGGGGACCAAAATTCAGGTCCCCACGAGGGTTAAATATAAAGGTCCCCGCTAGTAAAATGGATATGATGTGGCCCTATAAATACATTAATTAGTTCATTATTATTATTGTTATTATTATTATTATTATTATTGTTGTTATTATTTATTTTTGTTTATAATTGATTTAAAAATCATAATTTCTTTAAATAACATTTTAAAAAGTATATATTATCCTAATATTATCATTATTATTGTTGTTGTTATTTATTTATTTTTATGTTATTAAAAATGTGTGTGTGTTGGGGGGGTGGGGGCGTGGGCAGAGTGACATCTAAAAGATGGACAGTCAGGCCCAAGGACCGGATTTGAGAAGCAGTGCCAGCTGTAATGTATGCATATTTATTAAACACTAGTGCAGAACCCGTAGAAAATTTCTGGGCAATGTGCGTCTGCATAGTAAACTACAGCTAACAACAAACAAACCAAAAATGAAAAGGATCTAAAAGTGATGTGATAAAGCTGAATGTTGGATGAGCCAGATGGTAATGTAGCCTACAGTCATTAAGATTGATGTAATGTTAAGTTGAAGGTGAATCAGATGTTCCGCCTGTTAATTCACTAAATTACAGACTTTGCTTAAGTTGTGCGAATGCACCATAATAATAGACTCGGTTACAACCGGACTTGCTGTGGCCGCAAATAATGACAAAATGTCCGAATTCTTGGGGGGGCTGAAGTCATGGTGGTGTGTAGCACAGTTGTGTTGTTGTCTAATGCCCTATTGGCACGGGGTAAGTATTATCTATGGACCATTGGTAATTCATAATAATTACGGAGAATGTCTGAGTTGTTTGTCCCGTGCGAATGCTCCATGTCTGTGATTTTTCCGCTGCAAATTACCTACGGTGTTTCGGCGAAAGACAGATGTCCAGTGACAATTCAAACCCCATGTGAATGCGCACATGGAGACCTTGTGAAAGTCCATAAGAGCAGTTAGTTGTCATTAGTAACAGCAAATAGTTGTCATTAGTAAAGCACTACAGAGCAGCTGTAGCCAAATCAGGGGGTGGGACTTGGGCAGTGTGCATGGCAACGCTCAGAGCAGCAAAGTTAGAAAGAGCAATGAAATTAGTTTAATATCTTTGTTGTTGCATGTCGTAATGGTGTGAAACTGTGCACTGTAATTCACCATAGCACCCAAAGTCACCCTCCAAATTTTGGATCATTTAGTGGAGTTGTGCAGGTGTTAGGCATTCCACGGGCAAACAGGACACACTACAGACAGAAATGTGTTGAATTATGGATGAGTTTAATGTCAAAAACATGTCAGTGATGCAGTAACTGTAGTTACTGCTGGATAATAATTCTCATCTTTTCCCATTGTTTCATCAGTTCATCACATTTACTGGACTTGTGAAAAGACCTAATTTTTGATATTTATTAGCAAAGTAGCGTCTAATTTCAGCAGTAGGTCTACGACAGGTGGACTGATGGAGTCATGTGACAGAAGTACCAGTCAGACAGACGGAAGGTCCCTGGGTCGATTCCAACACCAGACCTTTCTGTGTGGAATTTACATGTTCTCCTCGTGTCTTCGTGGGTTTTCTCCAGGTCCTCCTACCATCCAAACACATGCACGGATAGGTTAACTAGTTCATCTAAACTACCCATAGGTGTGAATATAAGAGTGATTGTTTGTCTATATATGTTCAGTCTGCGATGAACTGGAGACTCATATAGGGTGTACCCCGCCTTCACCTGCTGGAGCTGGATTAGGTCCCCAGTGACCCTGTGACCCTAGTGAGGATAAAACGGTTGAGGAGATGACTGAGTAAATGAAAAAATATCAATTTTTTGATGTCAGATGAGGCTGTATTTCTTACCTCCACCTAGGATGATATGTTTTTGCTGGCATTGGTTTGTTAGTTGGTTTGTGTACAACATAACTCGAAAACTTTTAATGGATTTTGATAAAAAAGGTGTGGGGATAATGACAACAAATGATTACATTAGAACATTTTGACATTCTGGGAGAGCTGAGTTTCCATGCGACAGCAGGGCCCCACCCCTATTTGCGGGAGGTGCAGTGGAGGTGATGTTTACTAGAAGCTTTAGTTTCCTCGTGTTTGTCCCATTGCCGTAACATTTCATTTCCTAGAGTCTGACTGCAGCTCAACGGCCCCGGCTGGAGGACGCTGTTGTTATTTGGCTTCATAAAACATGTCTTCAGAGAGCACTTCCCCACTCAAATATTTATTAACCTATCAAACGCAGAGTGAAATTGGAGTGAACGCTCCCTGTTTTCAAATACTACAAGACACACGCTGTAGACACTTTATGAGTTTCTGCTTTTTCTTCTGTTTTATGTGCACTGACTCTTATTTGGCAGAGTTTTCTTTGCATTAGCCCTGAGGGTGAACGTCTGTCTACAGGTCATGTTTGGCAGAGTTTTACTAGCACTGGCACTGAACAGGAACGTGTCCGGCATCTTTTCAGCATCAGCTATGCAATTGTTGACCAGAGTGGTGGTTGGAGGAAGAGAGTTGGGGGGTGAGGGGGAGTAGTGGTAACTGTTCCTCTGACTCCACTCGGTGTTAAACTTCCTACAACCATTGGTTTCCGTGAGTTGCTTTGGGGCGAGACCACCTCCAATACTCTGTAGTCCTAGTTTGACACCAAGGGGAACTCCTTCCACCTTGTCCCTGTGACCCTACCCCTGTGACCATGACCCTGTGACCCTAAACTTGTTACCCTGTCCCTGTGACAGTGACCCTAACCCTGTTACCCTATTCCTGTGACCCTACCCTTGTAACCCTAACCCTTGTAACCCTAACCCTATAACCCTACACTTGTAATCCTAACCCTATAGCTCTACCCTTGTAACCCTAACCCTCTAACACTACCCCTGTAACCCTACCCCTGTAACCTTATCCCTACCACTGTAACCCGAACCCAATAACCTTACCCCTGTAACCCTAACCGCGTCACCCCACCCATGTGACCCCAAGTTCTCCTGACATTCAGTGCATTTTCACCAGTAGAAGGAAAAGCAGGAATTCCAGCTGGAACTGGACATGCAGCATAAACATTTTAGAAACAAACAAAAACAAATAAAAGCTATCAAACCTGCTCTAAAAAACAATTACAACTAAGTGAATCAAGAGGAAGAAACAGTCCAAGCTAAAATAAAAGCCAAGTAAAACAAAAATGTCTTAAATATTCTGAGCATGTTCCTGGGTTCTCCAGTCAGGGGAACAGGAACATTGTCTTTATTTAACTTTTAATGACATTTTCATTGTATTTGCTGCAGAAATAGTCTTTTGTTTTCGCTGCTGGAGTGAAAAACAGGAGGAGGCTGTGGAGCTTCCAGATGGAAAGACTTTAATGGTGCAGTGGTTTTAGGCGTGGTTCTGCTCTTCTACGTTCAGAGCTCCATCAAACACTTCAGCTTCAGCCACGCGTACGACAGCTTCCAAAAACTGTAAGTTCCTTCAGATTTTTACTGCCGTCCAAGAGTTAACGCTAGGGAAACTGGATTCAATTTGACAAATCTATGTTAAATATTCCATTTCAATCTATAGTAGTAGTTTTACATTTTTCATGAGCAAACATACTGGATAAAAAAGTGAATAAATCTGCACTGAACAGGAGACATCTTAGTTGAAGTGTTAGCATTAGCCTTGTGCTAGCAGAATTAACCACTGACGTATGCTTTAGGTTAACGTGCTATTTTAATCTGGACGTGCTTTAGTGAAAAGAAAACTGTTAAAACACTTTATGATCGACGGTTCTGTTTCTGGGGTTTTTTTTGGACCGTGTGAGAACTTGTCATCAGCAGTACTGGGTAAGTTACTTTGAAAAACTCATTAATTACAAATGCTATTTACTTCCCCCAAAAAGTAAATATGTTACTAACTGCGTTACTCCACTACCAAAGTAATTAGTTACCAGGAAAACAATTTTATTTATTTTTTTATTTTTGCTTAAAAATTTTAAACACTGTATTGATCCTTCTTCTGTGATGTTATTTTGGATGTGATTTAAGATGCTTCCTTTAAAAACACTATCAAAGATCTTTATGACCTATTATCAATGGTAAAAGTTAAGCTAACAGAAATAAACCATGTTATCACAATGCTGTAAACCACGGATCTCCAGCCCAAACTAAAATAACAGACTAAAACAACAAACACAAAACACACTACTGTGGTGATGGTAAAAAAAAAAACATCCCGGAGAAAATGATTGTTTTTGTTGTCATGCATGCAAGTGGAGTTCTGCACCGAGCTGAATGTGTCTTGGTGCAGACATATGCGGCACTGACAGTGTTGCTAAAACTCCAAGTTGTTGTTTGTACCCAGGGCAACACTTGTGCCCCAATTCATCAAATTGTAACGCGTCACATTATTTCCAGAGTAACGGTAACAACGATACAGTTATGGACAAAGTAATTAAGTAATTATTCCGTTACTTGAAATGTGGCTGCATTAGTAACACCGTTATTCCCAGCACTGGTCATCAAATCATCTGTGTATCTTTATTTATGTGTGGAACCAAATAACAAACACCCGAAGCACAAATAAGTGAAACCAGACCACTTTATTCATATCAATAATCAGCCTCTAAACTTATTCAAACAAGTATTAGTTTAACTTGTCTGACAGCTAGCCATTAGCTACCATTAGTGATTAGCATTAATTATTAGCTACTGTTAGTGATTAGCATTTGAAATTAGCATTCATGATTAGCTACCGTTAGTGATTAAAATGAAAAATTAACATTAATAATTAGCTACACTTAGTGATTAGCATTAGCAATTAGTGTTAGTGTTTAACTACCATTAGTGATTGGTGTTAGCTATTTGCTACTTTTACCAATTGGCTACCATTAGTAATTAGCATTAGAAATTAGCATTAATGATCAGCTACCATTAGTGGTGAGCATTTAGTGTTGGGGTTTAACTACCATTAGTGTTAGCCATTAGCTACTGTTAGCAATTAGCTACTATTAGTGATTAGCATTAGAAATTGGTATTAATGATCAGCTACCATACCATGAAGGTGCCTTTAGTCATTAGCATTTAGTGTTAATATTTCACTACCATTAGCGATTAGTGTTAGCCATTGGCTACCATTATCCATTAGCTACCATTAGTGATTAGCATAAGAAATTACTGTCAGTGTTTAGCTACCATTAGCAATTAGCTTTGCAAATTAGCATTAGTTTTAGCTAACATTAGCGGTTAGCATTACCAATTGGTGTTCGTGATAAACTAAGATTAGTGATTTGTGTTAGCAATTAGCTATCATTAGTGGTTTGCATTAGCAATCAGTGGTAGCATTTAACTGCCATTTGTGATTAGTGTAATTAGCAATAATTTTTAGTTAACCTTAGCAATTAGCATTACCAAATAATGTTGGTGATAAACTACTATTAGTAGGTAGTGTTAGCAATTAGCTACCGTTAGCCTCACAAGCTAGCAGGATACACAAAACACCACTATAGTAGATAATCTTGTGACAGTAGAACTCATCTTTGTCTGGTTTTAATGGTTTTACTCTTCAGTTCATTTGCAGTTGTTTTCAGTTGATTTACAATTGAATCACATCATCTGGTTCAACTTTTGGAAGTTGGAGAGAAATTTTCCAGTTTCTATGACGTGAAAAATAATAATGTGGATTCTCTCTGTCTCTTTTACTTTTTCACACCTCATTTTATCTGCTTCAGCTTTTTCCACTTTCATTTCTTTGCTTCTAAAGTTCAAGTCTTTTTAAACTTTGTTGAAAAAACTATTTTTCTTCCTAAAACGGAGCTGAAGGTGTCCTGGGTTAGTGCTGTGTGGCAATTGAAGGGTTAAACACAGTTGAAACGGCTGCTGTTTCCAGTCATTTGTGTGGAGTGACTCGTCCAGACGGGCCGGGCTCTATTTTTGGGGCAGGGTGTGTGTCGGGCTCAGGCTGATATTTTAAGAAATGGCCAGAGCGCCGACGTGTGTTTCCACTGCGGCACATGCTCGTCTGTTTCTGGGCTGTGGTCCTGCATGCCGTGGCTCTGGGGACCAGTTGCATGATGGGAGTCTGACACTGTGGCCCAGGTGCATGATGGGAGGCTGCTATTCAGTAGGTTTCAGTGTCTGTAACCTATGAGTGTGTCTATAACCTGTGGATGCGTCTATAACCTGTGGATGCGTCTATAACCTGTGGGTGCGTCTATAACCTTTGGATGCGTCTATAACCTGTGGATGTGTCTATACCTGTGCTAGGAAAGTAGCATCTAATTTCAGCTAAAGTCAAATAACAGTGAAACAGGTGTTATTCAGACTGACTCACCATCAACAGGTTTACTACAGGTGAACTGACAGTCATGTGACAGTACCACTGGTCCAGAGTCCTGTACGGTCCACCGACAGTCATGTGACCAAACCAGTGGTTTGGTTCAGAGTCCTGTACGGTCCATTGACAGTCATATGACAGTACCAGTGGTCCAGAATCTTGTAAGGTCCACTGACAATCATGTGACAGTCCTGCTGGTCCAGAGTCCTGTACGGTCCACCAACAGTCATGTGACCATCCCAGTGGTTTGGTTCAGAGTTTTGTACGGTCCACTGACAGTCATGTGACGGTACGGCTGGTCCAGAGTCCTGATTGGTCCACTGACAGTCATGTGACAGTACTGCTGGTCTAGAGTCCTGTATGGTCTACCGACAGTCATGTGACAGTAGCAGTGGTCCAGAGTCCTGTATGGTCCACCAACAGTCATGTGACAGTCCTGCTGGTCTTGAGTCCTGTATGGTCTACCGACAGTCATGTGACAGTAGCAGTGGTCCAGAGTCCTGTATGGTCCACCAACAGTCATGTGACAGTCCTGCTGGTCCAGAGTCCTGTACGGTTCACTTTACAAAACTGTACTTGCCTACATTAGACCCGTAACCCAACTCCTGATTAAACAGTTCATCTACAGGCACTCCTTTATTTTTGGCTAAATCACACACTGTTAGTGCTGCTCAGTGACATCTGTGGCTGGATATGAAGTCCCTTCAAAATAAAACACTGTCTGTTGACCACCCACAGACCCATGGTTTCATGCATGAATCTGCTCACTTCCTGTCCCGCTACCTGCGTGCAATTCCTTTAACTTTACCTGTGCTCATACCCCGCAAAATCAGCTGATAAACTATGGCTGGAAGCTCTAGATAGTGTTTTTAGTGGCACTAGTTAGCTCATCTGGACGAGCAATAGCTCATCCGTGATGAGCTATTGCAATCGCACTTTGTCCATTGCCGTCGTCCGTCAGCGTCAACAATTCATTAAAATCGATTCTCCCTCAATTCTCTACTATTATATCCATCAGTGATGTGACCCGCAATCATCCGCTTTTTTAATTAGCCCACAAACTCGGACCGTAAGAAATATATTTGAAAAGGATGGACCTGACCCGCTTCCCGACCCGCATTTTTAAAAAATAGTCAGTGGTCTTTTTAAACATCACATGACCTTACTCACATACCTGCATTTATTTCTGTGTTAAAATTACATGTCATTGTTTGTAAATTAATAATATTTGTCCTTCATCATTCAAAAGTTATCAAAACAGCATCTAAACCAGGGGTCAACAACCTGTAACACCTAAAGAGACATTTGAACCCAATTTCCACGGAAATGAAAACAGTGGGA
The DNA here is from genome assembly GCA_020466265.1 of Siphamia tubifer. Taxonomy (NCBI): domain Eukaryota; kingdom Metazoa; phylum Chordata; class Actinopteri; order Kurtiformes; family Apogonidae; genus Siphamia; species Siphamia tubifer. Next base: position 49,101,638 of record CM035783.1, read on the forward strand.
GCTTCTCATCATCTTTAAAAATCCCAGTGAATGTGTACCCCCCCCCCCTCTCCTGGCTCTGTGCGTGTTTACCATCCTAGAGTAACATCCAGCTAGGTTTCGTGCCGTCGCTTTATTTCCACAGAGAGCACATGAACCAGTTTGCTCCGCCATTTTTTCAAGTTAGTGCAGCAGCTACTGTGGAGCCGTCTTCTCTTGCAGACGCTAATGCTACTTCAGATTTGCTCTAATGGGGGACGGGCTTAACCCCACGTGGGTGATGCTAATGTTCCCGTGACCTTTCTGAGTGGGTCGTTGCTCTGTTGCTTTCTATGAATGGTAAATTCAGCCAGTGGAGGGGAGACACCACGCATCAAATGCAGCATGTGTTGGTAACTCGGGTTGACCCATCAGATTCCAAAAAGAAGTGTGGAAAAGTGGTTTTCAGTGAAATGACACCTTTTAATGTTTATCTAAAATGACAAATGACCCGACCAACTGCAACCCAAATATCATTAAGCATATTTTTCAATCCTCCACAACTGCAGGTGACCACAGGTGACCGTGGGCACTCGCTCACTTCAGGTCGCTGGCATCTATTTCTTTATAACAAATTTAAAAAGTGAGTCTTTTATTCTGTCAGGGGGAATAAGGCCTGGGGTCTGACAGGTTTATAATGCACTGGGGGAAACCCTGGTATGTGACACAATGAACAATAACATGTTGATTTCTGTTTTTGTTCATATTTGAAATGTGTGTGTGTGTGTGTGTGTGTGTGTGTGTGTGTGTGTGAGATAGCTGAACCCCAGGGAGGTAATTTTTAAGTCGATAAATGCCAAAGCTAATCGCCATTGCGACATCCTGCTGTGATGCTAACTAATGTGATGATGTCTGAACGCCGTTGGTGCTGTTGACATGACAACTGACATGCTGCTGTTGAATCTGTCCAGTTGAATCTTTCAGTAACTGTTTAATCTTTTGGTAACACTTGAAGCTCTGGTTCCTCATTCAGTTCAGTTTCAACTTCACTGGGTCAAAACTTGAAAAAAATCTATAAATTTTATTGATGAAAACAGTAAAACTTTCCCCAGTTTTATTCAACGAACAAAAGAAAAATGCTTGGATTCAAATGTATGAACGGTTTTGTTCATTTGGGTTTTACTGATTAGTCTGAAATATACTGGACCAGAACCCTCCAGTTTAGGTTCTGCAGATCCTGCTCTGCAGGTCTAGTTCTTCAGGTTCAGATCTTCAGGTCTAGTTGTTCAGGTTTGGTTCCACCCACATGTGGAACAGTACCAGTAAACGTTCTTTCGCCCACATGTGGAACAGTACCAGTAAACATACCTTCACCCACATGTGGAACAGTACCAGCGAATATTCCTTCACCCACATGTGGAACAGTACCAGTAAACATACCTTCACCCACATGTGGAACAGTACCAGTAGATGTTCCTTCACCCACATATGGAACAGTACCAGTAAACGTTCTTTCGCCCACATGTGGAACAGTACCAGTAAACATACCTTCACCCACATGTGGAACAGTACCAGTAAACGTTCCTTCACCCACATATGGAACAGTACCAGCGAATATTCCTTCACCCACATGTGGAACAGTACCAGCGAATATTCCTTCACCCACATGTGGAACAGTACCAGTGAACATTCCTTCACCCACATGTGGAACAGTACCAGTAGATGTTCCTTCACCCACATATGGAACAGTACCAGTAAACGTTCCTTCACCCACATGTGAAACAGTACCAGTAAAGGTTCCTTCACCCACATGTGGAACAGTACCAGTAAAGGTTCCTTCACCCACATGTGGAACAGTACCAGTAGATGTTCCTTCACCCACATATGGAACAGTACCAGTAAACGTTCCTTCACCCACATGTGAAACAGTACCAGTAAAGGTTCCTTCACCCACATGTGGAACAGTACCAGTAAACGTTCCTTCACCCACATGTGAAACAGTACCAGTAAAGGTTCCTTCACCCACATGTGGAACAGTACCAGTACACAGTCCTTCACTCTAAAAGCTTCACATGTAGTTTTGCTCTGTCAAACATGTTGTTTAGTGACTTTTGTTGTTTTGTTGTTTCAGGTTTATCTGATAAATGTGACGTATTCTGACAACACGTCCCACATCATCTACAGAAGATACAGCAAGTTCTTCGACCTCCAGGTAAAACACCCTGCAAGTGCAGTACCTGTACCTGAATACTCTGTGCAGTACCTGTACCTGAATACTTTGTACAGTACCTGTACCTGAATATTCTGTGTAGTACCTGTAAACTGTAGCAGTGTCCATCCATGTCATGTGACCTCTGTCACTTCCTGTTTTTTCTCTCCATATCTGTTTAATCCTGGAGTCTGAGTTCCATTTTTTTCCCTGGACAGTTTTTTCCTAGAGCCTTTTTGTTTTGCAATTTCCCCCTGGAACTTTTTTTTTTTTTCATGGGACTTTTTTTTGTCCCTCTGGTACAGTTTTTTTCACTGGTACTGTTGACTGTCACCTCGTTGCTTTTGTGAATGCATGTGTTTTAGTAACTGGTCTGAGAACAGTCATGTTTTATCTGGTTACTTCTCGTTCCTCTGCCTCGTCCTCAGTACAAATCTGCATGGAAGGCAATTGAAAGTTGCTTTAGAGCAGGTTGCTGCTCCAGTTACTGTTGCATTTACTGGTGTAGTTGTTGCTGCAGTTGCTGGTGACGGCTTATCTGGCTGTTTTCAGGATGTTTTCCACATTCAGTCTTTAGTTTTACAGAGTGAACACAATGACCCTATCCCAATTCACCCTTTGGCCCCTCCCCTTTTATCCTACTCCTTGAAAACTGGAGTTGTGTGACAAATGATCAGATATGTATCGTTTTCAGGACCACGTAGAAAAGTGTCCTTGGTCAGATCAGATTAGTTCTGTCATTAACTGATCGGATATCAGTCACATATGGATGACAAACATTTGTGGGGACGTAGTATTTCTGTGGATGTAGTCTAAATCGGCTGAAGCAGGAGTTTTTTGAGCTTCAGTTTTATAAAAGCCTGTTTTCTGAGGTTTCTCTGTGAGCGTGTGCAGTAGAGGAGGAGTAAAAAAAAGTGTAAAGCTCAGCAGCAGAGGAAGGACACGTTCTTCACAAACACTAGAACAGTTCTTCTGACTTACAATCGCACGTTTGATTGGACGGTGTCAGCCTCAGGGGCTGGAAAAGTATGTTGTTTTTCCCACAGACGGCGACTAAATTTAGTCTGAATGAGTTCAGTTCAGCTGTTACTGAGTGACCTCCCAAAAACTGGACACGTACTGCTGTAGAACCGCAGAACACTGCTGTAACAGTAGACCAGCAGAATACTGCTGTACAACCGCAGAATACTACCATAACAGCAGTAGAACACTGTCGTAAAACAGTAGAACACTGCTATAAAACAGTAGAACACTGCCATAAAACAGTAGAACACTGCTATAAAACAGTAGAACACTGCTATAAAACAGTAGAACACTGTCATAAAACAGTAGAACACTGCTATAAAACAGTAGAACACTGCTATAAAACAGTAGAACACTGTCATAAAACAGTAGAACACTGCTATAAAACAGTAGAACACTGTCATAAAACAGTAGAACACTGTCATAAAACAGTAGAACACTGCTATAAAACAGTAGAACACTGCTATAAAACAGTAGAACACTGCTATAAAACAGTAGAACACTGTCATAAAACAGTAGAACACTGCCATAAAACAGTAGAACACTGCTATAAAACAGTAGAACACTGCTATAAAACAGTAGAACACTGCCATAAAACAGTAGAACACTGCCATAAAACAGTAGAACACTGTCATAAAACAGCAGAACACTGCCATAACAACAGCAGAACACTGCCATAGAACGGCAGAGCACTGCCATAGAACGGTAGAACACTGCCATGGAACGGTAGAACACTGCCATAGAATGGTAGAACACTGCCATAGAACGTTAGAACACTGCCATAGAACGGTAGAACACTGCCATAGAATGGTAGAACACTGCCATAGAACGTTAGAACACTGCCATAGAACGGTAGAACACTGCCATAGAATGCCAGAACACTGCCATAGAACGGTAGAACACTGCCATAGAACGGTAGAACACTGCCATAGAACGGTAGAACACTGCCATAGAACGGTAGAACACTGCCATAGAACGGCAGAACACTGCCATAGAACGGTAGAACACTGCCATAGAACGGTAGAACACTGCCATAGAATGGTAGAACACTGCCATAGAACGTTAGAACACTGCCATAGAACGGTAGAACACTGCCATAGAACGTTAGAACGCTGCCATAGAACGGTAGAACACTGCCATACAACAGTAGAAACATGGTTCCTGGTCTCAGAGGAACATGTTCTCCAGTTGGTCCTTCAGGTCTGGATCAGACCTTCTACATCTGTTGGTTATTCCCCTGGGGGGGAGGTTCCGCTGCCTTTAGTTCCACTCCAGCTGGGCCATGGGAGGGGTGTCACATGACCCTGATCTGGGTGGGAGGGGTCAGTCAGACACAATAAGCATTTGGCGTCTCCCACGGTAACACTGAGTGTGTGTCAGCTCCTTTTATGGATGGTCTATTTTTAACACGTGTCTGATCTTAGTCACACCCTGGACCTGGACCTGGACTTGAACCACCAATAGTTGTTTACAGTTGAAGGTGTTGAATCATCTTAATTTAATATTCATTCATATGTTTGCAGATGTTTTTGATTTTTTTTCCATCATATTTTTGGAATTTTTCCCCCCGTATTTTCAAATAAATTTTTTTTCAATTGTTTTTTGTGTTTGTTTATTTTTTCTCTTTATATATGTATCTATGTATGTATGTATGTATATATATATATATATATATATATATATATATATATATATATATATATACGTACATTTTAACATGTTTTGTATATTTTTTTTGCTCCACATTTCTTTTGTTTCTTCATGTATTTTGTACGGTGGCCGACAGGGGCAAACGCACTGCTTCGACACAATGCTGCAAACACAAGAAAGATGCAACAACCAAAAACACAAAAGCATAAAACAAATGCAACACAAGTGACTGCAAGAGAAAAATGCTGCAACAGAAACAAAACAACTGCTAAAGAGAAATCCTGAAAATTCACTCCACAAAAACATGGAAGTTCACCAAAATAAAATGGGTTCACCAAAATAAAATGGAAGAAGAAGAAGATAGCAGATGAAGACAAAGTTTAACTTCATTAATTTAAGAGATTAATGTGAAAAGGTTTAGAGCAGCATAGATATGTCGCTAATTTTAGTGACGTATCTATGTTGCTCTTCTATCATATTGGAGCAGATTATGTCCAAGTGTTGAAAAAAGACGAATTAACCTTAAATGAATGAACTTCAACTTTATCTTCATCCAACATCTTCTGCTTCCATTTTATTTTGGTGAACTTCCATGTTTTTGTGGAGTGCATTTTCAGTATTTCTCTCTTGCAGTTGTTTTGGGGGTTTGTACGCTTTTGCTTCTGCTTGGTTTCTGTTATTGCAGCATTTTTCTCTTGCAGCTTCACTTGTGTCACATTTGTTTTATGTGTTTGTGTTTTTGGTTGTGCATCTTTCTTGTGTTTGCAGCATTTTGTCGATGTGATGCGTTTGCCCCTGTCAGCCACCGTAATTTTGTGGTTAAATTAGGAATGGGCAGTATGCAATGTATCATACCTTATGAGTTATTTTTTTTTGTTTATAATAGAGATTTTTGCTATACTGTTGTACCGTCCATCCTATAGATGGCAGTAATGCAAAGTTTTGAATGTTTGCTGCCTCTAAGAAACAGCTAGCACCACAGCCTTATAGCTGCTGTGCTAGCAAAAGTATTTTGCAGGTGGGGGCGGGACTTCCTTTGTTGGATTACTATTGGTTTATTTATGTTTGATGGACAATAGTAAACCAATATTAATCCAACAAAGGAACTCCGGTCCCCACCAGCCATGTATGTGTCAAAACCACAATCAAAAAGTCAGGGAGGGCAAACGAAAAAGGCTGAAGTCGTAATAAAGGAAAAAGTCAACATCCAAAACTGAGAAAGATGCGAAGGTAAATATTTTATACGATCTGTATATTTTTCTCATGACAGTCTGATATTTTTCATTTGAATAATTTTTTTTGTTAGATTTTTTTTTGTTGGTATTTTGAATTGATATTTTTTGCCTGCACTTTTAAACACCATATGTTTTTATTATATTTAATCTAAATGAACCAAAGGAACCTGTGATGAATATGATTCAAACTTCTAATGGTTTAAATAAAAGTCACAGTGAAGCTGATGTTGAAGAAAAACACTTCTTTTTCAGTTTAATCTGAATCCAAACATGACGTCAGCTGTTTGACTCCAGATAAAAGCTGCTTCTGTTTCTGTGTTTTTTTTTTTAACCTGTTTATGCCAGTGGTCCAGAGCTGCATGCCATTGTCCAATCACATCCCTTCACAACTCTAGTTCACACTGTCTGCGAGCCCGTTACCATGGAGACAGTCAAGTGGAATCTGGGAAGTGGAGCAGCCACTTGGCATCACTCCCTTCGTTTATTTATTTATTTATTTATTTATTCTTTTCACCTGCTTACTTGACAGGAGGTGGCTGACATCCCATAATTGTTGTCATCAGGTTACGATGCGTTTACTGTCGCTTGAGAAATGGGGAAAATTAAAAACCTCTTATTTGGTTTTTGTCAGAGTTCATACGTAATGTTAGGATCTCTCACGTCCTGTCGTTTTGTAAACCGTAACAACCGGTCTGGGCTTGTTACCATGGCAACACCTGCGGGCATCAGCACTGCCTGTCCTAATGTGGGAGGAGTTAATAACATGGCACAACAGGCCCGTGTTACATTTCCCGCTTCAGGGAGCATGAAGCGGGGTGTATTATGACCACTTCCGGTGGTTGCCTTGGTTACGGGTAAACAATATGATGGCTGCCTCCCCTTGTGGTTGTTACCATAGTGACCAGGCTGTTAACATGTAAACAAAGATGGACGTACTCAAGATTTCATGATTTCTCCAAAACACAAGCTGCTCTAGAAGTGTTGGGTGGGGCTAATTAGGAGGAGGAGGAGGGGCCTTGGTTTAAAATTCTCCAGGGAAATGCGTTCAAGTGTTGCCTGTGAAGAAAATAGCTGACATGAAGAAGCTAAAAACAACTGTGCTTTTGTCCTCTCTGATTATAGGATAGAATATCTGTATTGTCTCGTCTCATTATCTGCACCCACTTTATCCTCACTCGGGTCACTGAGGTTCTAATCCAGCTACAATGGGTGAAGGCGGGGTACACCCTGTATGAGTCTTCAGTTCATCTCAGGACTGAACATATATAGACAAACAATCACTCTCACATTCACACCTATGGGTGATTTAAATTAACCAATTAACCTATCAGTGCATGTGTTTGGATGGTGGGAGGAAACTGGAGTACCTGGAGAAAATCCACACAGACACGGGGAGAACATGCAACCTCCACTGGTGTGGGACGCAAACCAGGGTCCTTGCTGTGAGGCATGAGTGCTAACCACTACATCACTGTGCCGCCCTGTCTTTGTCATTTTACAAAAAGTACAGTGAAATTAGAATATGCGATTGTCATCAGGTGTCATTTTAAAAAGTATGTATGTATATATATATATATATATATATATATATATATATGTATATATGTGTGTGTGTGTGTGTGTGTGTATATACAAGTGTGTGTGTGTGTATATACAAGTAATAAGATTAAGGCATAAGAATATAAAATAAAAAAATATAAGGTTGCAAGTTTTAAATAGGAATTAAAGAGAACACAGACTAACATACAGCATTTACATTCCTTCAACAGCAGTTCAATATTGCATTGAAGTATATTGCACATGATTTATATTGCACCAGTATTAATTTTGCATTTACATTGCACACATTCAGGTATTTAGTGCCTTAATGGCATAAAAACATTTTAACAGAAATAAGACAAAACTCATGAAATATTCATTATTAATCTTTTCATTGTGTTGTAATAATCCCAGATTAACAAAAATACCTTCACACACAGAGGAACACTGCCTGCATAGTTTTTTTTCAGTAAAGGTGTGTCAGTTCAGTTTAATAAACACTGGGCTGTATTTTTATTTATTTATTTATTTCTCTGTTAATGTTAAAGCCGTTTAAGGCTAAAGTCAAATAAAGGCTTTTAACACATTTCTATAATAATAATAATAATAATAATAATAATAATAATAATATTTAATTGGTTCAGCAGGTAAAGCAGAGCCACAATAACTGAATAGTTGGTAGTTTGATTCCAAATCTGTCCTGGCCATGTGAAAAACGCTCCAGTGTCACTGTCACTGCTGTATTAATGTGTGTGAATATTTATATTGTATATTTATTCTTTTCTCAGATGCAGATCCTTGACAAGTTCCCGATTGAGGGAGGACAGAAAGACCCAAAGAAGAGGATCATCCCATTTCTACCAGGTAACAAGCCCTGCCCGCTCAACAGGCCCCGCCCCCTGTACCGGGCACCATTTCTTTATCCATTTATTTTCATCCTGAACTTTGACCTACATTCACCAACATTTAATGGGATCTATTCTCGACCACCTCACACCTTTACTGAACATTTACTGGAAACTGATCCAGTAGTTTTTATGTAAACCTGATGATAAATAAACAAACAGAGACAGAACAACTTAAACAACCACAGCCCCTCCCCTTCAGAGGGGCGGAGTAATAACTTCCATATTTAAACCTTTTCAGTATCATGAATTGTGTGTGTGTGTGTGTGTGTCAGTCAGGGTTTCCACATGGCCTGGAAAACCTGAAAAGTTAGAGCATCAGTCATGGAAATTGATAAAAATGGCTAAATCTCATCATCTGAACTCGCTTCATCCTCACTAGGGTCGCGGGGGTCACTGGGGGCCTAATCCAGCTACAATGGGCGAAGGCGGGGTACACCCTGTACGAGTCTCCAGTTCGCCTCAGGGCTGAACATATATAGACAGACAATCACTGTCACATTCACACCTATGGACAATTTTGATTAACCAATTAACCTATCAGTGCATGTGTTTGGATGGTGGGAGGAAACCGGAGTAACCGGCGAAAACCCACGCGGACACGGGGAGAACATGTAAAATTGCTAAATGTCCAGGAAATAACCTTTCTTGTCCTGGAATTGTATTTCTCTGTTTTTGCTTTTTTTTTTTTTTAGCTCATCCGCACAAAGTCTGATGATGATGATGATGATGATGATGATTATTATTATTATCTCATCTGGACGAAGCCCAATGAGCTATTGCCGTTGGGCTTCGTCCGTCGTCCTCCTCAAATTCAGTAAATTGATTGATTCATTAGATAGATCTAAACACTGGGCACAAAACTCATCACTTTTTGTCGAAATTTGCCTTTGTAAACAATTTGTTTACAGCTTTGTTTATTTTTCTAGTCTGTCACTAAAATCACTACTCTTCCCTCACTTCTCAACAGATTTAATTTCAGATTGATTCACTGAGTTCAGTTTCAGTCCAAAACAAATAATATGTCATTACCCACTTACCTACTTGTTCAGTCAGGTGTTACCCCAGAAGAGCTTTGGGGGCTTCCTATACATTCACACAGTTTTTGGCATTTGTTGATAAAAACACAGCCACACAGTGGGATTGATTTTATCATCTATTGAATGACATCACAGCTATGAGGTCAGGATGAGCACAGAGACGTTGGCCCCATTTTTACTTTATCTGTTTGAAACTACTCGCTGTTTGTAAGCCAAGTTCAGCTAAGTTCAGCCGTGACCTCTGCTACGCAATGTCCCCACCCACTGCACCTACATTGATAGACAGTTTGGTTTAGAAACTTCTCCATCTTAACTCTAACGTAGCCTTTCTCAAAGGACACTCTAACAAGGAAAACTCAGTCCATCAGTTCATGTAATTTTCCTCAGTGCATGGCTGTAAGTATGACCACAGTGGATGACTGACTGTTTTGTTTCTTAATAAAGTCCAATGTGCCCTGGTCAATTAAATTGGCGATGCTAGTTTCTGCTAGCTTGTTAATGGTGATTTCCATAATGTGTTAGCATAGAGCTAATTGTTTAATGAGGGTAATCAGTCTAAACTGATTGTGTGTGGTAATAGTGTTAAGGGAATAAATTCACTGAAATAACGTGAACAGTCTGATAAAATGAATTAGATGTTCTGCATGTCTAAGTTAAAACAAATAAAACTTAAGTCTCCATAAAACTGGTTTAGATTTTTGGTGTATTTTGGCTTTATTTTTAGTGTGGCATCCGCCGCACCCCCCTGATTCAAATGCCCTGACCAGGGAGGGTCATATGAATCATTGCGCATGCACATTAATAATGAGTGTCTTATAGGAATGAGATTAGGTCATTTCATGGTGTGATCTGATGACTACACTGAATGTTCTAGAATTACTTAGTGAGTCAGCCAGTGTTTGGATATTTTTTCACAATCAAATAGACATTTATTTACAAGAATTTTTTTCTGAATTTTAAGGAGCATGCAACAAATAGATGCCGAGCAACTCCACTATACAGTTTATTTAATATGAATTAATCTCACAGACCCTGCATAATCAAAGAACTGGTGCCAAGGAAACCTGTGACTAAAGTGTTTATGACCAAATCGTGTCATGAATTTTCTGAAAAAGCTCCTGGAAATATCCTGGAAAATGATACCTTAAAAAGAGTGAGAACCCTGGTGTGTGTGTATGTACTTGTATTCCTATCTTTATGGGGACATTGATATGTTTACACAGTCACATAGTGTAAACATATGGGGACCAGGATTCAGGTCCCCATGAGTTATTAAATATAAATAAAGGTCCCCACTAGTAAAATAGACATTATATGGCCTTATATATATATATATATATATATATATATATATATATATATATATATGAACTTGTTTTTCTCCTGGAGGTCCCCATAAAGCATGGGAGAAACAGTGAAATGTATATTTTTCAAAGGTTTGAAGATGTTCACCTTTTTTGTAAATAAATGCATTTATTTTTAAGTATTTTAAAAAACATATATATATATTTCATTATTTATTATTGTGTTTTCATTATTATTTTTTATGTTTGTTTATTTTTATTTATTTGTCTAATTTAAAAATATTCATAGATTTTTTTAATTTCTTTTTTAAATGTGATTTAATTTTCACATTTTTATTATTGTTATTTATTTTATTTTATTAAAAAAAAAAATCAGTTTACATTCACCCAATGGCTACATGATTACAAATTTTGTCCTCATGACACATGGAAGTGTGTGTGTGCACGTTTGTATTTCTATCTTCTTGCGGACATTGATATGTTTACACAGTCACACCATGGGGACCTCGGACACTATGGGGACCAAAATTCAGGTCCCCACGAGGGTTGAATCTAAACAATGGTCCCCACTAGTAAAGTAGAAATGATGATCCCTATAAATATATTAATTTGTTTTTTCAGGGAAACTGGTGCAAAGGAAAACATGTATTTTTTTTAAAGATTTGAAGATGTTTATTTTTTTAATGTATTTATTTATTTATTCATGTTTTTAAAATAAAATAGTATTTAGTTATTTGGGTGTATTTTTTGTTTTTAAATTTGTCTTTTTTATTTATTTTTTATGTGTTTATTTTATTTTTAAATGTGTTTTTTATTTATTCATTTATTTTAGTTTTATTCAGTTTTCAAAATTGTTATTATTATTATATTTTTTTTTTACTTTCCTTTATTATAAAAGATATGTGTTTACACACACACACACATATATATATATATATATATATATATATATATATATATATATATATATATATATATATATATATATATATATATATATATATATATATATAAAATCCTAAACCCAGTGTTTTTCATCCACTGTTATGAATTAAATTTTTTTTTCTTCAGTTTAATTGTGTTTGTGGTTTATCTTGTTGGTTGATTATTAGCATTTGCTCATATTATTGATTGTTTTGTTTGTTTTTAGTTATTTTTGTTGTTTGTTTTCTTTTTCTTTTCTATTTGTTGTACTTGTGGAGCAGTTCTGTCCAGTTGTGACCTCTGCTGGTGCTTCAGGGAATCACATGTTCTATTCAACTGATTTCATTATTATTACCTCCGCCAAGGAGGTTATGTTTTTGCTGGTGTTTGACTGTTTGTTTGTCTGTGTTTAAGATAACTCGAAAACTTATCGACAGATTTTGATGAAATTTTCAGGATATGTTGGAAATGTGAACAGGAAGAACTGGTTTCATTTTGGGGGTGATCGGGGTGTGGGGGGTCTACCTTGGCGGAGGTCTGTGCTCTGAGTGTTTTTCTAGTTTATTATTATTATTATTATTATTATTATTATTATTATTATTATTATTGATTCAATTTCACTCAGTTTTTGGTTATTTTGTTCTTCCTTTTTATAATTTTTTATGTTTTTTACATTAATTTTGTTAATTTTATTGATTACTTTTGACTGTTTTCATACATATTTTATTCTATTTCTCTTTTTTTATTTATTTTGTAATTTTTTGTTGATTTTATTTGTTATTTAATTTGTATAATTATAACTCGTTAATCAATGTTGTAGAAAATGATAGTGTTTCTATGGTAACCACAGAGACTCTGAATGTTTAGGTCTTTCAGGGTTAAAGGTTTTATTCGTGTCATATATTGCCCCCCCCCCCTTTAATGCTTGTTTTCTCTCTTTTCTCTCTTTCTTTCCCTCCCCTTTCTGTCTCCCTCCCTCTTCCCCATTTCTGTCTCCCTCACTGTCTCCCTCTCTGTCTCTCTCGCTCCCCCCCTCTTTCTCGCTCTCTCTCTGCCCCCCCCCTCTCCCTCTCCCCTCCTCTCTCTGTCTTACCCCCTCTCTCTCTCTTAACCCTGTCACTCTGTACCCCCCCCCCCCCCCCCCCCCCCCCCGTCTCTGTCTCCCCTCCCCCTGCAGGTAAAATCCTCTTCAGGAGGAGTCATGTTCGTGACGTTGCCATGAAGCGTCTTCGTTTCATCGATGACTACTGCAGGGTAAACAAACCACTCTGACCCTGGGGATGTGAGGGGTCAAAGGTCACAGTCAAGCCCCGCCCCTTTCACATGGGTCTGTCACATGAAGAATAATGGTTTCCGTTTGGTTCCACATTCAGAGCAGTTTGTTTTTTTTATTTTCCATCAGCTGGATACGAGTAAACAAACAAGAGTTTAAGTAAACAACTAAACAACAACGACTGTTTTACCCCTACACACCTGTGTGTAATAATAATAATAATAATAATTGTTGTTTATAGTAGTATATTCCAGGCTCTGTCTTGATGATGTTAATGTGTTTAATTTTGGTGGTTTCTCTGCAGGCGTTGGTTCGACTTCCTCCTCAGATTTCACAAAGTGAAGAAGTTCTACGCTTTTTTGAGACCAAAGCTGAAGACGTGAACCCCCCAGTGGAGTAAGTTTCACATGTATTTATTTATTTTATTTAGCTTGTTTTTATATATATATAATGTGTGTGTGTGTGAAGATTCGGACCATAACCATGCAGTTCCATATTTGTTCCAAACTGTTTGAAACTGTGATTTATTCCAATAATGTACATGTTGTCATGGTGACTGTGGTCACTTCCATGTGTGGAGAAGCTCCATTAGAACCACATTATCTGACCTGGTTAGTCCCACTTCTAAAACTCCAGTTCCATTCCATTCCAGTCTAAGGTGTAAACAGGACTGAGAAAACTGAAGACATTAGATGAACTATGGTGAGAATTAGAATTTAAATAAGTGACTGTAAACACAATGAGTGATGTAACCCCCACAGACACACACACACACATTAGTCATTGTGTGTGTGTGTGCGAAATGAATAAGTGATGGATGATGAAAATGCCTCCACTTCATCACCTCCTGCAGAAGGAGGTGGGAGGGGCTAAAGGGGAGGGGGCAGGGCGTCACTGCAGTCTTTAATCTCTGTTGAATATTATTAAATAAATTAATTGATTCTGGACAGAAAACGAATCAGTTCTTTCAAAAATGTCCCAATATTTTTCTTAGTTTGATTTTTGTTCAATAATCTATCCAGGTTTTCAACAGCTTTAGTTGTTTCATGTGTTTACTTTAGGCTTTTTTATGTATTGATCAGTTTTAGTTGTTTTTCTTCAATGTCAGTCTTAGTTTAATCTAAAAATTGTCAAACGATTGAATAAATCTGTGTTGTTCATCACTAATCCTCTGTTTCAGTTTTATTTACATGAGCTGAGTGATTGTGGATCAGTTTTACTTTGGACTTTGTCTGTTTCATGTAAAACTAATACATTCTTCCAAACCTGTTTTTTTTAAAATAAATTTTGATAGTTACTTATTGTTTTACATTTATTTTAATGTATTTAAATGTATTTGTGAATTATTTTATGTATTTATTATTATTTTTTATTAATTAATTAATTATATTTTATACAAAAAATATTTATTTACTTATTTATTGTATTTTTAATATAAGAAACAGACAGACAATCAGACAGACAGGTTTAGACCAGGTCAGGTGGACTGAACTCTGAGTTTAGACCAGGTCAGCCTGTGTTTGTCTCAATTTGGGATGAGACTGGATTTGGGGGTAGGGGGGATGGGGTGGTGAAGGCTTAAGGAGCTCATCTAAAGCAGGGGTGTCAAACATATGTTCCACCTCCAAAAAGTCTTAAATCCACCCTAGAAGCCACAGAAATGACACTGAACCTTTGAGCCACGAATGTTAAACCCATATATGGACCTGTGTTTACACTAGTTCTGTTCTTGTGTGGGTGAATGGTCCTGTTATGTTAGCCAACATGCTAATGGTTACGTTCCTGTTGTGTTAGCCAACATGCTAATGGGTATGGTCCTGTTAGGTGACATTAAAGTCGTAGTATCACCTGTATCACCTGTCGCTGGATTCTTCATCTCCTAACTTTCTGTAAACTCCTCCATTCTTGACATTAGATGCTGTATTTGACCACAATTAACATTCCCTTAATACAGAACATAAGCGCTGTGGCCTCCTCATTCTCTATTCTAGTTTATAGTAGCACTGTCTTGTACTTCCTTGTGTGATTGTTGAATTCAGTGCTTAGAGAATACATCAATGTGGTGGTCGTTCGTGTCACTTTGGCCCCTTCCATGGTTCCTACTGCCCTGTCGGAATGCAAACCCGAAGGTTCCCTAGGAACTGAGTAGTTCTTAGAATAATTTAGTTCCTAGAACTAAGTTCTTCGAACTACTCTGTGGGAAAGCACCTTACGTTGTATTTGCTGACATGCTAATGAGTGTGGTCTTGTTGCGTTAGCTGACATGCTAATCTGACAGTAACACAAAACAGGCCATAAACAAAAACTAGGTCAAAGGTTAAATGTGTCATGTTTATTTTAGTAGAAGGGTGTTAGTGTAAGAATTTAACACCTTTTATTATGGGATGGAATAGACAGACACTATTGAAGCTGAGCCTTGCCTGGAGGCTCTGCAGCAGACTCCACCTGGAGGCTCTGCAGCAGACTCCACCTGGAGGCTCTGCAGCAGACTCCACCTGGAGGCTCTGCAGCAGACTCCACCTGGAGGCTCTGCAGCAGACTCCACCTGGAGGCTCTGCAGCAGACTCCACCTGGAGGCTCTGCAGCAGACTCCACCTGGAGGCTCTGCAGCAGACTCCACTTGCTCTGAGCCTTATCTGGAGGCTCTGCAGCAGGCCCTAACCACTCTAAAGCTTACCTGGAGGCTCTGTAGCACACTCCACCTGCTCTAAGGCTTACCTGGAGGCTCTGCAGCAGACTCCGCCCACTTCATGGTGTCTTGGGGGTTGTGTCTCCACATGGGTCAGATGAGGGGGCGGGGCCACTGTGTCCCACTTTTCTGACAATGAGGCGTATTCTGAGCGCGTGCAGAGGGTGCTGGTGCAGCGCTGGTATAAAGGCCGCATTCATGGTTAAACACACGCATCAGATCAAAACAGGAAGAAGGGTTCAAACAAACAGTCACACTTCTATCACATAAACTTTACCCTTATTTACGAAATGTGGAACAAACAGAATGTCAGCTTTTCCATTAAATCACAAATACATTGTTTAATTTCTTGGTACTGGTGGACGACAGTAGAAGTTCTTCCATAAACATGAAGCTCCATCTGCTGTCATTTTTTTTGTAGCTTTTAAAATGTGGAAATTAACAGCAATAGGTGTTCTGAGGGGAAGCAGAGGTCAGAAGTCAAGGGTCAGAGGTCAGCTCACTTGTGTCGACACATTAATAGATAGGTTCATGCATTTGTACGTCTACTTATCCCAGACTTATCTACTTATCACAGACTTATCAAAGACTTATCACATACTTTCCATCTACTTATCACAGATGCATTGCATACTTATCATGGACTTATCCCGTACTTAGCGTATATTTATTGCAGACTTATCATCTACTTATTGTCTACATTTCAGATATTCATTGTCTACTTATTTCAGATTTATCATCTACATATTACAGATTTATTGTCTTCTTATCGCAAATATACTTGCCTACTTATCCTAGAATTATCGTCTACTTATCGCAAGGTTATCATCTACGTATTGCTGACTAATAATCTACTTATCACAGACTTATCAAAGACTTATCACATACTTACCATCTACTTATCGCACATGCATTGCATACTTATCATGTACTTATCCCATACTTAGCGTACATTTATTGTAGACTTATCTACTTATTCTACTTGTTGCAGACTTATTGTCTACATATTACAGATTTATCGTCTACTTATCGCAAATATACTTGCCTACTTATCCTAGAATTATCGTCTACTTATCGCAAGGTTATCATCTACGTATTGCTGACTAATAATCTACTTATCACAGACTTATCAAAGACTTATCACATACTTACCATCTACTTATCGCACATGCATTGCATACTTATCATGTACTTATCCCATACTTAGCGTACATTTATTGTAGACTTATCATCTACTTATTCTACTTGTTGCAGACTTATTGTCTACATATTACAGATTTATCGTCTACTTATCGCAAATATACTTGCCTACTTATCCTAGAATTATCGTCTACTTATCGCAAGGTTATCATCTACGTATTGCTGACTAATAATCTACTTATCACAGACTTATCAAAGACTTATCACATACTTACCATCTACTTATCGCACATGCATTGCATACTTATCATGTACTTATCCCATACTTAGCGTACATTTATTGTAGACTTATCATCTACTTATTCTACTTGTTGCAGACTTATTGTCTACATATTACAGATTTATCGTCTACTTATCGCAAATATACTTGCCTACTTATCCTAGAATTATCATCTACTTATCGCAAGGTTATCATCTACGTATTGCTGACTTATAATCTACTTATCACAGACTTATTGTCTACTTATCCCAGACTAATTGCAGACTTATCATCTACTTATCGCACTTATTGCAGACTTATTGTCTACTTTTCAGAGATTTGTTGTCTACTTGTTGCAGATTTATCGTGTACTTATCCCAGACTTATCATGTACTTATCATGTACTTATCGCATCCTTATCGTATATTTATTGCAGACTTATCATGTACTTATCGCATACTTATTGTGTACCTATTGCAGGCTTATCGCCTACTTATCGCAGACTCATCATGTACTTATCGCATACTTATCGCAGAGTTATATTCTTATTGCACTTATTGCAGATATTATTGTCTACTTTTCAGAGTTTCATTGTCTACTTATCGCAGATATTATTGTCTACTTGTCACAGATATATTGTGTAGTTATCGCAGAATTATTGTCCACTTATCACAGACTTATCATCTATGTATTGCAGACTTATTGCACTTATCATGTACTTATCGCAGGCTTGTCAACTTATCGCACTTATCACAGGCTTTGTCTACTTTTCAGAGATTTATCATCTACTTATCAAAGACTGGTTCCTTTTATCGGCTGATGCTCTTCCTCCATTACTAATGCACTGAACACTTCACCTCTGGTAGCTCCGTGCACTGGTGCATTGTGGGGGTTTTCATACAGAAGTATTTTTTACAGTGGACATTCATTTAAGACAAGTCTGCTTGTCACTCATCTTTATTAAGGAGTTAGGGAGGAAAGAGAGTAAAAAGGAGGGGGGGAGTAAAAAGGGAGGAGGAAGAGTAAAAAGGGTGTAAAAAGGGAGGACAAGGAGGAGTAAAAAAGGGAGGGGTCAGGGATGGTAATGACAATGTGAAGATGTCCATGTTTCTATAAATATCAGCATCTGTTTTCACCTGATTGCATTACTGTGTGTGTGTGTGTGTGTGTGTGTGTGTGTGTGTGTGTGTGTATGTGTGTGTGTGTGTCTTTAACTTAATTTTACCAGGAAGTCATTATTTCCTGAAAACCTCCCCTCCTCCCTCTATACTTTATATTTGTGCTTTAATCCTATTACAGTGTATTAAGGGGGTCTTTAAGACCCCCCCCCCAATATGTGTGGAAGGTCAGCTTTGACTGTAGAGGATGGTAGTGCCGCTTTGTAGTCACATGACTAATCTGCATCTGTTTTTTGTTTTTTTTTGGTGACTTCAGGCAGATGACCCCTTCCCTCCATCATTTACCCCCCTCTCTCTCTCTGTGCTCCTTCAGCTTGAAGTGTCTGTGCTCGCTTTCTCCCCTCTTTGCTGTCTCTCTGCTCTTTCTCTCTCTCCCCCATCTGTTGTCTCTCTCTCTCTCCCCCCTCTGTTGTCCCTCTCTCTCGTCACTCGCCTCTCGCTCGCCCTCTGCTCGCTCTAACCATGTCCCTCTTGTGTTGTTTCTCCTTCAGAGATTATGGATCCAAGAGGAAATCGGGTAAGAACCTGTTTTTATTAACTTTACTGATGAATGACTGATGATACGACTGCTCTCCTCTTCTTCTTCCTCCTCCTTTTCTTCCTCCTTATTGTCTAAAAATGGGCGTTCTCTCTCTCTCTCCTGTTATACATGTGTTTTTAGTGTGTGGATTGTTTACTCATCCTGGTGTGTGTGGGGGGGGGGCAGAGCACTGTCATGACTGTTATCCAGGTGCTCAGCATGGAGGTGCAGCACCTCCTTGTCTGGATCTGAGCACCTCCTTTCTTCTGGCGTCATGCTAATGAACTCTCATGGTGCCGTCGAGTCACGATATTTTTTAACATTTAATTTACGCTTTAATAAACTACTTTTAAGTAACACGAATCATGACCAAGCGCATGGCGTACAGGGGGATCCTGATGCACGATGTGGTGGTTATGGGGTGGGGGTGTCCAGAGGGTGGACCAGTGCACCTCTTTGCTCAGAATAAATGCGTAGAGTGTAAAGTATCAGAGCCAGTGGTGAACACATGCTCTGCTGGAGGACGTTCGAATGGAACTGTTGACTTTTATCTGATAAACAACTAAATGTTCTGAAATATTTTCTTTACATGCAGGGTCAACATTTCCCACCTGACCCCCTCAGTTTTCGAAATATTTATAAACTTAGAGAACATTATGTGGAGAAAAAAAAGATATTCAACAACACAAAATATGATATAATATAATATATCCAAAAGTTTAAATGTGTTAAAAAACTTTAAATGGGTTTAAATGGATTTTAAATGGTTTAAATTGGTATGAAAGGGTTTAAAATGGTTTAAAGGCTTTTAATGGGGTTTAAATGAGTTTAAATGTTTTTGAAGGGGTCTTTAGGCCAGTGGCGAAGGGGTGGCCTATTGTTAGTCTCTTTAAAAGTTCTAGTACAGGGGTGTCCAAATCCAGTCCTGGAGGCCTAGTATCCTGCATGTTTTATATATTTCTCTCTTCCATCACAAATGGAAACCATTATTAGAGCGTTACGGTGAACTGATCATTCAATCAACCAGGTGTGGTGGAAGAGGGACATAACTAAAACAGGCAGGATACCGGCCCTGGAAGACTGGATTTGGACACCCCTGTTCTAGTAATTCAGAACAATAAGAGCTAAAGTTCTGAAATGTGTAGTTAACTAGATCACTCTGAGAGCGAAAACCTCCACGAAGCAGCACCAGTCTTTCAAGGTTTGGATCTGGATGTTTGCAACTTATTTGTAAACTAGTGTTCCATGTTCACTAACGATTTATTTTATCGGTCATTAGCAATCCCTTAAAGGGTTTAAAAAATTCAAAGAAATCCTTGGTCCCATTTTTGAGATATGGCCATTTCATTATTTGACCACGTATGACATCACTCTGATGTTATGCGACGCCGCACAGCGACCAAATTTCACATTAGATCTAATGTTAAATATGAAGCACAAGTATTGTCGGATTTAACAAAATATATCAATCACATGCTTTAAGGTAAAGGTCATACATTTTGCAAATATACCATTGGCTTGACGTAGTATGACATCAAAACATGACGTCATGGAGCCTATCAGTGTTATCTCATCTGATGTCTGAAGGTAAGACTGGGTGAATGCAAAAAAACACCTGATACTATCTGGTCTGGGTTCTGAGATATCACCACTTATGTGTTTTAGTTGTTGACCTTCACTGTGACCTTAACCTTTGACCTTTATAGCTAAAAATTTAATGGTTTCTCCTTTACACAATATCAATCATCTCTGAAAACGTAATCATAATCTGTCCATAACTTTTTGAGTTATCTTGCTGACGATCAAACAGACAGACGTGAGGTAAAACATAACCTCCTTCACGGAGGTAATAACTATGAAATTAATTCTAGGACCGCATTGGAACCTTTGGTGGGCCACAGTTTGGCCCCTGGGCCGCATGTTTAACACCCCTGGCTAAAGGTGTGTGTGTGTGTGTATGTGTGTATGTGTGTGTGTGTGTGTGTATATATGAAGGGACTGACACTTCTGTCCCCCGAAGGTGTTTGGCGTTGGAATGTGTGTGTTGTGTCCTCACGGTCCAGGTGATCCAGTCCAGGTCTTCTTTCTTTCCTCCTGTTCGTTCTGTTGAACTGAATAATGTTTCTGTGCGCCTGTTCTTCTTCTTCTTCTTCTGCAGTTTGGATGTACGGCTTTACCGACAGTCCAAGGAAAGAGGCCTCAGGTAGTTTTCAGTCTGTTAACACATGCACTAATGCACGGGGTCAAACCTACGGCCTGGGGGCCACACACAGACCCACAGAGGGTCCTGTCTGGTCCAGTCTGCTAAAGGGTCCGGTCCGGTCCCCATAAGGGACTGGTCCGCCAAAGGGTTCAGTCTGGTCCAAAAAAATGACTGAAATTAAATGAAAAAGAAGAAAAAAAAGAAAGAAAAAACAAAAAAAAATTAGCATGAAATAAACCAAAAACTACTGAAATGAAGTGAGAAAGAATGGACTTTTTTCACATTTTGAATTGAAAAAAGAAGAAAAAAATGGACAATAGCTTAGTTTTTCATTTTTTGTTTGTTTTAAAGAAAAACAAAAATAAATAACATGGATTTCAAAATAAAGGTTGAAATGTGTTCATGTATATGGAATGTTGTGGTCTATGGAGGGTCACATCACTAGGAAGTGAGAGCCCTCTTCTGGCCCAGTTCAGAACCTGCCTTTGACCTTTGACTCTCTGCATCCTCCTGCCTTTGACCCCCTGCATCTTTGAACCCCTGCATCCTCCTGCCTTTGACCTCCTGCATCCTCCTACCTTTGACCCCCTGCATCCTCCTGCCTTTGACCTTTGACCCCCTGCATCCTCCTGCCTCTGTGTGGGCGTCTGTGGCTTCAGCTTCCTCTGCACATGTGCAGTGCATGTGGCGCCCCCTGGTGCTCACAGGTGGCCTTTGTATCTGTCGCTCAGACTCTTTTAACCAATTCAGTCTGTTCCTGAACTCCACACGTGACCTTTTACTGCTTTAACAAATCACTCTAACCCTTTGAAACGTACAAGATTAAAAAGACGACAACTGCCGAGCAAATTAAAAGGAAAAAAAAGATCCATAAGTCTATCCACAATAACAGTCCCCAGCAACATGTTGTGGATCTTTTTTTTTTTTGTTCAATTTCCACTGCAATTTCCACCCTTTCTGTTTGTTTGTTTTAAATATACATCTCTGAGCTTTTTTTTAGCCACAGTAGAAATGGACTAAAATGAAATATGACCCCACTTCCCAAAAAACTTTTGAAGGCTTTGAAAACACAAAAACAGCACTCATTTAAAAAAAATAATACTAAAAATATGTATGTATGAATATATATATATATATATATATATATATATATATATATATATATATATATATATATATGTACACACATACATCCTCCCTCTGTCCTTATCTCATAGATTGATAGATAGGTAGCTTTATTGTCATTTCATTGATACATCACAGATGCACAGTTAAAATGAAATTCCATTGCATTTTTTGCCATGGCAGAAACAGTCTGTATAAAAACACTCTAAAATAACATAAAAAATCACTATTATAAAATGTACTAAAAAAAGAGTAATACTAATTAAAAAAAAGTCCTGACAGCAAGGATCACTTATAAATAAATATAATTATGTAATATATTAATAAAATTCAAAAGTGCCTTGTGCAAGAATAAAAACTAGCAGTTAGGTTTACTGTTAAAAAGTCTGATGGCAGTTGGATAAAAACTATTTTCCTCCTGTCCTTAGCTGCTCCTCCTCAGCAGCTACAGGACAAATACATCCAATCAGATGAGGCAGGTGGGTGGGGTCATCCAGACAGGTGAGGAAGGGGAGGAGGTCTGGGGTCAGAGGTCAGGACTTTGTGCAGATGTGAAGTTTTTGATGTTTGATGTGAATGTGAGCTGAGAGCGAAGGGTTAAAACACACTGAAAAACACCGACTTCTTCTGTTATTTGTTTTGTAATTTTCTATCTGTTAATATTACTAATTACTATTATTTAACTTTAGTTAGCTAATGTTTAGCTTTAGTTGCTGATGTCAGGCAGTTGTCACCTCACCTTATTCAAACTCTTTAAATGAAGTCAGTGCTGGTGTTGAAGGGGTTAAACTTGAACACTTGAGGTGCTGTGTGGGATCGAGGGGGGGGGGGGCAAACCCTGACTCCAGTGCTTTCTTCTTTTGTTTCACATAAACATTGGACCAGCCGTTCTCTGCTCCACTCATATGTTTCTATTTAAGGCAGTGGTCTCCCCGCCCCGCCAAATCTCCCTCCTCCTCCTCTTGACTCCTCATCCAACGGCTGTAAAGGGGAGGCCTTTCTTTCAAACACACTGTTGATTTTCCAGAGAAACTTCAGTTTTCCTTCACTCCCTCCGATACTTCTTCTCTTCCTCCTCCTCCTCTTCCTCCTTGTGGATCTTCTCAATCGACTCCAGATCATGGATATGCTGTAGTTGTTTTTTATAATGCCGTCTTTAAACAGGATTATTTCAGGACGTTCTCAGCATTCACTTTGACTCTAGCTGATGCTGGTCCGTCCTTCGCCGTGGGCCAGGGCCTGTCCCTCGCCGTGGGCCAGGGTCTGTCCATCGCCGTGGGCCAGGGTCTAAATGGCCAGATTTTTAGGACCATGCATCCAGGTCGTGAGCTCAGCTTCTGATTGGTCAGGGAGCATTGGTGGCGGTGGCAGGGCAGCCCATGGCTGCTCGGCAGGCGTACGGTGGCGGTGCTGTGGTGGGTCGTGGTGGGCCTTGGCGTGGCACCTCAGCTGGCAGGTGGCTGACGGCCTGTTTGTTCCCCTCAGGGATGGAAGGCTCAGAGCCCATGGTTCTGGAACAGTTCGTGGCTGTGGCCGACTACGAGCGGCAGGAGAACTCTGAGATCAGCCTGAAGGCCGGGGAAACGGTGGACGTGATCGAGAAGAGCGAGAGCGGTGAGTGCAAGCTTTTTGAGATCTATAAAACTCACATGTTCTGACTTGTATATTTGTCATTTATTTGTTTTGAGCAGGAAAACCCCCCTTTTTGTGCAGAGCAAATATGTAAAAAAAATTTTTTTAATTATGGAGGTGTTCTAGGATTTTCATGTTCACAAATAACAACAAATAATCTGCCTGAAACTATCCCAGTATTGTCTACTTTTATCTGCTTAGCTTTCGTCAACTAATATTTAGCTTTGGTCAGCTAATATTTACACAACCAGATAAAACATGATAACAAATCGCAAACTAACATGAAGTGAGCAAACGTGTAGACAAAACATGCTAACATGCCACAAACTCAAAGAAAATGAGCACGCGAACAGACAAAACATGCTAACACCATGGATGTATGAATAGAACTGGACGCCAAATTCAAAGATGGCCGTCATCCATTTCAATGGAAGTTACTCGCCTGGTGCATACGCCGAAAATGTTCTGGCTTCCAGGTTTATTTCCACGTTATACGGCCCATAGAGACTGCGCAGTAGAGTCACCCCCCCACGTGATGCTCTGGGGTATCCCATCATGCCTTGGAGCAAAACGGAGTGAGCAAAGCGTATTCAGGACAGGTATTATGCCCTCGTGAGGATGACTGGATTAATAGACCTCTATACAATCAAATGATGGATTTATAAGGCACATTAACCAACGATGTTGAAAATAAATCATACTATACTTAACATGTGGTTGATTGGTGTTTTATTTAAGGTAAAAACGACTCGATTTTATTTAGCTAATTCTAAAGTCACAAATGGGATCCCCCACAATCCCAGCTGTTGTAGCCTACGGTAGTTCAACCACAGACTAAATAAGTTGAACCAAATAACTAAATCTGTTTTTTTGCTTAATGATATCACATGTCAGATTAATTATTTGAAATTCTTACCATTTTATAGATGACAGCAATGTGATAGCGTTTGGAATACACCTATACTGTACCTGATCCTAACCTTAAAGTCAACTGTCAGGGTTTAACTCGCCCAGTGATAGTGAGTTTTAAATAAAACCTACTTAGAATCATGTCATATATATACATTTCTTTTGTGTTTGATTTAATATAAGTAGACACCAATATATGGGAGCATTCAACAGAAATGTTTTATTAAACAAGCAACAATAAATACATAACTGGAACATTAACAACATTGTATAAAAACTGATGTTAGAGGGGGTGAACAGTGTGATGAAAATAAAATCGAAACAAACACCCCCAGCGAGACATAAAAAGGGTCACCCTCACTTTTCCTGGTCTGTTCATGAGCTTAATGTAAAATAATTAAATAAAACGATAGACCTAAAACCCTCTATCAGGTTTGGAAAAATGTAAATAATTTTAAACCGAAAATGAAAACAAAATTATAACAAACATTTACATTTTTTTTACCGCACCTGACAGTGGGTTTTGAGCAGTGCTGGGTAAGTTACTTTGAAAAAGTAATTAATTACAATTACTAGTTACTTTCCCAACTGCTTTACTTCACGAGCAAAGTAATTAGTTACCAGGAGAAGTATTTTTGCATTCCTTTTTTTTTGCTTAAAAATGTGAAAGAAACAAAAAAAACTGTTAAACAGGGTATTCATCCTTGTTCTGTGATGTTACTTTGGATGTGATTTAAGATGCTTCTTTAAAAATACTATCAAAGATCTTTATCATCTATTATCAATGGTAAAAGTGAAACTAACAGAAATAAACCATGTTAGGCTAGTGTGTAATGTGTTCAGACCCATATAAGTTTATAATAGAAATAAGCTGCTTGAGTTTAAGTTAGTAATGTGTTTAATATGTTGCATGTCAATCCAGTTCAAATCGCCACAAACTACAGCACCGATGCTGACTTGCCAAACATTTATTTATTCAAAATGAACAGATTTCAACCTGACATAGATTATAAACAGGAAATAATTTTTTATAAAGGTTTTTCTGGTCTTGAGAAAACTTTGATGAGTAAAAAGTCCATGACTGAAAAATATCAAGTACAAAGATTAGTAATTAGCAGGTGTTCCAGGTGGAGGTGTCCTGTGAACAGTTTTAAGGGGCATTCACACTGAAAGCGACAAAATCGCCTGTGGTCACTCAGTTTGCTCAGTTTGTGTCACCTGTGGTAGCTCTACATGAGTGTTGGAACCGACGAGGGGGCGGGCCTTCAAGCTGTGGCGCAGATGTCCTCCCAGACGGACACATGATGCCAGCTGGTAAATTATTACAGTGGGCCTTGTGAAAACAAGGCCCACTAAAATAATTTATCTAAACTATATGATTTATGATGAAATAAGTGATTATGATAAATGAACAACCACTCATAAACACAACCATGTGATTGTTATAAGTCATCAGATCATCATATTTAAGCATTATGTATTTTCCTATTTGGTTTGTTTGGACAAATAAGCAGGAGTTCGTTTTTGACAGACATAGATGTAAGCTACATACTGTATATGTACTGTATGTATAACTTAGTTTCCCCCTTCACCATGAATCTCATTGTGGGAAGCCTTATCTTTGCGTTGCTTCAGCATATGTGCCGCTTAAGCATAGAGTCCGGAACTACTGCTCCTTCTGGGTCCATAACGTCCTGAAAACACGACATTGCCACGATAAATTTCAGCGGCTGGTTCAGGAGCTCCGCTTTGATGATGCTTGGTCCCAGCATTTCTTCAGACTGGATAAAAGTCAGTCTGATGACCTCCTCAACAAACCGTCGACCGCAATTACCACTTTTTCCTCCATGATTGCCTCTTTTCTCCTGCATTTTTTCCACCTTGAGAATCCAGACCAGCTCGCAATTGGCCGTCACTGTGGTCGTGCCGCTGCTCATTTGCATAAAGTTGACATTTCTTAACTTTTCCTCCTCGCTCAATTCGCTCACACGAAATTTGTACTGGTGTTTTTTTTTCCACCGTCGATGTACAAGTATCAAGAGAATGCATTGCTCTTCAGTCGTCATTTTCACTGATGTCACCCGCAATGTCACTTGCAATGACAACCTGCAAAAGCCATAGGTGATTCTGCTACCACCTGCTGCCTGAGTGGTGAATTGCAGTCGACACACAGCCCGCGGTGTTTGCATTGATGTGTACAAATATGAAAAGGGGGCACATCACTCGTGTCATTTGCGTGTTGTTCATTTTGTTTGCATCAAGTATAAACCCAGCCTTAAGGTCACCAAACTACTGACACACAACCGATGTCCAGTCACCTTTTTTCTCAATAATATCCTCTTTGGAGAACACATCAAAGTCATTGCTTTTGCTGCCTTCAACTTGCTGCAATTCTTTCTGTTGTCCGTGTGATAGTATTTCTGGGGATACTAGGGTTTAATATGGGTCATGATTCCCCGGTGCCAGCCAAAGGATGGAGGTGGCTGGAGACGATGTCATATGTTTGTCATGTTTTGACAAAGGGAGGTTGTTGGGGAAAAATACAGACACAGTAAACACAAAACACGTAATACGCAGACAGAAAGAGTAGATGTGTAACATACAAAATAAAAAAACCAAAAATAAGACAATGAAACAAGTCATTTCTTCATTTGTTTCCAAAACCAAAATGAAAAAACTGATAAAAATGTGGTTTTTCAGTTTTCCTTTTTGTGTTTAAAAAAAAAAAAACAGATAAAGGCTGTTTCCCGTTTTATCTAATTTTGACCTGAAGCAAGTTAAGATAGAAACCTACATCCTATTTGGAGAAACTAAGAGGGTCACCCTAAGACCTGAATATATGACCACAGAGAAAATCTGTGTCGTATCATGTCATCACCATAGTGATCTTCCAGTCCGGTGGCCATGTTTCTTTGAGCCGTTAAGATTTATTTCTCATTTACTCAAGTTGCTCCAAGTCAAAATTGTATAAAACGGGAAACAACCATTTTTTTCTGTTATTAATTTAAACACAAAAAGAAAAACATGAAAAAAGGCATCACTCTCTGTTTTTTCATTTTGGAAGAAACTTTTTTTTGTCTTTTTTTTGGTTTTATTTTGACTTTCAAACTTTCAAAGAAATGGGAGGAAAAATATTTTTTGTGGGTCCAATTGGGTCAAGATCAGCGCTTGATTTTCCTGTACTTTCCAGGTGAACTGTAAATAAATTGTTAATCTTGGGAGATTTCATTCCACGAGCTGAGAAAAATCTTACAAGTTAAGTTTCTGCGCCTGTTTTTTTTTTAATCTTCTTCTTCTGCTCCCGTCCAAATGTGAGCTACAGCGCCCCCACAACTTCTGGCAGTGTAGTTCCAGTTTCATGCATATCTGTGCATTCGCAGAACAAAATTACACTTCAACACACATTTCCGCAATATTTACTTGAGGCTCACAGGTGATCACTGTAATCGACCTGAAATTTATTGCCATCATATAATTGCCCAGCCCTACTCAATGGCCACCATCTTGTTGATGTATTACCTATGTAGAGGAAGTGACATGAGAAGCTGCACATGAACTGTGAGAATTAAAAACATGGCGGATGGATTCAGAGTAGTAACTTACGTTACAAGAAATAGTCATATTGCAACTTATGACTTTGTAATTAGAAATGCAATAGAGTTTTTCAGTAGCTTGTCCAACACTGCTGGTTAGTCACTTGTTAATGTAGAAGGTAAACTTTACAGACAAACATTCAGCTACTTTGCAATAATGTGACACATGAATGGTTACTCACACCAGTGTATTTTCAGCCAAAAGGACACACTAATGGCGTCACTGACAACGCATTCTCCAGAAGGACTGGAGATTCATATTCGTGAAGAACACCATAAAAAAATAGCATCTATTTTGATAAGAAAAAAAAAAAAATATTTTTTTTTTCGCAGTTTCTGACGCCATTTCCGATAACTGTGGCAGGCAGAATTAGATCCAGTATTGGAATTGGAACATCACTTACCCATTGAAAAATTTACACTTAGTAAGTACGGAAAGTATACTGTGTGTAAATGTACTCATGACAGTATGCATCTTGGAACACAGCACAGGTCTCTTAATACATCCATGGCTAACACATATGGCAAGCTAACAGGAAGTGAGCAGACAAAACATTTAACAGGTAATGAGCGCTCCGAAAAAATTAAGCAACTCCAAGCTACTTTAAAGTCACAATGGCGACTTTTCATTCAACCTTTAGTTAAATGAATGTGTCGCCATGGCGATGTGTTAAGTTTCCCTGCACGTGGCCTGTAACTGTAGATGTGATGCCAAACATGACTGTGTCACATGTTTTCAGGCTAGTGAGTAAAATATGACTAATGATTCCTCATCTAATTAATCCTGTTTCAAATTAACGTTGGTTCAGATTCAACTTTCAGATTCTTCATCTCAGGAGAAAGAAAGTGGGATAGTGTTTTTAAAATGTGTTCAGACCTGAGTAGCTTTGATTTGGTTTGGTCTCCATTTAAAAATATTGTGACAATGAAAATAAAGTGTTGACAGAACAAATTATTTCTATTATGTCTGTTTATGTGTCTGTCTGTTTGGATGTTAGTCAATTAACTCTAAAAGTTATGGATGGATTTGGCTAAAATTTTCAGTAAATATTTATACTGAAACAAGAAAGAAATTATTACATTTTGGTGGTGATGGGGGGGGTGGGGTGGGGTGGGAGGGGGGCACAGATGGCTGTTTTATTAACTATGTCTACAGATCAGAGAAGCACTGACCAGATCAGACAACGGTGCATCAATTTACCAATCTATCTATCTACAGTATCTCTCTATCAATCGATCGAACAATCAGGAGAAGATTTGGGGGGGGGGGGGTGACATTCAAAATGTCATTCTGGAAACATAAGAAAATAACTACTTAAGTTTTGTGTTTGTTATTTTCGGGACATTTAGGGCAGGATTCAGGATGACAGCTTAGATCTGTGGAGACTGTCCTGCATTTTTGGGGATTGCCCTGCGTTTTTGGAGACTGTCCTGATCGTCCTTGTTTGAACATTAGGGAACCTCTTTGGTTTTTCTCGGTAGAACCTAAACTCCTACGTCACTGAATGCTGCGGTGAATCTTTTAAAGTGTGGAGACGAAACGCTCGGGTGACGCCATCTCTCCATGTCCACATCTGTTCACCAGACGCTGGTGTTCACGCTCACACCACCAAACCTCCTGCAGAATCTGCTGGACTCAGACCTGGATCTGGTTTTCTGGGCCAGAG
The DNA here is from genome assembly GCA_020466265.1 of Siphamia tubifer. Taxonomy (NCBI): domain Eukaryota; kingdom Metazoa; phylum Chordata; class Actinopteri; order Kurtiformes; family Apogonidae; genus Siphamia; species Siphamia tubifer. The sequence continues at coordinate 49,131,613 of CM035783.1, forward strand.
AAGTAGAGCAACTGCCGCGCTGACAATGAGGAGGAGGATGATGAAGATGATGATGTCATCAGCGGGCGTGAGGCCAACACTAACAGATGCGAGAGCTTGTCAGATGTTCCACTCCTCCTCCTCTTCTCCAGTCTTCATCTGCACTCTGATTGGACAGTTGAGTCTTTCATCAGACTGTTTTCTTTATGGTTCTGTTGGACGTGTGCCACAGAAGCTCCTCGGTATCTGTGAATCATCTCAGACTCTGCTGAACTCTGCAGTTTTCACCCACAGTACACTGTTGTTTTTAGGTGTTTCAAGGCTTCAGCTGATGCATGATTCTCCTCAGCGACACAGTGGGAAGGTGGTGCTGAGCCTTTGGAGATGGTCTGGGTTCTGGGAGAAGGTTTTGGGACTAACCTACCTCTCTCTGCACATGCTCAATCCTTACTTCACAATATTGAAGGAAAAAATTTTATGCTCAGCAATATTTTTTTCTGTCATTATTTTTGTGAGTCATAGTTTGTTTGTAGTTGGCCTCATTAAAGGCAGGTCTGACTGACATTTGAAAGAACTATTACTCGTGTTGTACCAAACGATCGGCTGCCGATCATAATCGGCTGATATTGCCTAAAAATAGCCTGATCGGTGTTCGGAAAAATATGCCGATCAAAAAGCAGATCACGTAAGGTAAATTACTAGTGACTATTTTCAAACTTGCAAACACGCTACAGAACAAGTGCATCTCATCTTGACTGTTTCTGTACTTTTTAAAATATAGTTAGTTAATTAATAGTAGAAGTTGGGGACCATTTTACCCCACATAAGGCAGACAATAGTGTGGGCACGGCAAAATAGCAAAATAGCATGCGAAACAAATGGATTCAGAGCTTCTATGTTTTGCTAACTGGTGAGTATTAGCATCTGTTAGCATGTAGCCTCACGTGTTGTGATAATTTTTAGCAAATGTAACAAGGTAGTGTAATTATTAGGCTACAACCAGCGACACATCCAGGCGTGTGCGTGGATGTACGCTCACACAACTCAAAACACCTCAGGCTTTTCACGGAAGGAATTTTATATGTCCATACCTAAATGAAAGATATGAACATTTAAAATTCCTTCTGTGATCACCAATTGGCAGATCAAGGTTTTTGGTGATCAGTATTGTGATCGGGCTAAAAAATGCTGATTGGTACATCACTAATTACCCAAAAACATGTTTGTTAGGGTAAAATCAAACCAGGTGATTCTGACCATTAATTTGGCTCTACAGCAGGAGATGGGTCCTCGGGCGCCGCACATGGCTGCCCACTGCAGGTGCCCCAATAACATCAAGGATGAGTTCAATGCAGAGGACAAATTTCATTTTACAGTGTATAATGACAAATAAAGTACTTTACCTTATTTAACAAATTATTTATATTTATTTAGTTTTTTATGTATATATAAATATAGATATTTTTATTCGTCTGTTAATAAAAAGTACCACATGTATAAGGGCAGCCACGGCTCAATTGGTAAAGTGAGTCGTCCAGTACCTGAAGGTTTGGTGGTTCAAATCCTGCTCTGACTTATGGTATGGCCACACCGAATGTGAATTTTTGCATTCACGCGTCGAGATTACATACAAAGTCAACAGAGAGATGCGTTTGGACACCGATTTACCCCAGGCGGCATGTTTGACACGTTGCTGTGGCGCATTGTAGAGGCACGTTTTGCCCTAAATACGCATAAACGCTCGAGTTGAAAATATTGAACTTTTCAGGCAAATTCGCGTGACGCTGAGCCACGAAAGCCATTCAGCATTGAGATGTTGCCACTGTCGTGACGGAATAATGTACGACATTCGGACCGACATGGAAGGCGGCAGAAAGAAAAGCTGAGCCTGAAATA